>CM076580.1:906635520-907184287 GCA_034641835.2 Pinus albicaulis | reverse complement strand
GGCTCTCTCTATTGTGTGTGAAGGATGTGAAAAAGTTCGCTCTAGATGGTTGATTTTAGGCTAGTTGTGAAGTGTGGGGTTTGTTTGTTGTTTTGGTTGGGTAAGATGGTCATGTAGGATAGGTGGAGTGAGATCCTATCAAAGCCATTGGGCTATGGAGTCAATAAAATTCATGAGTGTCTCAATGATGAATCAAAGTGTGTTGCAAGGCCAATCCAGCAAGGTAAATGGATCCTTAGGGTAATGTGTGAGGTGGAGTGAACATCAAATTTGGGAGAAAATAAGAGGTCTTAAATACAGATAGTTAAAAGCTATAACGCATGAGGTAGGGAAAACCATTAATCTCAATGAACAATACTTAAACTGATAAATATCCAAGATAAACATTCCAGTGAAACATAGAAAGAATAAGAGCTTCTAACTTTAGTAAATTCACCTTCATAATTTGTGAAAACATATAAGATAGAAAAATAACTCAATATATGAAGAAGGAACTCTTAAACATCATAAATAATGCTATAAACAACTCCGAAATAAGTAGGTAGACATGGACAAAGGGCAAGATCGAATGAGACCTCTTTGACTTAACCTATCAAACAATATTCCAAAGAGAGGTTTCAAGACAGAATTTGAAAAAATTCAAGTAAGCAGGGCATATCGTGAATCATACTTGTAAAATAGAATACTAATCCATACATGAAACAAACAAGTTCAGGTGGGCCTAAGGAGCAATCAAGAATTCCTTAAGATGACCAAACAGAAGAAAACATCAAGGCTATAAAAAACAGGAGGACTGAGGTCCCTCAAAGAGCATGTCTCAACCTATACTTTTCTGATTCATAGCAACTAAGAAGGATGAAGCATAATGAGAACAAGAAAACATAAAAAAATTAAGAAGACATCACTATTCACCAAGCTAAGGAATCCTGCAAACAAGCCTCTCCATCATCAGTCCAAGAAAGCCGTTCACTAATCTTCACAAGAGAAATTTGTTCTCCAAACTCATAAAAACCATGTATTTCTCTTGAAAGCTCATCAAATGCCAACATTTTACAATGCGTCTCCATGCTCTATTTATCATGCATGGAGAAAAAAGATCTAAGAGAGTATCTAGAAGTCCATTGGTTAAACAGAAGTATCTCTATTTCTCTTGAGGCCTTGCAAGGCCCAAGGCACAAAATATCTAAGATGAATATCTTTTTCAACCACTTATAGCAATTAAATTGTCTTTTAGGCCCTGACAAGCCTTTAAAAACTTGTTAAACGCACATTTTGACTTTTTAGCCACAAAAGTGTAGCACAGAGAAAACAAAAATGGGTCTTCTTGAAGCAATGATTTGGAGGCCTTCCCGATGTAGAAAAAGGCTCCATGATGGCTATTTGGAAAGGCCTCTAAGTCTACGTTCCAAATATACCTTTATGGTTTTGAATGAGTGCCATTTTCCTACCGAAAAATCCATTCTTCCAACACTACTCTGCGCATAACACCTTGCCTAAAAATGAGGCAGAATGGTCAAAATTTAGGTGTTGTCCTTTTGGGGGGTCAAAACTACTCCAAATGATCTGATATTTTGTGAGCATACTACTGGTGATGTGAGGAATCCAAAGATGTAAAGTTGGCAAGCTGAGGATGCACCAAATTTGCGTGTATCACCTAGGGTGTTGCGCACAGAGGCCTCAAAATTTCAAAAAGATGAAATTTTGTCCAATTTGGCTCAAAATTGGTGGAGATGTCCCTCAAGAGGTCTTGGAAAGCTGTTGAGAAGCCTCAGCCAAAATTCCAAGGCTATCATGCACTTTTGCAATTTTTAGGTTTTGTAGCTCCATGAGGGCCTCCTTCAATTTTGCACAAGCAAGCATGTTTTTCTTTGCATAGTGCTTGGTCATTTTCCTTTGGAGATCAAGGCTTCCCTTTATCTTCTTGAAGTGCTTGTGCTCATCTTTGTAATACTAAATGACATGTTGTGCCATCTAAAAATATCTTTCCCACTCCCTAAGTTATGCATCTTTGGTCAAGAGTAGCAATCTGGTGCTCATCTCCTTCTCCTCATTGTCACTGTCTAGATCAATGAATTGAGGCTCTTGATGAGTTTTCTTGATCCTCTTGCTCCTCCTCACCTTTACCTGCTACTCACCCATTTCCATATTTTCCTTGCCTTTGTCCAATGGCTTGCTAGCTTGAGAAGAGATGGCCCTTTGCATTTTTGAGGCAGCAAACACATCTCTTTTTCCTCTGTGATATGTGCATGTGAGAGGAGTGAAAATGGTAGATTTGAATGTGTTTTCATCATTGCTATGACCCGTGGTGTTGTCACCAACTCTTTCATCTTTGCGATGGCTTCCATGAGTCACCTCATGCCCCATTTCATCGCTCCTTTCTTGATCTTCAATGTCACTATCATCTTCATTTTCTTCATTGTCTTCTATACTGCCACTTTGGCCTTGAAATTGATCATCACCTTCTTCACTTGCCTCACTTTAGTTTTTTTCCTCATAAAGGTCTTTGTCTTCATGATCCTCTTGGTTATATTCACTTCCATCATCATTAGGAGGCTGATTTGTGTCATGACAGTCATGACAGCTATCATGATTGTCATGATTATCTTCTTGGCTGCCTTGCTCATCATTGACTGTTTTATCTGTGCTATTACCTTGGTCACTGCATGCCTCTTTAAAATTTGTTTCAGCCTCATTATCTACTTGTTCTTGGTCTTCTATTTCCTCATCATATCCCTCTCTTTCTTCATATTTATCGTCTTCATTCATTTCATCACTGTTTGCACTATTGTAGGGTTCACTGTCGTGCTCATGTACTTTCTTCTCTTGGCTGTCCTGTGCACTTTATTGCTGACTGTCATATTCATCATTTTCTTCATTACCTTCTTTATCTTAATATTGTTCATTAGCATCACCCTTTTCTGTACTTGGGAGGGATTCATAGGCATCACTACCATCACTGTTTTCTTCCGAGAGCTCACTTCTTTTTCTTTCATGACTGCCATGTTCATCTTGTTCCTTATTGTCATCATCGTCCTCCTCCTATTCCTCATTAAAATTTCTTTCTGCCCCATTATCTTCATTATTTCCCTCATCATCTTCTTTTTCCTCATTGTTGTTGTCATCTCCTTGTTCCTCATTTAACTCTGTCTATGCCTCACTGTTTTCTTCATTTTCGTTTTCATCTGCTTGTTCTTCATTCCCACTACCACTCCCTTGCCCATCATTACCACTGTCATCATCTTCACTTGATGCATCAGGGGAATAAGAAAGAGGTAGGTTTCCTTGTGGAGAAGGCATAAGTGGAGGTGATGGAGGATTGGAGGTAAGTGAGTGTGAAGTGGAGGGTAAATTTTACTGAATGAAGGCTTGGTGATTTGGAAATATATCATGTGAGATGAAAACTTCCCAAGGAATTCCCTACTACTACAGCTGGTGTAAAACAATAATCTTAATCAAGGAGTGGTGAAAAAGGCTCTACATTTTGTGGCATAAATTCTTTTCTTGACCACTGAAGCCATCTTGTCAATGCTCCGATAGAGCTAGTATGGTAGGTTTATCAATTTAGCCCTGGTGAAGTGCATTAGCAGCCTTATGTCATATGAATAAATCCTGGAGTACCTCCCCTCACAGGTGAAGTACTTAATGATCTGTCTCATCAGTAGGGCATACATCTCTAGCAGGTGGGAGAAGGGGAAAAGAGCCTTGCAGCTCTGTTGATAAATAGGTTTGAGGAAGGGCTCATAGTAGCTCAAGGCCAATTTCTTCTGCTTGAACCATATCTCACCAATATCTGGCATTCCTGTGGCTTTAGAAATGGATTTGGATGAGAATTCAAATTTTACTCTTGCTAGGTTGACCTGGTGGTTTTGTAGGCTGAGAATGAACAACCTAGTCAACTCTGAGTGGTTTTGGACATGTTTAACCTTCTCACAAAATTGATAGCATCCAAAAACTTGGAAACATGCAAGGATCATGGCTTGATAGGCCTTTGGCCTTCATCACTATTGTTACTGATTTCTTCTCTATACATGGTGGCTGATCTAGAGAAAAATGATTTTTAGCTTGGTGATAGCCTTTAGGTCTAGGGAGAACAAATGAGTGATGTGAGGGCAGTTTTAAGCAAATGAGGGAAAAATGAAGTAATCAAGGATGCTTTCAGAGTTTAGGAGGATTCTTGTCTTGCATTGAGTGTCTTTATGCTCAGGATCACTCTCAAAATGGTAATTCTTGCCTTAGAAGGTCAAAAGTTTGATTGGCATGAAGCTTAGGGTTTAGCCAAGTTAGGTTTTTTATATCCTCCTCGTCATCATGGATGCAAAGAAAATAAACTTGGAGGGAAAAGAAAAATACTAGCAACCTTTTCAAATGTTTTGCAGGATCCTGGAGGTAAGAAAAATTGATTTTGGCCACTTTTGGGCAAATTTGACCAAGTCCGCTCTGTGTGTAGCGCCACCCGACAGGCCGTTCCTGTTGGGTCTTCTCTGTGCGTAACGTTGATTCAGGTCAGGATTTTAACCGGTCTGTATGTAGCGCTTGGTCGGTTGTGGGTGCCTCGGGCGAATGAACAGGCCTGTCGGGCCTTCTCGGTGCGCAGCGCTGTTGAACTGGTGGGAAATTCGGGCCTGACCTGGGCCTGTGCAAAATGCCTTAGCTGGTGCACAACACCGACTCTCCGGTGTGTAGCGCAGTGTATTTTAACACTGCGGCTGCCTCCTCTGTGCACGACGCCGACAGATCAGTGCGTAGCGCCTGGAACTTTCAACAGTTTTGCAGGAAAAACCACAAAAAAAGTTTCAACGGCTCTCCTTCTCTTCTGCAAAGACAAAAATGAGGTGGGAAGAGGGAAACAAGATCCTTATACTTATTTTTGATAAATAATTTCATGACCAAACCCACTTTTCTAATGTTTGTTTCCCTTCTCACTTTTTCACTTTCTTTTTTGGTCTTTTTGTCCTATAGGTGGCAGAACCACAGAAAAAATAGTTTTTTGTTTGATGGTGTTGATGCATCTCTATCCTTTTTACCTTTTGACATGGATCTCTTGCTGGTTAACGCCTTACTTTGCTAAACAATTGCAAAACCAGTGATACTCTTTTCACTTGGGCATGAATTTCTCTTCTGCTTTAGATGTCATTTGTAATTCAAGCTTCTCACTTTACATTTGTTCTACTGATAACAATTCTAAAACATTCCTACATAAATGCTTTAACATGGGAAAACTATCTTTTGTAGAGTATACTTTGGATAAGGAAACCTTGTTGGAGGCTTTCTCTGCTTTTTAGACCAATTACAGATTTGTTCTTTTGATCATTTTGAGGGCAACTCCTTTTTAGGAGGTGTCCAGAACTTCATATCTCTTGTTTCATGGCGACCAGTGCCTCATCCATTGGGTGGATTTTCTTATTTTATTTTGTTGCTGCTTCCCTAAAGTAGTGATTTTGATAATTTGAAAGCATGATTAGCTCAACTTCATTTCTACCTACCCAATCTACATTTCCTAACATTTGTTTTTCTTCTTTGGGTGTTGTTAGGTCCCTATATTACTAGTATAGTCCCTTATTGTTGTTAGTGTAACCCCCTTATTGTTATTATTGTACCCCTGTAACCCCCATATTGTTATTATTGTGCCCTTAAATTATTATTGTTAGGTCGGCTAGGATTACATTGTGGCCCCACTAGGATTACATTATGGCCCCATGGACTCCTAGATATAGAAAGGAGGTTTTTTAATTTGTATCATCCAAGAATTTTTCATTCATGTAATGTATTTTAGGTTTCCCCCTCGAAGTGGCTTATTTCTAAGGCGTTGATATCTCTTTTCTTCTATTTTTGGAGCTGGTTTCACAACATTTGGTATCAGAGCTTTGGATTCTAGGGTTTCGCTGCTCCAAACAGGTCATCGTGGAATTTTCACTATAATTTTTTTTCTACGAAGTTTTAGAAGCTAAAATGTTTAGGGTGCGAAGCCGAAATCCTGAGGAAGATCTTCGCAAAATTTTAGAGCTTGGTTCGCAATATTTATAGAGATATGATCTGTGGAAGTTAGGTCTTTTTGCATGCTCCTCAATTTAATCTAAACAGGTCATCGTGGAATTTGTGCTATAACTTTTTTTCTACAAAGGTTAAGAATTTGAAATATTTAGGGCACGAAGGTGAAATCCTGAGGAAACTCGTCGCAAAATTTCATAACTTGGTTCGCAATATTTTCGGAGATATGATCTATGGAATGTAGTGTTTTTTCAGACTCCTGAATTTCATCTCAAAGAGGTGATCATGGGAAAATATTCATAACTCTCTCTGAGCATCGGATTGGACTGCCATAAAAATTGGTCACAAGTACACGGATTTCGGTTTCTTTGCTATCAATTTTAGAGCTAAAAGACGAAACAATGACACATGGAAAGTCGTACAAGTTCGATCTACTGAAACAGTCCATAATTAGGTCATGGTGGGAGATTGGACATAACTTTATCTTGAAGAATCCAAATCAGCTCAGACCTATGGCATTCAAAAGAGGATTTAGAAGGATACCTCAGTGCAAAATTTCAGATATTGAAGAGTTGTAAGCATAGATATAATCCAATTTAAATATCGAGCTCTTCAAAAGCAAGAAAAAGGTGTGTAATGTTTTCCAAATTGCATAAGTCTTGTTTTAAGAATCAATTTAAATTGATTCCAAGGGCATATTGTACAATAGATATCAATATTGGGTTCTAAAAAATTCCCCATAAAAATAATTCAACACCCATTAAGCCTTTAGAAGGCTCTACTATGACTCATGAAGATGAAGAATTGCAACATGATCTATCAAAATTACAAGAGCAAGTGCACCAAATTTCGCTCTCACAAAGAGCAACAAAAAATGAAATGAAAGTTTTGAAGAAAAGTGTGGAAGCGAAGATGGATGGTTTGAAGAAAGGCATGGAAGCTAATATGGATGGCATGGAAGCTAATATGGATGACATGGAAGAGAAAATGAAAGACAACATGGAAAACATGAAGAATGATCTAAAAGAAAACGTGGAAGGTTTCACAAAGTTGATACAAGAAATGTTTCCTAATGGTGAAAAGATAGTATAGGAAACTCATGATGAGAAAAAAATAAATGTTAATCGTGACTTCATAAACTCTAATGTTGGCGGGAAGAACCACCATATTCCAAAAATGGATATGAGGAAGTTTGATGGAAAGGATCATGTAACATGGATACTACAAATGGAGCAATATTTTGATCTCCTTAATGTGCAAAACACACAAAAGGTACGCATTGCAACATTACACTTAGAACAAAATACATTTGTATGGTATCAATGGTTTTGCTCTTGTAAAAAAAATTTCGCTTGGTCAATTTTTACAGAGGAAAGGACAACACATTATGAGGATACAAAGAGCAACACCTTCTTTAGCCAATTGATAAATCTCAAACAAAGGGGTTTAGTGGGGCAGCACATTGAGGACTTACAAAAATTGAATATAAGGGTAACTAATATTCCAGAGGGACACAGGATTGATCTCTTCATAGGTACTTTAAAGGATAACATCCAACATGAAGTTTGCGTTTTGGAACCTGATTCATTGGAGAAGGCATTTAGGTTGGCAAGAAAAATTGAATGTAAAATTATGGCGACAAGGAAGCCTACCACTCACTTCTATCAAGAAGGAAGTGTTGCTACGCCTAGATTTCCACAACCTACAAGGTTGACACCACAAAAATCGGAAGAAATAATAGCAAAAGTGCTTTGTTACAGTTGTGATAGGAAATACACTAAAGGTCATAAGTGTGCTGAGAAGAAATTATTTTACATAGATTGTGAAGAGGAAGAAGAAAATGAATAAGAAGAGGATATACACCAGGAACCAACCCTAGAAGAGGAAGAAATGAGTCTGACCAAATCATGTAATGCATTGGCAGGAATTACCACTCCTCAAACTCTCAAGATAGAAGGACATATCAAGAAGAAAAAGGTAATAGTGTTGATTGATTCGGGTAGCACCTAGAATTTTATTCATTGTAAGGTAGCCAAGGAATTGAATTGTTTCCTATACCCAGCACCAGAATGTCAAGTGATGGTTGCAAATGGAGGAACTATAAACTACTCTCGAAAATGCCATAATATCAAGCTAACCATGGGGGAATATGTATTGAATATTCCAATGCTTTCCATTCCTATGGGAGTTGCTAATGTTGTACTAGGAGTACAATGGTTACAATATTTGGGCACTGTAGCTTTTAATTTTCAAGAACTTTTCTTGAAATGTTTTTTTCAGAAGGAAAGGAAGTCGAATTATGGGGTATTGCAGGGAAGCCAGGAAAGATAATAAGCTCTAATTTCATGGCAAAACTTCTAAAGAAAGAACAACGAGGCATAATTGCACAATTATGCTGACTAGAAGTTCCAACATCAAAATCATCTATTTTTGCAGATCTCCAACAAGTCTTGGAAAATCATTCCAAGGTGTTTGAAACTCCCAAAGGACTCCCACCTATTCGTCATCATGATCATGCTATTCATTTGATTCTAGGAAGTGTTCCTCCAAACATTAGGCCTTATAGATATCCTTATTTCCAAAAGAGAAAAATTGAACATATGATTGCAGAAATGTTAGAGGCAGGTATAATTCAACCTAGTCAAAGTTCATTCTCTTCTCATGTTGTATTGGTACACAAGAAGGATGGATCATGGCACATGTGTCCGGATTATAGGGAGCTCAATAAGCTCACCATTAAAGATAAATTTCCCATTCCTGTGATTGATGAATTATTGGATGAATTACATGGAGAAATTTATTTTACCAAGTTGGATCTTGGTTCAGGATATCATCAAATTAGAATGAAGACTGAAGATATTCCAAAAACAACATTTCGAACTCATGAGGGTCATTATGAATTTTTGGTCATGCCTTTTGGCCTTACCAATGCACCTTCTACATTTCAAGGGTTGATGAATTCCATTTTCAAACCCTTCGTTAGAAAATTTGTGCTAGTATTTTTTGATGATATACTAATCTACAGCAGGTCTTGGAAGGATCATGTTGAACATGTTGACAGGGTGCTCAAACTATTGCAGGAGAAACAATTATATGCAAAAAAATACAAATGTTTCTTTGGAGTACAAGAGGTGGAATATCTGGGTCATATTGTATCTCACGAGGGTGTTAAAGTAGACCCTAACAAAATTAAATCCATTAAGAAATGGAAAGTCCCCACAACCATAAAGTAGTTGCGGGGATTTCTGGGGTTAACAGGGTATTATCACAAGTTTGTTAAGAATTATGGGAGAATAGCAGCACCTCTAACAACATTATTGAAGAAAGATGCATTTTCATGGACTCCTGAAGCAACTAAGGCCTTTGAACATCTTAAAGAGGCAATGTGCCTAGCACCGGTCTTAGCTATGCCAGACTTCACAAAAACCCTTATTGTGGAATGTGATGCCTCAGGAAATGGAATTGGTGCAGTTTTAATGCAGGAAGGAAGACCCATTGCTTTTGAAAGTCGTCCAATCAAAGGAAAGTATTTACAGAAACCTATTTATGAGAAGGAAATGTTAGTAATACTGCATGCACTAAAGAAATGGCGAACTTACCTAATGGGAAGACACTTCAAGGTAAAAACTGATCATGATAGTCTTAAACACTTTTTGGAACAAAGACTATCTTCAGAAGAGCAACAAAAATGGATCACAAAGATGTTGGGTTATGACTTTGAAATAATCTACAAAAAATGAAAGCTTAATGTTGTTGCGGATGCACTCTCAAGAAAGAATGAAGAGGTGGAAGCATTGCTTTGTGCCATTTCTATTATCCAACCAGATTGGATAACCGAAGTAAGAGATGAATGGAAGAAGGAAAAAGATGTATGGGCACTCATTCAAAAGTTGCGGGCAGATCACAGGTCACAAAGATGTTGGGTTATGACTTTGAAATAATCTACACAAAAGGAAAGCTTAATGTTGTTGCAGATGCACTCTCAAGAAAGAATGAAGAGGTGGAAGCATTGCTTTGTGCCATTTCTATTATCCAACCAGATTGGATAACCGAAGCAAGAGATGAATGGAAGAAGGACAAAGATGTATGGGCACTCATTCAAAAGTTGCAGCAAGATCCTAGTACATCTAATACATTTATTTGGAAAAATGATTCCTTATGGTACAAAGATCGCTTATATCTTTGTAAGAATTCCCAACTAAAACAAAATATTCTTCTGGAATTGCACACTTCTCCTTTAGGAGGACACTCAGGATTTTTAAAAACTTACCACAGGGTGAAGAAATTTTTTTTTTGGGATGTCCTTAAATCTGATATTCAAAATTTTGTGGCGGAATGTTTGGTTTGCCAGCAGAATAAAGTGGAAACAATTAAGACCCCGGGACTTCTACAACCTTTATCCATTCCAAGTCAATGTTGGGAGGAGATTTCGATGGATTTTATCATAGGTTTACCTAAGTCCGAAGGAAAGAGTGTCATCATGGTGGTAGTTGATAGACTTACCAAGTATGCACACTTTTGTGCATTATCTCATCCATTTAAAGCAAGTACAGTTGCTACTACATTTATGGACACAATTCAAAAGCTACATGGAATCCCAAGGGTTATTGTGAGCGACAGAGATCCCATTTTTACTGGAAATTTTTGGACGGAGTTATTTTCTTGTTTGGGTACTCAATTAGCTCATATCTCATCTTATCATCCTCAATTTGATGGTAAAACTGAGATAGTAAATAAATATTTGGAAGGATATCTTTGTTGTTTTTTATCTGATAAACGAACACAATGGGTCAAGTGGTTACCTCTTGCTGAATGGTGGTATAACACTTCCTTCCATACTGCAGCAAAAATGTTCTCATTTATGGCACTTTATGGATATCATCCACCATCCATCACATCATCTTTAAGAGAAAATTTGAAAGTTCAAGCAGTGGAAGATCACATCGAGCATCAACAAGAAATTCTCCAACTCTTAAAGGATAACCTAAATTTGGCACAAAATCGAATGAAACAACAGGTAGATCAACATCGCAGTGAGAGAAGTTTTGATGTAGGAGACTGGGTATTTTTACGTCTACAACCATACAAACAAATGTTCCTCAAGCAAGATAAGAAGGATAATAAATTATCGCCAAAGTAGTATGGTCCTTACAAGGTGTTGCAAAATATTGGTACTATGGCATACAAATTGGAGCTTCCTGCTTCTTCACGAGTGCATCCAGTTTTCCATGTTTCATGGTTAAAGAAGGTTATAGGTGAAAATCTTCCAGTTCAAACAATATTGCCATAACTTGATGAGGAAGGAAAAATCATATTGGAACTTGAAGTAGTCACGGAAACAAGAACTCGACAACTACGAAATCGATCAATTTCAGAGTATCTCATCAAGTGGAAGAACATACCCACTGAAGATTCTACATGGGAGGATGAGAATTTTATACAGAAGCACCCAGAGCTACTCAAGCGTTGATGACAACACTTTTTTGAAGGAGAGGGGCATGTTAGGTCCCTGTATTACTAGTATAGTCCCTTATTGTTGTTAGTGTAACCCCATTATTGTTATTATTGTACCCCTGTAACCCCCATATTGTTATTATTGTGCCCTTAAATTATTATTGTTAGGTCGGTTAGGATTACATTGTGGCCCCATTGACTCCTATATATAGAAAGGTGGTTTTGTAATTTGTATCATCCAAGAATTTTTCATTCATGTAATGTATTGGAGGTTGCCCCCTCGAAGTGGCTTATTTCTAAGGTGTTGATATCTCTTTTCTTCTATTTTTGGAGCTGGTTTCACAACAGGTGCACTTGAACTGAAAAACCCATTGACCTCTTTCTTTTGAAAGAAAAAACAAACTATCTACTTCTACACTTATTTCTTCCAAGAGTCCAGATTAAACTAGTGAACTCTTTTATTCTATACCTAGACTATTTGACCTCCAAGATTAAACTATTTGGCAGACTTCATTCTCTAAGATATTGACATGAAATTGAAAACATGATTCAAATCAGGATTAGGCAATCTGATATATCATGGTTTGTGGCATTGGGACAATCTACACACAAAAATTATTTTGCATACGTAATAACTAAAAAAAATAAGGGCTACGATGTATCATTTGTATGCATTCCCATTTTTCTCTTTGGTTCTGTTTTGGGCATGAGGAACCAATATCTTTTTCTCCTAATCTATTTATTTTCGACAAGTCAAGCTTAAATGATTTGACAAGCATTCTTTCACTAACTTATCAACATAAATTCAAAACATGTTCAGCCATGATTAGGCTAGATGACTGAACAAGAATTTTATGCACAAGTAGTGGCATTTAGGCTTGCACACTTTCAGTAATACTATTTTTTGGGTATGGGGTTGTACCTTCTTTTGAAATCTGCCCTCTTTTCTCTCTTTCTTTGTTTTTTTACCTTTGTGACTTTTCTCATGCAATGTTTATGTACAATGAATGAACAATTTTCAAACTAAGGATTTTTATAGTGATGGTACGTGAGCATCCTATCCTCAAAATGATATCCTACAATTTTTTGTCCATTTAGCTTTTGTAAATAGAAATCATAGTTACCTCCATGTGTGGGCATGGTGTAAGGATTTTTACGACAATTTCCAAACAAACCATGCTTTTCTTGATATTTTCTTTTTGAGTCTTGCTTCCAAAACTTATTTCTGTGAAAGAAATTGTTTAGGTGAAGAAAGCATTCTTCATCAGCTCCCAAAAAAATGACAATGTCATCAATGTATATCATAGTGAAAAAGTTGATAAAAGGTGTCATGGCCTCTTGGAAGGTGTCTTCAGCATTCCTTATTCCAGGAAAAATTTGGTCAAGCATGTAGTCATTCCAAGGAACTTTGAAAATGTCTTTGTGTTGATTGATTTGAAGTGGTATCATCTCATGAAAACCTGAAACACTACCAATCAATGTCACTTTGTTAGAAATTTCTATTCTTGGCATAGGATGATTTATCTTTGGAAAAGGGTATTTGGACTCTGTGGAGGATTTGCCTAAGTGTCTAAAGTCCAGACATAATCTGCATCCATTGGCTTTCTTTGTTAGTGATAGAATTTTCCCAAATGTTTCATAGTTCTTCCTAGAAAAAGGCCTCTTTTGAACAATGTCTATGTCATCAGGATTTGAGCTTTTACTTCTATATACAAGAGCATCCTGAAACTTCTTGCATAAGCTTAATTATTTGAGTTTTGTGAGAAATGACAGGGCTTTGGACAACTTAATTACCTTGGCTCTTCTTAGGCCACCTACATTGTATTCCTCTATATCAGTTTCAATAGATACCCCTTTAGGATTCATGGCAACATCACTGAGAGTCGGAAACTTTTTTGGAGGGCCCAAAAATTTCTGATAATGAGGTGTCTAAATAAGGTAAAAACATAAGACTTTTTTGATCCATATTTCAAAATATTTTTGTTATGTGAGGGTATTTTAGCACTTCTGGATTAGCAAGAGGAAAAATTTGTGTTTTTGAGATCTATCCTTCATTAGAGTCATTTGTTTCAGATTCTAAACTGATTTTTGATTTTGAAGTTTCATTTTCAATTTGTAGAAATTCAAGTTCAGTTTCATCATCATATGGTTGCTCAGGGTCATGATAGTTCTTACTGTTTAACTCATCATAGAGGGCATGGTTTGACTATGTTAGTGTACCTAGATCGATCTCAACTTCAGTTACCTTCTCATTGATATCCTCTTCATTACACAAGATGAAAGAATCAAGATTTGAGTGAATGGAATACATAGGTTTGTTATTTGGCCTATCTAGGTTTCTTACCATGTACTTCATGTGTCACTCTCGGTATAGTCTCCTTGTTTGATTAAAAATAGGGATGGTAGCATAGGACATGTCAAGTTGGAGGTTCCCTTGAAGCCTGGCTCCCCAAGATCTGGATAAAAGCATTCCATACTTAGGGGAAATGTCAGCGACCACTATGTCCATGACTAGACTCTTGGCAGGTATTTGTGCCAAGTTGACACAAAGATCCTTGATTAGGCCCAAACATTTGACTCTGCTCGAATTGAATGAGTACAAGTATTTGTAAGGCTTAGTTATTTCTAGGCCTATTCTATCTATCACAACTTTAGGAATGAGGTTGTGTGAGGTGCCAGAGTCTAGCATGGCATTGTGAAAATTTTTATCATGTATATTTAGGTTGACATAAAAAGGTGGAATGGCTTCTTATTGATGCCTTCCGTCTACTTCAAGACCAAAAAACAATTCTGGTTTATCATCTATCAATTTTAAGGTATCAGTATCATTTTCCATGTTTAAGACACTCAAAATCTAGGACCTATACACTTCTTGAGTAACTAGTTTAGTGAGAGGCATGATGATCTTGATTTTAGCAATCTCTCCCTCAAAGCTGAAAGGGACTTGGGTTTTGGGAAACTTTATATCAGTTTTATCAACCATGAACTTTTCTACATTTTTGATTTGTTGATTTTGATTTGGGGGTCTAGACAAATTTTTTTTATCAGGGCCACTAATGGAGGTACTAGGGCAGCTTGGGTCATCATTTTGTTGGCCGATTTTTCCTTTGTTTGGATCAGCTTTCTTGACCATACTGTTGACATTCTCTGTTGTCTTCCTAGGAATGTTTTTAGGTGTTTTCCTAAAAACAATGTCTATTCTGTTTTTTTCTGGGGTAAATTGGTTCTTTCTACTCCTAAGTTCATATTGCCTACGGACTTCCATTATGGCATTTTCAAATCCCAAGCGATAGTCTTTAGAATCCTCATAGCTAGTTTCAGTTTGATCTGGGGAAAATAATTATTGTTCTTCTTCTGTGAGAAAAACATTATCTTCATTATCTGAACCTATTAAGTTTACATGGCTTTCTTCAGCTTCTATGTTCTCTCTTCCCTCTTCATCTAGATAATTGTCTTGGAAAGGGGGCCTAATTTGTTGGTCATTTTCCCTTTGTTTGATTTGAGGCATGTCTCTTCTGAAGTTTTGAGCTCTATTTCTATTTTGGGGATTTGTTTGGTTATCCCTAGGAGATGCTCTTTCATTTAAGCTTATTCTTTCTATCATTCTTTCCATTGTCCTCATTAAGTTGTCCATTTTGGCATCAGAGGAGGAGGTTGAGGCACTGGGTCCATATTTGTAAGTAACTCTTTTTTCTAACCTCACCCTAGCTCTCTTTTAAATTAATTTTGCTTCAGCACTAATAGCCGCCCTTTTCATTTCTTCTAAGGTTGTGGGATCTCTCTCTCTCAATTGATATGTCATGTCCGGATCAAAGCCTTCAGGAAATTTCACTAGTTCTAGACCTTGAGGGGGTTTCATATGAGGCGGGAGGGCATTGTAAACATTGTTAAACTAGGTACAATAATCTTGTACACTTTCCCCTACATTCCTCTTAAGATTGTTATATTCGGAAAGGACCTGGAGGGGGTTTTTCTTGATTTCCCACTTGTTTATGAAATTTTGGTAGAGGGAAGGGAGATCATGTATAGTGTTAGGAGTTAATGCTTTGAACCATTTTTTGGCTTCACCTCCTAAGATTTGTGCAAAAATTCTCATTTTGATGGTTTCTTCTTCTATTTCCATGTAATCAAAGGCATAATTTATTCTATCTACATGATGCCAGGTAGTGATGGATTTAGCTCTGGTAAAATGAGGAATTCAGGATTGGTAGTCATTTGGTAAAGGTACCAAAGGTTGTGGTAGAATGAGGGAAGCATACCAATCTGCCATGATGGGTGCTAGTGGAGGATTTATAAGAGGTGTGTTTGTGAGATGGGATGGAGTGGTTTGCACAGTGGGGGTATGGATGGGTGTAGTGGAAGTACTTGGACCGGTAAACTGATTTTGAGAAGATCTGGTATGGAACGAACTAAAGTGATGGAGAAGCTGAAAATTAGCTGGTGTGGAAGGAGAGGCTTCTCTACTAGAACTCTGCTGCAAATCTACAGTTTCAAAGTCAGTCTGGTCAATATCAGTTTGTGACTTGGTTCTAAAAGGGTTCTTTGCATGATGCAAGTAAAACTAGGGATCTTGTAAAGCTGTAAGATGTTCAGGTACAAATATTTCTCTATGGATAGTCCTGACAGGAGTTGAGTTTCCATATCTAGAAGTTTTCCACAAAATATTTTCTGGATCGTCAATTATAATAGGAGGATTTGGGTCCGAATAAGATTTGGTACTGATCCTTTGTGAAGCCAGATTTCAAACTTAAAAAGGCAGAGAGACTGGAATTTTTAGGACTTTTTTTCAGAAGGCTGACCTCTCTTAGTGTTTGGAAAACCAACACAATGTAGAACTAGGCTTATAAACTTTTCCGGGCTAATTTGATACAATCCCAGGGAGTCTAAATGAGAACTAGTGAAGCAATAGGCCTACTGGAGGCTAGTGGAGTTGCCAGGTGGATTTTTTTAGTTTTTTTGAGGATATGTGTGTATGGTCCACCACAAATACTAACAAAAATCCAATCTAAGGATGTTTTGGGGTTTTCTGAGTTTCCTTTATGTATCCCTCAGGTTTTCAAGGGTGTCATACAGCTGAGTCATCATTTTGCTAATATGGTGAAACAACAAGATTCTACTCTTGGCTATCATCTGAGTTTATTATGATCTAATAATGGTTTCTAAAGTCTCTAAGGAATACTTAGATTGTCACTTACTCAGAAGGTCCCACCATGATCGCCAGAATGTTAGGGTGGTGATGAGGTGGCAGATAAACCACCAGATACTATCAGTCAAGGGTTTGTGAATATTTTAAGGAATTTTTAAGCATGAAATTGCTCAAAATGTCCCACCATGATTGCCAAAATGTTAGTGTGGTGATGAGGCGGCGATAGATCAATGGATACTGTTTGATAGGAGTGATTCTGAAATTCTGAGGACTTAGGATGTTATTTTCTCATAGTCCCACCGTGATCACCAGAATGTTAGGGTCCCATGATTTGGCAGATTGGCCAAACTAAATGACAGGGTAACATGAAACCAGTCTTTGGAGTCCTAGGACCTAGCCTTCCTCGACTCAGAGAGGGCTGTCTCTATTGTGTGCGAAGGATGTGAACGTGTTCGCTCTAGATGGTTTATTTTAGGCTAGTTGTGAAGTGTGGGGTTTGTTTGTTTTTTTGGATGGGTAAGATGGTCAAATAGGATAGTGGAGTGAGAGTCTTCCAAAGCCATTGGGCTACGGAGTCAATAAAATTCATGAGTGTCTCAATGATGTATCAGAGTGTGTTGCAGGGCCAGTCCGGCAAGGTAAATGGATCCTTAGGGTAATGTGTGAGGTGGAGTGAACATCAAATTTGGGAGAAACTAAGAGGTCTTAAATACATATAGTTAAAAGCTATAACTCATGAGGTAGGGCAAACCATTAAGCTCAATGAATAATACTTAAACTGATAAATATCCAAGAAAAACATTCCAATGAAACATAGAAAGCATAAGAGCTTCTAGCTTTACTAAATTCACCTTCAGAATTTGGGAAAACGTATAAGATAGCACAATAACTCAATCTATGAAGAGGGAACTCCTAAAAATCATAAATAAAGCTATAAATAACTCTAAAATAAGCAGGTAGACATGGACAAAGGGCAAGATCGAACGAGACCTCTTTGACTTAACCTATCAAACAATATTCCAAAGACAGATTTCAAGACAGAATTTGAACAGCTTCAAGTAAGCAGGGCATACCGTGAATTATACTTGTAAACTAGCATACTAATCCATACATGAAACAAACACGTTTAGGTGGGCCTAAGGAGCAATCAAAAATTCCTTTAGATGAACAAACAGAATAAAACATCAAGGCTATAACAAACATGAGGAATGAGGTGCATCAAAGAGCATGTCTCAACCTATACTTTTCTGATTTATAGCAACTAAGAAGGATGAAGCACAATGAGAACAAGAAAACATAAACGAATTAAGAAGACATCACCATTCACCAAGCTAAGGAATCTTGCAAACAAGTCTCTCCATCATCAGTCCAAGCAAGCCAGTCACCAATATTCACAAGAGAAATTTGTTCACCAAACTCATAAAAAGCATGTATTTCTCTTGAAATCTCATCAAATGTCAACATTTTACAATGAGTCTCCATTCTCTATTTATCATGCATGGAGAAAAAAGATCTAAGAGAGCATCTAGAAGTCCATTGGTTAAACATAACTATCTCTATTGTCCTTGAGGCCTTGCAAGGCCCAAGGCACAAAATATCTAAGATAAATATATTTTTTGGATACTTATAGCAATTAAATTGACTTTTAGGCCTTGAAAAGCCTCTGAAAACTTGCTAGACGCACATTTTGACTTTTCAGCCATAGAAGTGTAGCATAGAGACAACAAAAATGGCTCTTTGTGAAACAATGATTTGGAGGCCTTCTCGATGTCAAAAAAGGCTCTGTGATGGCTCGTTAGAAAGGTCTCGAAGTCTAATTTCCAAATATACCTTTATTTTTATGAATTAGTGCCATTTCCTATCTATAAACCCATTCTCCCAACACTTCTCTGTGTGCAACACCTTGCCTGAAAATGAGGTAGAATGGTCAAAATTTAGGTGTTGTCCTTTTGGGGGTTCAAAACTGCTACAAATGATTTGAAATTTTGTGAGAAGACTGTTGGTGATGTGAGGAATCCAAAAATTTAAAGTTGGCAAGCTGAGGATGCCCCAAATTTGTGCATAGCGCCTAGGGTGTTGTGCACAGAGGCCTCAAAATTTCAAAAAGACAAAATTTTGTCCAATTTGGCTTAAAATTGGTGGAGAGGTCATTCAAGAGGTCTTGGACACCTTTTGAGAAGCCTCAGCCAAAATTCCGAGGCTATCATGCATTTTTTTCCTTTTTATTTTTTCTAGCTCCATGAGGGCCCCCTTCAGTTTGGCACAAGCAAGCATGTTTTTCTTTGCATAGTGCTTGGTCATTTTCTTTTGGAGAGAAAGGCCTCTCCTTACCTTCTTGAAGTGCTTGTGCTCCTCTTTGTAATACTGAATGACATGTTGTGCCATCTCAAAATCTCTTTCCCACTCCCTAAGTTGTGCATCATTGGTCAGGAAAAGCAATCTAGTGCTCATCTCCTTGTCCTCATTGTCATTGTATAGATCGATGAATTGAGGATCTTGATGGGTTTTCTTGATCCTTTTTATCCTCCTCACCTTTACCTGCTGCTCACCCCTTTCCACATTTTCCTTGCCTTTGTCCAGTGGCTTGTTAGCTTGAGAAGAGATGGCCCTTTGCCTTTTTGAGGCAGAAAACACATCTATTTTTCCTCTGTGATATGTGCATGTGAGAGGAGTGATAATGGTAGCTTTGAATGTCTTTTCATCATTGCTATGACCTGTGGTGTTTTCACTAGCTCTTTCATCTTTTCCATGGCTTCCATGAGTCACCTCATGCCCCAATGAGTCGCTGCTTTCTTGACCTTCAGCGTCACTATCATCTTCATTTTCTTCACTGTCTTCTATATTGCCACTTTGGCCTTCAAACTGATCATTACATTCTTCACTTGCCTCACTTTGGTTTTTTTCCTCATAAAGGTATTTGTCTTCATGATCCTCTTGGCTATCTTCACTTCCATCATCATTAGGAGGCTGATTTTTTTCATGACTGTCATGACTATCTTCTTGGTTGCCTTGCTCATCACTGACTATTTTATCTGTGCTATTGCCTTGGTCACTGCCTGCCTCTTCATAATATGTTTCAACGCCATTATTTGCTTGTTCTTGGTCTTCTATTTCCTCATCATCTCCCTCTGTTTCTTCATATTCATCATCTTCATTCATTTCATCACTGTTTGCACTATTATAGGGCTCATTGTCATGCTGATGTACATTTTTCTCTTAGCTGTCCTGTGCAATTTCTTGTTGAATTTCATATTCATCATTTTCTTCATTATCTTTTTTATCTTCATCTTGTTCATTAGCATCACCCTTTTCTGTACTTGGGAGGGATTCATTGGCATCACTACCATCATTGTTTTCTTCCGAGAGCTCACTTCTTTCGCTTTCATGACTGCCATGTTCATCTTGCTCCTTATTGTCATCATCATCCTCCTGCTCTTCCTCATTAAAATATGTTTTTGCCCTACCCTCTTCATTATTTCCCTCATCATCTTCTTTTTCCTCATTGCTGTTGTCATCTCCTTGTTCCTCATTTAACTCTGTCTCTGCCTCATTGTTTTCTTCCTTTTCACTGTCATCTGCTTGTTCTTCATTCTCACTAACACCCCCTTTCCCATCGTTACCACCATCATCATCTTCACTTGATGCATAAGGGGAAGAAGAAAGAGGTAGGTTTCCTTGGGGAGAAGGCTTAGGTGGAGGTAATGGTGGATTGGAGGTAAGTGAGTGTGAAGTGGAGGGGAAATTTTGCTGAATGAAGGCTTGGGGATTTGAAAATATATTATGTGAGATGGAAACTTCCCAAGGAATTCCCTGTTGCTCCAGCTGTTGTAAAACAATCATCTTAATCAAGGAGTGGTGAAAAAGGCTCTGCATTTAGTGGGCATAACTTCTTTTCTTGACCACTGAAATCATCTTATCAATTCTTCGGTAGAGATAGTATGGTAGGTTTAGAAATTTAACCCCGGTGAAGCGCATTAGCAGCCTTATGTGATATGAATAAATCCTGGAGTACCTCCCCTCACAATTGAAGTACTTGATGATATGTCTCATCAGTAGGGCATACCTCTCTAGCAAGTGGGAGAAGGGGAAAACAACCTTGCAGCTATGTTGATAACTAGGTTTGAGGAAGGGATCATAGTAGCTCAAGGCCAATTTCTTCTACTTGAACCATCTCTCACCAATATCTGGCATTCTTGTGGCTTCAGAAATGGATTTGGATGATAATTCAAATTTTACTCTTGCTAGGTTGACCTGGTGGTTTTGTAGGTTGAGAATGAACAACCTAATCAAATATGAGTGGTTTTGGACCTGTTTAACCTTCTCACAGAACTAATAGCATCCAAAATCTTGAAAACATGCAAGGATCATGCGAGAAGAGGTGATTTGAATGGTATCTAAAGGCTCAAACCTGTTCACCCTTCCTCCCTTGTTTTTTGGCTTGATAAGCCTTTGGCCTTCATCACTACTGTTACTGATTTCTTCTCTAGACATGGTGGCTGATCTAGAACAAAATGATTTTTAGCTTGGGGAGAGCCTTTAGGTCTAGGGAGGACAAATGAGTGATGTGGGGGAAGTTTTTAGCAAATGAGGGAAAAATGAAGTAATCAAGGAATGCTTTCAGAGTTTAGGAGGAGGCTTGTCGTGCATTGAGTGTCTTTATGCTCAGGATCACTCTCGAAATGGTAATTTTTTCCTTAGAAGGTCAAAAGTTTGATTTGCATGAAGATTAGGGTTTAGCCAAGTTAGGTTTTTGATATCCTCCTTTTCATCATGGATGCAAATAAAATCAACTTGGAGGGCAAAGCAAAAGACTACCAACCTTTTCAAACATTGTGCAGGAGCCTGGAGGCAAGAAAAATTGATTTTGGCCACTTTTGGTCAAATTTGACCAAGTCCGTTGTGTGTGTAATGCCACCCGACAGACCATTCCCGTCAAGTCTTCTCTGTGCGTAGCGCTGGGTTGGGTCAGGCGTTTGACCGGTCTGTGCATAGTGTTGGGTCGGTTGTGGGCGCCTCAGGCGAATGAATGGGCCTGTCAGGCCTTCTCTGTGCGTAGCGCCATTGAACTAGCGGGAAATTCAGGCTGGGCCTAGGCCTGTGCGCATTGCCTTGGCTAATGCATAGTGCTGGCTATACGGTGTGTAGTGCATTTTATTTTAACACTGCGGCTACCTCCTCTGTGCGCAGCGCCGACATCTCGGTGTGTAGCGCCTCCGTCGATGTGTAGCACCTAGAACTTTCAACAGTTTTGCAGAAAAAACCACAAAAAATGTTTCAAAGACTCTCCTTCTCTTCATCAAAGACAAAAATGAGGTGGGAAGAGGGAAAAAAGATCCTTATACTTCTTTTTGAAAAATAATTTCATGACCAAACCCACTTTTCTAATGTTTGTTTCCCTTCTCACTTTTTCACTGTCTTTTTTGGTCTTTTTGTCTTGTAGGTGGAAAAACCATAGAAAAAATGGTTTTTTGTTTGATGGTGCTGATGTATCTCTATCCTTTTTACCTTTTGACATGGATCTCTTGTTGGTTAACACCTTACTGTGCTAAACAATTGCAAAACCAGTGATACTCTTTTTACTTGGGCATGAATTTCTCTTCTACTGTAAATGTCATTTGTAATTTAGGCTTCTCAATTTACATTTGTTCTATTGATAACCATTCTAAAAAATTCATGTAGAAATGCTTTAACATGGGAAATATGTCTTTTGCAGAATATAATTTGGATAATGAAACCTTGTTGGAGGCTTTCTCTACTTTTTAGACCAATTACATATTTTTTCTTTTGATCATTTTGACAGTGGTATATCTCTAGTGGGAAAAGTTGGCAGTTTAAAACATTTTGTGTCTCCCCTTGGCCACTTTTGTTTTTGCAAGTGCCTACACAAATTTTTCCTATTGATCCCTTAGTGCCCTTTTTTAGAAATTTGACACCTTATTCTATTGATATTAAAACTCTCAGTAATGATTTTATCCTTTGGCACTTTACCTTATGTCTACCTCCTTTTGATCCTTGTTAATGCCTCTGACTGTACTTTTGAGAAGTCGGGCCCTTGCACTAATACTCTTTTTCGTTTTTCCTTTTGGTAAGGTGGAATTAGTGCTCCTTTTTCAAACCTTTAGAGGGAAACTTAAAACTCTTTAGATGCCATCTGCTATTATGAAGGAGGCCTGATCATCATCATTTGACCTGTTTTGTCAATGCAATCCTAGTACTGATTTCTTACACTGGGTTTTTTCCAAATCAATCAAAAACCTTGATTTTCTTCAAACACAAGCCTTTCTGCCTCTTTCTTTGTTGTGGGTGCCTTCAGTGATAATTTCACCCTATTACCTTACCTCTTTTCTAGGTTGATGGCCATCTTGATCTTTTTACAGTAATGTGAGCAAGGGCAGTTGTCCCTTGCAGAATTTTTGCACTAGGCCAAGCAGGCCTTTCTTTGAATGACCCTTTGATGATTTTTGGACAAAATCACTTGTCCCTTTATTCTTTGAATGCAGTTTCTTCATACAGGAAAAAAAAAAAATTAGGATACCAAATCCACCCTATGACTTTGTGAAACCCTAGGTGACTTAGTGGAAGGTTCCTTGGAATTGGATTTTGGACTGAAACTTAGAATTTGGGGTCATCAAGTGTAAGATAGAGCTTATAATAAACTGATGTATTGAAGATCCAAAATCCAATGTACTTAATTCATCTAAAGAGCCTATAGAGATAGTTTGAGACCATCAATGCTTGAGGTATTTTTGGGAGACATATCAAAGCTATTTGATTGGTGGCTTTAGGTAGCAGTGGGGGGTTTAGGCAAAAAAAAATAGAGGATTTGAGTCAAAGGTGACAAAATATAGACAAAATGAGTGACACAAGCCTCTAATGGGTTTTTTGAGACTGGTAAGCAGGGCTTGACATGATGAAATGATGAAATAGTAAAAAAAAATATCTTAAGGATAATGAAGGCAGTGAGATTTCTAGATTTCACAAGATTCATGAATTTTGTTTCTAGAAATCTAAGATAGACATTTAGTCATCTATAAAGGCAAAAAATTACTGATGACTAACAGGTGTAAGCGTACCAAAGCCCTGAGGGGTTTGGATCCTACTTGAAAGAGTAAAAAAAAGAAAGTAAAGGTCCAAGATGGGTAAAGACAGAGGTCAGAGAACCCTGAATAGTGCCCCAGACAAACTCTGAAAAATAACAAAAAAATCCCACAAAAAAGTTGAGGTCGAAGGTACTGGCCTATTTTCTGCTAAGGTCACAGTTTTTGGGAAATTTTCCACTAGATGAGAGCTGAGCTAGCAGGTTTTGGGCTGAAAAGTGTGACCTGCACTTCCAGCTGTCTCGGCAATAGGTTTCAGAAAACATTGTCGGCTTTGTCACGGTTGATACCTGTTACCTGTGCAAATAGCCCAGAAACACACAAAAGTTAGAATTTTTACTGTTTTAAGGTAAAAAATGTTAAAAACAACATCAAGGAATTCAAAATAAGAAGCTTAAGAAAAACCCTAGTGGCTGAAGCAACTGGTCATGTAGGGATCTAAAAAATGACGACGATCACAATTAAAAACCCTTGTGGAGTCGCAAGTTGTTAGTGTGAATTCTAATCGCAAGCGTACGAAAAAAACTCACTTTAGCTGTGAATAAAAAACAACCTTAACATCAAATGTGGCTGTCAATTTCCTTATATCTCCAGTAGGTGATAAGAATAAATGCTACAAAAATACAGATCTATGAAGTTAAAGACATTAAACAGCGAAAATAAAAAAGAGTTTCTCCATACATCCAATAGACAAAACTAGAATTTATAAATAATTTTTTGTATTATGACACTTGGCAAGGGAACACAGAAAGATGTTGCCAGTCCCCGTCAATGAGATGTGTTTTTGTATGTCCTCAATGCTTCAGATCCAAGATCTCTCTCTCTTGATGGTGTGGAAAATCCACACAAAATAGATCTCAAAGGGAGCTCAAAAGTAAAAGTAGAAAAAATATGACAATGATAGAGAATCAAAGTCGGACCAAAAGTATAGATCAAAAGATGATAAAAAAGGTAATGAATGAATGGAAAAGCTCTTCTATTTATAACAAAATATTGAGCTAGTCTAGATATTGGTGCATAATTAAAAAATTATTAACAAAATCTAGATCCAACTTCCTTAGAAAATTTTATTATGTTTGGTGGAGGGAAAAAGAATTTAGAATTGGTTAAATTTCTTTATTTAGAAATAATAAATAAATAAATGATTTATTTATTATTTCAAGGATGAGGTTAAGGAATAATTAAATAAATAATGATTTATTTAATTATTTAAAAATGGTTTAGTCAAATTCAACAAGGAATATTATTAAATAATTATTCATAGAGAATAATAAGATAAATAATAATTTATCTAATTAATTCTAATGTTTTGGGTTAAATATGACCAGGAATATTAATTAAACAGTGGTGTGGTTAATTATCCCTAGAGGGAAATCAAACAAATAAGGATTTATTTAATTATTCCTTATGGACTTTCTTGTTTAGAACATAAATAATTTAATAGACTATGGGTTATTAAATTATTTATCATAGTGAAAGCAATTTTACTATGGTAAAATTGGTCTTACATGGTAAAATTTAGTCCATCTAATAGTAACAGGTTCATTAGGGGAATTTTGAGGTCTAAAATGGGCTTCAAAAGGAAAATGTACAATCAAAATTCACTTTATGAGAACCAATCACATTTTAGGGGATGACATCATCCCTAATGGTTGAGGTGTCATTGCTTGAGATAAATGTACTTACTTGTCACATTCTCATTTGTAGATAAAAACCCATGGTTAATCATGGTAGTGCTATAAGTACCTTTAAATTCATAAAGTAAAGTACTCATAATAAATGTCATTTCACACTTTTCGAATAAAATATTATTATTGTAATTACATATTTTTTGAAAAAAAACAATGCATATCCCTACACAATATTCATGTCTTTACACATTTTTCAATAAATATTATATTTGTGTATTTTCATATATTTATTTTTAAATTATATATTCATCTCATTTTATTTAATATTACAATTTCAAATTAATTATAAGTTTATATATATAATCAAAATAAATAAAAATATAACTTGTAATTTTAGGATAAATCAAATATATAAATAATATTATTATAATATGAATAACAATATTAAAATATTAAAATTTAATTATAAAAACATTTTAGTTTTGTATGATGAAAAAATATATATTAGTTTTGTATGTTGACAAAAGTTATATTAGGTTCTACATAGTTTGGGGGAAAAAATTTAAATTTCAATGTATATAAACCTTGTATTATATTTATAAATATAAATTAAATCCATTTCAATATTTTTTCTTTAATTTTAAATACATCTCAATTTATTTCATTATGGTTATATTAATATTATATATTATTATATATAATATTATGAAAAATAATCTAAATTTTATTCATTTTATGTTATATATTATTTTTTCTTATGTAATAAACCAAATCAATATAATATGTAATATAAAATTGATACATAAAATAATATATTATAACTATATTTTCAATATTTTTCTTCAGTTACAATTTATCAAAAGTCTTACTTTTTTCTGATAATATTTTGGTAGAGAAATGTACTTTATATTTATGTTCTCCAGCGAGAACCTGGTTTGATACTCTTCACCTCAAATCTCTTTAAGGGTGGTTGCTGGTTTTTTATGTGGGGGTTATAATTCAACTAGGGGAGACTCTTGTGTTTTGTATGGCTCAGTGGTTATATAAGGGAGGCTTGAGTTATATTTTTTTTATACTGGCAGTGATTTTGGCATTTTGTTTTTTGTTTTAGCTTTGGTACCTTCATACTTCTTGGTCTCAGGAAGGAGGGAATATTTTGGGAGGAGAATCTTCTCCCATAAACCTATTATAATTCTCTCTCCCCTCTGTAATTTCTCTGCAACAAATTATTTTTATGTGTTAATGTCCTTTTTCTTCTATATTCCCACTTCTAATATCTTCTCTAAATATGGTGAGTCAACTATATCCTACTTTGTCAATTTGTCCCTTTCCCTCTTCCCCCATGCCTAGATGGAGAGATCGATCCCTTCGACGAGCAGTAGGAAAAGATGCTCAGGGTTGTATCACATGAAAAATCTTCTAAAGGTTGTACTACATGTAGACTCCAAAAGTATAGGAGGAAATTAGAGAGGCTAAAGATGAAATCATCAATAATTGGGAGTGTGATTTTGATTTTGAGATATTTGGAATTGTTGTTTATTGGGTACTTGCTCAAGGAAACACTATAGGATACCAAAATAAATAGTTGCACACTATATATCTCTACTAGCAGATAAAATGATGGAAAGAGAAGGAAAAATAAACTGCTTCAATAGTTTTAAACAATCGCAAATAATTCACAATAGCTCATAACAAACCAAGGTACCAAGAAAAAGAATAACATACTATGCTTCATATAGTATGTACTAAATTTCCTAACAATATATTTTTGTTGCCACTACATACTCTTCTTCACGATATGAGATTGTGACAATGGGTTGCTTCCACGATTCCCATGAAATCGCTTCCAAACCATCATGAAAACATATCTTGAGGTACTCTTCCTATCATCCATGATACTAGAAAAATAATTATCCATAAATCCTTGAATAATATCATTATAAGTGCTAGAGTATAATATGCCATGTTTGGTTGTTTTGGCAATAGATCTTAGAAATGTTTTCCTTCTTATTAGTGTGAGTCTTTTGGAGACTCCATGAACCTAGGAATCAAACTAACAATGCATATATGTTTGGTTTAGTGCAAGTAAGATACATGTGACGACCAACCAATCTCCTTTATAAAGTTGGCTCTAAATCTGATTCTATATTTTCTTTCCTAAGCTTTGTTGATATTACAATTGGATTTGGTGCTAGTTTACAATTCATAATCCTGGACCTCTTCAACACATAGATGGAATACCTTGTTTGAAAAAGAAAAATAACTAAATATTATTGAATTAATTAAATACAAAGAAATAATCTCATTAAACCCAAACAATTATAATTTTTTCTTTCTCATTCAGCTTTACATACAATGTAGGTTCATCGTTATTTCTGTTGAATCCACTGCTAATCAAATATGAATCAATCCTACTATGCAAAGCTCTAGGAACATGCTTAAGTTTATAGGGATATTTTTCCAAGATAAATATTTTATTTTCATGACCTTTATCACATATCGTGGAAGTTGCTTTGCATATATTTGTTCTTTCAAAATGAAATTAAATAATTCTTATTGTACATCCATTGATAATATTTCCACCTTTACTATGCCATTTTGGCTAAGATATTATATCTAACCTTGCAATTAATGCAAAAGTATCATCAAAATTCTCTCCACGATGTTGTGAAAATCCATTTGTTACAAATCTAACCTTGTACTTTTCTATTTCTCCTTTCTCATTGAGCTTTGTTTTGTAAACCCATTTAACACCTACGCAATTTTTTATCTTCTGGTAATTCTACTAGATCTCATGTATTATTTTTCACCATGGAATCCATCTCTTCCTCCATTGGTTTGACCAAATATTCATCTTTCATTTACTCTTCAAAACATGTAGTTAACAAGTAATGTGAAATTTGAATTGGCATCTAAGTCTTCATAGATCTCTCTAAAACTTATAGTATTTCTAGGCCTTAATAAATCATATTCACTACTTGATTGAGTAGTAGGAGTAGATTGGGTAGTTGGAGTAGATGACTTACCTTGAATAGAATGTCTTGGAATTCTTATTGGAGTATTTATGATTGACGAATAGGTTTATGAACCTTGCTGACCTCCTTAAATGATCTATTCTTCTATGTCATCTTCTACCTAAGGTATTTTTGCTCCACCTGTTAGAGACTTATCAATGCTTCCATACCATGGTTGATTTTTCTTTAAATTCAAAAAAAAAAATTATTATTGACATCTTCTATATTGGATTGTAAAATTTGTATGTTGGGAATTGATCATTGTATCCAAAACAATTCACTTCTCACTTATGTCATCAAGCTTCTTTCTCATTTTTTTTAGGAACATGAGCATATGCCACATAAACCAAATACTCTCAAATGTGCTAAATTGCAACTCATACCTGTCCATGTTTCTTGTGAAACCTTGTTGTTTACACTTTTAGTGGGATATATTTTTGAAACATAAACTAAGAAAGCTGTTTTTTCTCCCCAAACCTCATTTCATAGATGTATTTCCTTCAACATGATTCTATCCATATTCATGATGGTTTTTTTGTTTCTTCAGTTACACTATTACATTGTGGTGTTATGAAATTATTTGAATTATAATCACCTCCTTTGTCAGATCGTAACACATTAATTTTATGACCATTTTGCTTATTACCATTGCTTTGAGTTCTTGAAACTTGTCAAAAGTTTTTAATTTCTTTGCAAGTAAACACCCAAGTATTTATACTACAATGATTTATCAAGGTTAGGAAGTAGTATATTCCTTTCAGTGATAGGGTTTGCATTGCACCACATGACTTTCTATGAACCAACTCCAAACATTCCTTTGCTCTAAAGGGAAATCCCTTGGGAAAAATATATTTGTGTTGCTTTATTTGAATAAACATTTCACATGAACTAGTTGACCCTTGACTGTGATCCAACCACTCAACCATATTATGCGACTGCGATAGTCTAAGGCCATAAAAATGTAGATGACCAAATCTAAAGTGCCATAACAAAAATTAATTCGATCAAGTTTCATTTTGAGAAGATGAGTCATCATGTCTATTATAATTCTTGGAAAGATGATACATATTATACTTTATCATATTTACTTTGGAAACCAATGATTTTACTAATAGTTTTATCATATATGAAATAAGAAATCATGAAAGAAAAAGAAATATGGGTGAAAATGATGGAGTTCGCTCTGAATTATAGGGTTTCATGTTACTCCTTCCATCCACATGCTACTTTGTATATGGGCTTCATCCCACACTTCTTAGGGTAGTCATGACTGAGAGATGAAGATGTAAATGTTCTAATGGGAAATGTTGGATGGACGTGAAAGACATTTTCTGTAGATCACCCGCACATCTGCAACACTTCATTTCTGCTCTCCAGGGCCACGAGATGATCAAACAGTGTTGACTCCATTCAAATTTGGATCCATTCAGTGCTCAATACTAAGCCTGCAAGATTGAAAATGAGATCTGTGGTCTATGTAATGTTACCTTTGAGATGGATATGGGGATAGAACTCATAAGGGGAGAATTTTATTTTTCTATTTTCCCCATCTCTGTTATCTAACATATAGGGGTATTTTCTACTTGAATATTTTGTTCTGCAAGTGTTTCTTCCCTGTTGCCTCTAGACCAAAGTCGATTTGTCTAAAAAAATCATTTCCACCCCTCGTCAAGGTTGGTGAGTTGTGGTTAAAAGAACTGATTCAACCCCAACGGGTTTCTGGGTGAAAATCTAGTTATGCATGCCCATATCTACACATTTATCCACATTCTGACCCAATATATGGGCATATCTTACTATAAATTCATATAAGAAGAAGGAGGAGAGGAATTTCTAGATACTCATAAAATCCTTGGCTAGAATATCCTTATTTATTGAGTTCAATGAAGATGACTCGGTGGAGAACATCAAACACATGATACAACATTAGGAGTGGCTCCCAAAAACTCATCAAAGGCTCATTTCATTAGGGAAAATCATTTATGAAAACAAGACCCTTAAAGAATACAAAATAAGCAAAGGCTCCACTCTAACCTTCGTATCAGGTTTACACGAAGGCTTAGGACCTGGAAATTCAGACTCTTACAAAGAATATGTCAGAGGGAGAGAAAAACATGCTAAGGCCACAACCCCAACTGGGACATTTCCCAGACCTTACATAATCGAGAAGATGGAAAAAAACCCACATATCAAGATCCTGAACTCACAGGTGCTATCACTCTGTAATTTTTAAGATTGGCAAGAACAAATGACAAAGGTCAACATCAAACCACATCGTAGTCCAAGACCTAGCCTTCCTAGACTCAGAGAGGGATCTCTTTGTTTTTATGATTTAACTTGATGATTATAAGTATTGATATTATGCTAGTTACGAAAATTATGAGGGTTGTTTATTTTGATTGATTGTGTGGTTGGATAGATAGAGCTGCAGGGACTAATACATTGGGCTATAGAGTCAAAAGGTTGGAATGGTGCATCAACATCAAGAGCATCACAGGGCAAGCTAATTGTGCTAAATGGATCTTTAGAGCTGTATGAATTATGAGGTGAAAGAATAATTAAGGTTCAGTATTGACCAAAGAGAAGTTAAGAACTTTAATCAGACTTCAGCAAAAAACATTAAGATTGTAAATACAGACATAATTAAGGTGCTCCGACAGCAAATCTTAATCTAAAATTTCTAATTTACAATTAGATGAATAGATGCACAGCAGGGAAAAAAACAGAAACATTTAAAACAGAGAAGTAACACATCACCATTTTAACACAGCTCAAGGATCCTAAAAACGGTCTTTGATTATTGATGTCCAACTCCAAATTACAGTGCCCCAATATAGTAGTTCTTACAATGCAGTGGCTAACAATATCCAACCCTTGATACTGCTAAGGTATGCAGTATTTATCTAAATACTAAGTTGGTTGCCCTACCTTAGTTGGCAACCTTTCATTGATTACAATTGAGCAGAAAAGTGACAAGTGTGGCCATGCAAGTCCTGATCAAAAATCTATGACAACCACACTGCCTCAGAAGATCCAACAATAATCTTGGAGGTGGTTGTGATGGTCACGAAGAGGTAACCAGTGGTGGCTCTGACATCTGGCCTTGCTCTTCAGAAAACCAGTGTTGGGTAATTAAGTCTGGTGCAACATCGGCTACTTTTCATCGATTAATGATTGTTTTTATGTGCTTTGTTGTATTTTTCATTTCTAACGCTATAACATAACAATCTTGTAAAGATACCTTTCTCGACTCGACCCTTGTTGTATTTTTACTACTCGAGCGCTTTCGGTAATGTTTTACTCGCGTTTCCTCATAAAATTATCTTCAAATCTCATATTCTCGTCTGTGGAGTGATGGTGGTTGTTGAACGGGGACGGGTGATGGAGGACGTGGCGTGGCAACATTGGCAATGGTCATCAGGCAGCAACGGTTTGGGAGGAAAGTGGAAACATCTTTTTGGAGGGGGCCTAAAGTGGTAAGCGGTAACGGAGAGTGGGGTGTGAAATTGTGAGGGTGCAACATGTAGCGAGGATGGTGGTAAGGGATACCACCCATTTCGGACGCCCCCCCCCATGGTTAAAGTTCAAAAGCTATGGGGAGTGCGAAATGAAACAAGGACCATCAGATGAGGATGGGGTGAGTGGAGATGGAGGAAAGGTGGAGGTTGATGACATGTCACAATTATTATACCACAAGCCATTCATGTCATGTTTAACCCTTTTTTCAAACAAAAAGGCGTAAAAACTCGTATACCCAGACCTGAAAATGTTTAGATTTTAGTTTTGAAGCCGCATCACATCCTCGCTAGCATCACACTTCCCATGTTTTAAAGTTTAATATATGATAATGTAATCGACGATGCGATGGGAGGAGGGAGGTTACGGGACCGATCGCATCACAAAACGAACATTTTTAAATTTAGCTATAAGCAGCGGAGGTAAACTGTTAGGTCCCTATATTACCAGTATAGTCCCTTATTATTATTAATGTAACCCCTTTAATGTTATTATTGTACCCTTGTAACCCCCATTTTGTTATTATTGTGCCCTTAAATTATTATTGTTAGGTCGGCTAGGATTACATTGTGGCCCACTAGGATTACATTATGGCCACATGGAATCCTATATATAGAAAGGAGGTTTTGTAAATTGTGTCATCCAAGAATTGTTCATTTATGTAATGTATTGGAGGTTGCCCCCTCGAAGTGGCTTATTTCTAAGGCGTTCATATCTCTTTTCTTCTATTTTTGGAGCTGGTTACACAACATTTGGTATCAGAGCTTTGGATTCTAGGGTTTCGCTGCTCCAAACAGGTCATCGTGGAATTTTCGCTATAAAGTTTTTTCTACAAAGTTTCAGAAGCTGAAATTTTTATGGTGCAAAGCAGAAATCCTGAGGAATATCGTCTAAAAATTTCAGAGCTTGGTTCACAATATTTTCGGAGATATGATCTGTGGAAGTTAGGTCTTTTAAGCTCCTAAACAAGTCTTTGTGGAATTGGCGCTATAAAAAATTTTCTACGAAGGTTAAGAATCTGAAATTTTTAGGGTGTGAAGCTGAAATCCTGAGGAAACTTGTCAAAAAATTTCAGATCTTGATTCACAACATTTTTGGAGATATGATCTGTGGAAGGTGGTGCTTTTTTAGACTCCTGAATTTCATCTCAAAGAGGTGATCGTGGGAAATTTTAAATAACTCTCTCTCTGAGCATCGAATTGGAGTGCCATAAAATGTGGTTGCAAGTACGTGGACTATAGTTTCTTGGCTATCAATTTCAGAGGCGAAGGACGAAACAGTGACACGTGGCAAGTCGTACAAGTTCACTCTACTGAACTAGTTCATAATTAGGTCATTGTGGGAGATTGGACATAACTTTGTCATGGAGAATCCAAATCAGGTCAGACCTATGGCATTAAAAAGAGAATTCATAGGGCTACTTCAGTGCTGAATTTCAGATATTGAAGAGCTGCAATCACAGAGATAATCAAATTTCAATATCGAGCTCCTCAAAAGCAAGAAAAATGTGTGTATTTTTTTTTTCCGAATTGCATAAGTCTTGTTTCAAAAATCAATTTGAATTGATTCCAAGGGCATATTGTAGAATATATATCAGTATTGGGTTCTAAAAAATGTGTCTGTAAAAATACCTAACACCCATTAAGCCTTCAAGGCTCTACTATGAATCAAGTAAGCAGACGAAGATGAATTGCAACATGATCTATCAAAATTACAAGAGCAAGTGCACCAAATTTCGCTCTCGCAAAGAGCAGTAAAAAATGAAATGGAAGTTTTGAAGAAAGGCATGGAAGCAAAGATGGATGGTGTGAAGAATAATATGGATGGTTTGAAGAAAGGCGTGGAATATAAGATATATGGCATGGAAGCTGGCGTGGAATCTAAGATGGATGACATGGAAACTAAAATGGAAAACATGAAGAATGATCTAAAAGCAGACATAGAAGGTTTGACAAAGTTGATACAAGAAATGTTTCCTAATGGTGAAAATATAGTAGAGGAAACTCATGATGAGAACAAAATAAATGTTAATCGTGATTTGCAAACTTAAGAAACTTAATGTTGAAGGGAAGGAACCACGTATTCAAAATGGATATGAGGAAGTTTGATGGAAAGGATCCTGTAACATGGATACTACAGATGGAGCAATATTTTGATCTCAATAATGTGAAAAACACACAAAAGGTACGCATCGCAACTTTACATTTAGAAAAAAATACATGTGTATGGTATCGATGGTTTTTCTCCAGTAAAAAAACTGTTACTTGGTCAATTTTTACGGAGGAAATGATAGCACATTATGAGGATACAAAGAGAAACACCTTCTTTAGCCAATTGATAAATCTCAAACAAAAGTGTCCAGTGGGGGAGCACATTGAGGACTTACAAAAATTGAATATAAGGGTAACTGATATTCTAGAGGAACACAATATTGATCTCTTCATAGGTACTTTAAAGGATAACATCCAACATGAAGTTCATGTTTTGGAACCTGATTCATTGGAGAAGGCATTTAGGTTGGCAAGAAAAAATGAATGTAAAATTACATAATAAGGAAGCCTACCACTCACTTCTATAAAGAAGGAAGTGTTTCTACGCTAGATTTCCACAACCTACAAGGTTGACACCACAACAATTGAAGAAAAAAAGAGCAAAAGGGCTTTGCTACAAACTTGTGATAGAAAATATGCATTGTATGTTTATAAGTGTGCTGAGAAGAAATTATTTTACATAGATTGTGAAGAGGAAGAAGAAAATGAACAAGAAGAGGATATACACCAGGAACCAGCCCTAGAAGAGGAAGAAATGAATCCAACCATATCGTGTAATGCACTCGGGCAGAATTACCACTCAAACTCAAGATAGAAGGACATATCAATAAGAAAAATGTAATAATGCTTATTGATTCGGGTAGTACCCATAATTTTATTCATTGTAAGGTAGCCAAGGAATTGAATTGCTTCCTATACCCAGCACCAGAGTGTCAAGTGATGGTGGCAAATGGAGGAACTATATATTGCTCTAGAAAGTGCCATAATATCAAACTAACCATGGGGTGATATGTATTGAATAGTCCAATGCTTCCATTCCAATGGGTGGTGCTCATAATGTACTAGGAGTACAGTGGTTATAATCTTTGAGGACAATGGCTTTTAATTTTCAAGAACTTTCTTGAATTTTTTTTTGGAATGAAAGGAAGTTAAATTATGGGGTATTTATAGTCTGGGAAAGATAATAAGCTCTAATGTCATGACAAAGCTTCTAAAGAAAGAACAACGAGGTATAATTGCACAATTATGCTCACTAGAAGTTCCAACATCAAAATCATCTATTTCTGCAGATCTCCAACAAGTCTTGGACAATAATTCCAAGGTGTTTGAAACTCCCAAAGGACTCCCACCTATTCGTGATCATGATCATGCTATTCATTTGATTCCGGGAAGTTTTCCTCCAAACATCAGGCCTTATAGATATCCTTACGTCCAAAAGAGTGAAATTGAACGTATGATTGGCAGAAATGTTAGAGGTGGGTATAATTCAACCTAGTCAAAGTTATTTCTCTGCTCCTGTAGTATTGGTACACAAGAAGGATAGATCATGGCACATGTGTTCAGATTATAGGGAGCTCAATAAGTTCACCATTAAATATAAATTTCTCATTCTTGTGATTGATGAATTATTGGATGACTTACATGGAGCAATTTGTTTTACCAAGTTGGATTTTCGTTCAGGATATCATCAAATTAGAATGAAGATTGAAGATATTCCAAAAAACAACATTTCGAACTCATGAGGGTCATTATGAATTTTTGGTCATGCCTTTTGGCCTTACGAATGCACCTTCCACATTTCAAAGGTTGATGAATTCCATTTTCAAACCCTTCCTTAAAAAATTTGTGTCAGGTATTTTTGGATGATATAATAATCTATTGCGGTGTCTTTGGAAGGATCATGTTGAACATGTTACTGTGGTGCTCAAACTATTGTAGGAGAAACTATTATATGCAAAAACATCCAAATGTTTCTTTGGAGTACAAGAGGAAGGAATATCTGGTCATATTGTATCTCATGAGGGTGTTAAAGTAGACCCTAACAAAATAAAAGCCATTAAGGAATGGAAATTCCCCACAAACATAAAGCAGTTGCAAGGATTTCTCGGGTTAACAGGGTATTGTCGCAAGTTTGTTAAGGATTATGGGAGAATAGCATCACCTCTAACAACATTACTGAATAAAGATTCATTTTCATGGACTCCCGAAGCAACTAAGGCCTTTGAACATCTTAAAGAGGCAATGTGTCGAGCACCAGTCTTAGCTACGCCAGACTTCACAAAAACCTTTATTGTGGAATGTGATGCCTCGGGAAATGGAATTGGTGCAGTTTTAATGTAGGAAGGAAGACCCATTGTTTTTGAAAGTCTTCCAATCAAAGGAAAGTATTTACAGAAACCTATTTATGAGAAGGAAATGTTAGCAATACTACATGCACTAAAGAAATGGCGAACTTACCTAATGGTAAGACACTTCAAGGTAAAAAATGATCATGATAGTCTTAAACACTTTTTGGAACAAAGACTATCTCTCAAAAGACTAGAAAAAATGGTCACAAAGATGTTGGGTTATGACTTTGAAATAATCTATAAAAAAGGGAAGCTAAATGTTGTTGCAGATGCACTCTCAAGAAAGAATGAAGAGGTGGAAGCATTGCTTTGTGCCATTTCTATTATCCAACCAGATTTGATAAACGAAGCAAGAGATGAATGGAAGAAGGAAAAAGATGTATGGGCACTCATTCAAAAGTTTCAGCAAGATCCTAGTACATCTAATACATTTATTTGGAAAAATGATTCCTTTTGGTACAAAGATCGCTTATTCTTTGTAAGAATTCCCAACTAAAACAAAATATTCTTTTGGAATTGCACACTTCTCCTTTAGGAGGACACTCAGGGTTTTTAAAAACTTACAACAGGGTGAAGAAAGAATTTTTTTGGGATGGCCTTAAATATGATATTCAAAAGTTTGTGGCGGAATGTTTAGTTTTCCAATAGAATGAAGTTGATAAAATTAAGACCCCAGGAATTCTACAACCTTTATCCATTCCAAGTCAACATTGGGAGGATATTTCAATGGATTTTATCATAGGTTTACCTAAGTCCGAAGGAAAGAGTGCCATCATGGTGGTAGTTGATAGACTTACCAAGTATGCACACATTTGTGCATTATCTCATCCATTTAAAGAAAGTACAGTTGCTACTACATTTATGGACATAATTCAAAAGCTACATGGAAGCCCAAGGGTTATTGTGAGTGACAGAGATCCCATTTTTACTGGAAATTTTTGGACGGAGTTATTTTCTTGTTTGGGTACTCAATTAGCTCATAGATCATCTTATCATCCTTAATCTGATGGTCAAATTGAGATAGTAAATAAATGTTTGGAAGGATATCTTCGTTGTTTTGTATCTGATAAACAAGCACAATGGGTCAAGTGGTTACCTATCGCTAAATGGTGGTATAACACTTCCTTCCATACTGCAGCAAAGATGACCCCATTTATGGCACTTTATGGATATCATCCACCATCTATCACATCATCTTTAAGGGAAAATTTGAAGGTTCAAGCAGTGGAAGATCACATCGAGCATCAACAAGAATTTCTTCAACTCTTAAAGGATAACCTAAATTTGGCACAAAATCGAATGAAACAACAGGCAGATCAACATCGTAGCGAGAGAAGTTTTGATGTAGGAGATTGGGTATTTTTACGGCTACAACCATACAAACAAATGTCCCTCAAGCAAGCTAAGAAGGATAATAAATTATCGCCAAAGTAATATGGTCCTTACAAGTTGTTGCAAAAGATTGGTACTATGGCATACAAATTGGAGCTTCCTGCTTCTTCACGAGTGCATCCAGTTTTCCATGTTTCATGCTTAAAGAAGGTTATAGGTGAAAATATTCCAGTTCAAACAATATTTCCAGAACTTGATGAGGAAGGAAAATTCATATTGGAACCTGAAGCGGTCACAGAAACAAGAACTCGACAGCTACGAAATCGATCAATTTCAGAGTATCTCATCAAGTGGAAGAACTTACCCACTGAAGATTCTACATGGGAGGATGAGAATTTTATACAGAAGCACCCAGAGCTACTCAAGCGTTGAGGACAACACTTTTTGAAGGAGAGGGGCATGTTAGGTCCCTATATTACTAGTATAGTCCCTTATTGTTATTAGTGTAACCCCCTTATTGTTATTATTGTACCCTTGTAACCCCCATTTTGTTATTATTGTGCTTCTAAATTATTATTGTTAGGTCGGCTAGGATTACATTGTGGCCCACTAGGATTACATTATGGCCACATGGACTCCTATATATAGAAAGGAGGTTTTGTAAATTGTATCATCCAAGAATTGTTCATTTATGTAATGTATTGGAGGTTGCCCCCTCGAAGTGGTTCATTTCTAAGGCGTTGATATCTCTTTTCTTATATTTTTGGAGTTGGTTACACAACATAAACTCTAAATCTTGAAAAGTGTGAATTGCGAGCAGGGTGTTGAGACATAGCAAGTAAGGTGGGACCGGACCATAGCACAAGTTAAAAAAAATTCATTGCAGGTGCTTTCAAATGGTAAGTTAAAAAATGTGTGATGCGATATATCGCAAATCAACGATCATAGATTTTAAGTTTTTGTTGCGATGCGAAAATTTAATATCTGTGAAATGCGATGGATGGTAAGGAAAGGGAAACGTTTCAGGGGGAATGGCCCCACTTTAATCACAATCATGGAAATGGGAAGGCGGAGGTAAAATAATGGTATAGTGATGAAAGGTAAAGTAGAAGGATATAGCGGAAAAATGCAGAAAAGGTAAGGTATGACGGTTTCGATAATGTGGTAAGGTATGACGGGTCCCACTCCATCGCATTGGTAGAAAAACGATATTTGGCATAAGTATTAAGAGGTAAGGTCAAAAATGTGCACGATGCGAAGTGCGGGCAACATGTAAGGCTTATTTGCATGCCACGGGTGAACGGGTCCCACTTCATCGCAAATCGCATTTTGAAAGGTTTGTAGGATAATGAAAATGAAAAACTTTACGATTTGGCCAATGCGAAAACCAATTTGGGTGTATGGTAATGAAATAAAATGGAAATGACTTAGGGAAAAAATGAAAATGAAAAGGGATAAGTGATGGGGGTGATTTTTTATAAATAATACATCGGGAGATTATGAAAGGCAATGTAAGGAAATGTATGGAAATATATGGAAACAAATGAGTGGGGAATGAAATGTAAAATAAAGGGAAATGGGATGAAATGAAAATATGGTGGGGATGTATTTCTATGGTTTGAAGCTTTAGGATATGAATCTATAATCAGGATTTAAACCATATAAATAACTTTTTCTATAGGCGCATTTAGACTAGTAGCCAATCAAATCCTTTAAAACCAGAATGAAGCTTTCTTTTTCTTTCTTTCTTTGTTTCTCTTTATCTCTACCTTAGTGATAGTTCTGGTGTTACTGCTTCGGTTCCTTATTAGAAACATTTCCAAATAAGATTCCAGATACTGAGGCAATATACAACATAAGTAGCAGGTCTAGGTGGTGGGCACTAGTTTGGTGAATGGAATGGAATGAGGGCAGAAATGAAGTTTGATAACCATCACACCTTATCAGAAACATTTTCCCCTTCTACTGAACTGAAAGGCACATAGATTATTTTGAAGCTCTTGACAGTCAGGATTTTCCATTTTTCCTAAAAATAAATGATAGCCATGGAATATTGTTTTCAGTATGAAAAACCTGAGAAAATAATCAGACACCTAGTGATAATGTAAAATACAGGAGTCCAACAATGGCTCCAACTAGGGATGGCAGCTCCTTCAGGAGGTGTCAATAACACTGTAGACTACTAGCCTAATTCATTGGGTTGATCCCACAACTTGCATTTTGATATGTCAGGAAACTTAGTGACCGGAAACTAGTTGATTGTTTCTCCCAACTTTGACTGGTAAAAATATACCAAATGCTTGGCCAGCCAACTTATTAGCAAACTAAAATCTAAATTGAAACTAGAATTGATCTTATCCACTACAATCCATCAAGATGAACATACTGTTGCACCTTCAAAACTTGAATGATGAGACTAGAACTATGTTGAAACTAAAGTCTGAAACACACTGATCTAGAAATGAAAAGAAATCTAAAACTAAAATTTGAAAGATTCTCAGAGTTTTGAGCTTATTTTCACACCTACCGACCCTACTCTACTAAAATTGTTGTTGTTCTAAATAATACAATAATTCCAGTGCAACTAGTCAAGTAGCAGCGGAAACAGATGGAAAAATTGATTGCTTGGTAAGAAAATCAACATTATAACCTCATTATGTGTCCTCGTAACCAAAGATCAAATATGTAATGGCAATCGCTGATGTATTTGATCCTTATAGAGAATCCCTGTTTGAAAACTTGAGCTAAAAATAACCTCCATATAATCTGCTATAGGATCGAATGAAGCATGATATATGATTTTTTCTTCTAGGCCTTCAATGACTAGTTGATCAGTTGTATCCGCAATATTAAACCTTGTAACCTCATCTTCAGTTTGGTACTTGAAAGTACAATAATCCTCAACATGTATGTCAAGAGGTAGTACAATTTCCTCTTGCTTACAGGAAGGAATATTTCCAAATAATTCTTTAGGGTCTATGAAATTATATGACTGAATTTGATAATTCAATAGTTCAATACCAGTTTCATATATTTCAACAACTATCTCCAGAAAACATGCTTTAGCTTCAGGCCTAAATTTGCTTGATTTCAAAATAAGACAGACAGCCTCTAGGAAATCTTCATTAAGTTGAAATTTTGATAATTGATTCCTGAATGCATTTAAAACTTCATAAGATAAAATTTCTGCCACAAACCTTGTCAAAATTTTCAATAGGAAATCTCGTCATCATGTTGTGGAGTCGCCATGAATGCTCAAAATTTGGGTTCTTTAAATCATGGAGTCTCCGGTGCATGATGCAACATTCTTGTGTCTGGTTTGTTGTCCACCATCAACAACCAGATACCAATCTTGGAAAATACTTTATTCATACAATATTTTGACTGGGGTTTCTGAGTTCTGATGAAATACTAAGCTTTTCAATAAGTCCCCAGTATGGTCACCATTATGTTATCACTCCATAATTTGTAATATTAGAAATAAAAAACAACAGAGGTCAACATCAAACCACTTTGGAGTTCAGGACCTAGCCTTCCTAGAATCAAAGAGGGCTCTCTCTGTTTTTATGATTTAACTTGATAATTAGAAGTGTTGATATTAGACTAGTTACAGAGATTATGAGGGTTTCTTGTTTTGATTGATTGTGTGGTTGGACAGATAGAGCTGTAGGGACTAATCCATTGGGCTATGGAGTCAAAAGGCTGGGATGGTGCATCAACATCAAGAGCATAACAGGGCAAGCTAACTGTGCTAAATGGATCTTTAGAGTTGTATGAATTATGGGGTGAAAGAAAAATTAAGGTTCATTAATAACTAAAGAGCAGTTAAGAATTATTTAATCAAACTTCAGCACATGTTTAACCCTTTTTTCAAACAAAAAAAATGTAAAAACTCGTATACCCAAACTTGAAAATGTTTAGATTTTAGTTTTGAAGTCACATCACATTCGCACTATCATCGCACTTCGCATGTTTTACAGTGTAAGATATGAGAATGTAATCCGCGATGCGATGTGAAGAGGGAGGTGGGACCGATCGCATTGTAAATCACACATTTTAAAGTTTAGCTATAAGCGGTGGAGGTAAATTCTAAATCATGTGAAGTGTGAATTGCGGGGAGGGTTAAGTGACATGGCAGGCAAGGTGGGACCAGACCGCATCGCAGGTTAAAAAAATTACATTGCAGGTGCTTTCAAATGGTAAGTTAAAAAATGTGCGATGCGATATATCACAAATCATCGATTACAGGTTTTGAGGTTTTGTTGTGATGCAAAATGTTATTATTTGAAAAACACGATGGATGGTGAGGAAAGGATGATGTGTCAGGAAGAATGACCCCACTTTAATCGCAACCCGGGAAATGGGAAGGCGGAGGTAAAATAATGGGATAGCGATGAAAGGCAAAGTAGAAGTATATAGCAGAAAAAGCCGGAAAAGGTAAGGTATGACGGTTTCGATAATGCAGTAAGGTATGATGGGTCCCACTTCATCGCATCAGCACAAAAACAAGATTTGGCATAAGTCTTAAGAGGTAAGGTTAAAAACTTGTGGGCTGCGAAGTGCGGGAAACAGATAAGGCTTATTTGCACGCCACGAGTGAACGGGTTCCACTTCATCGCAAATTACATTTTGAAAGGTTGTAGAATAAGGAAAATGAAAAAATTTGCGATTTAACCGATGCAAAAAGAAATTTGGGTGTATGGTAATGAAATAAAAGGGAAATGACCTAGGGAAACAATGAAAATGGAAAGGGATAAGTGATGGGGTGATTTTTTATAAATAATGCGTCAAGATATTATGAAAGGCAATGTAAGGAAATATATGGAAATATATGGAAACATATGAGTGGTGAATGAAATGTAAAATAAAGGGAAATGGGATGAAATGAAAGTATGGCGGGAATATATTTCTATGGTTTAAAACTTTAGGATATGAATTTATAATCAAGATTTAAACCATATAAATAACTTTTTCTATAGGCACATTTAGACTAGCAGCCAATCAAATCCTTTAAAACTAGAATGAAGCTTTCTTTTTCTATCTTGCTTTGTTTATATTTATCTCTACCTTAGTGATAGTTCTGGTGCTGCTTCTTTGGTTCCTAATCAACAACATTTCCAAATAAGATTCCAGATATTGAGGCAGTATACAACATAAGTAGCAGGTCTAGGTGGTGGGGCACTAGTTTGGTGAATGGAATGGAATGAGGGCATAAATGAAGTTTGATGACAATCACACCTTATCACCAACATTTTCCCCTTCTATTGAACTAAAAGGCACATAGATTCTTTTGAAGCTATTGATAGTTAGGATTTTCCATTTTTCCTAAAAATAAATGATAGCCATGTAATATTATTTTCAGTATGAAAGACCTGAGAAAATAATTAGTCACCTATGGATACTGTGAAATACAGGAGTCTAACAACAGGTAAATAAAATGTTCTTATATTTTCATAAAGAGGTTGTTATTTGTAGATTTAATGATTTCTAGCCCAAACGTGAGGACATATACTAATGGATATACATAAATTTTAATAAATACTGTGACACCTAACTATGTTTGAATGGTTTTGTCATTTTACATCATTCCTTAAAAGACGATTACCATAAAATTTTAGAGGAATCGGATTGTGGTTTTGGTGAATTGGACGTGTCAGTAATGGAAGTAGCAAAAATGATAGTACGGGTTCAATTGCCTAATCTCCCACTCTTCTTTTGGCATTATAAAGTTCGATAAAACATTGGAAATGCATTGGGATTTTTTATCAAAATATATAATGAGAGAATAACAATGGGAATTTTCATAAGTGCATGCATTTATGTGGAGATGAACCTTGTGTTATATGGATTAATCAATCTTGCGGACAAGACTGATCTCCCTAGTACCAAAAAGGTAATCTAGCAACAAACAGCCAAATGAACTAATCTTTCTCTAAGCATATATGATTTACAAAAAGCACTATAGAGGTGTAAAAGACTTACCGTAGGTCCAGCGCTTGTTTGAAGTCATTGTTGTCCCTCGTGCACTTGAAGGAGTTATCCTCATAAACCTGTAGTCACAAACAAGCAAACATTAAATAGCACCTGTATAGTAAACATCATAAATCATGCTTATCATAGTGATCAAGGAATCTACGAAATAAACAGTTAACTAACAGTTTATTGAGAAAAATGAATCCATTTGTATTAATTTTAAAAGAAGGAAAACCTTACAACCTTAGCCTTGATGTTGAACAAGCCTTCCCGGGGTCTGAAGCAGGAATCTCCTCTACTTTGATAAGCTCTGCGTTCCTCCAACCGAGACATATAGAGGTATCTGATCTCTCCTCCCAAAAATCTCAGTTAAATGAGTCTGAATCCCAACAACACTTAACCTCAAATATTTCTAAAGCTTGAACTCCCTTTGAGGCTACCCAATGCCTCTTTTTATAGTGGAAAAGAGGAGGTTTTCAGTTCCAACTATGAAGGGATAGAATCCTCCTTCAAAGGGATAAGCTCCTCACATCAAGGGGTTAGCTCCATAAGGTAAGGGATACATGAACCTCATAAGAGTGGTTCTGCCACCCCAAGATATTTTCTAGAAGCTTCTAGAATTTACTAAAAATGAGCTTTTCTGAGTTTACTTATGCCTTTTTAATCTTTACAGGGGTACGCACCTATAAAACAAAGAAAGTGCATTCAGGTACGCAAAAGACCTGAACATTAGGTGTGGGACTGCAGGCAAGATATAGAGAAAGTGTGACACCAAAGTTAAGGAGATTTTCAGGAACTTTTCTCTGATTTTCAAGGCTTGACATGAGGAACTGATATGTTAGACTTGCAAAGGAAGAAGTATGAGTGATAATGAGCTCATACACATAGCAGAATGTCAGGATGACAATTTTCAGTGTAACAGATTGCCCCCTAAAGTGCAAAGTCTGGAATAGATGAAGCTGAAGTCTGTCATATATGAAGAGTGCAATACTTTATCATTTCAAGGATCATCCTGTGGACACCCCAATCGGAACCTGTAAAAACATTCAATGCAAAATATATATATGTAATCATATCATCGCTGAGGTAGGCATTCCCATACTCAGATCAAAACTAACTAGAAACTGATTCAAACTGTTCTGATACAGGAATGATTTTGAGTACATCACAATATAGACATGTGTAGACACAGTATGGACGCAGCCATCTGTTTATAAATAGTCCACTGTATAAATGATAACAAAATTCCTCGTAGCCTGGATGGTAGAAACTAGATCCAGGGTCTTGATTTCCGCATCTCGAACTAGTACGATTCTATCCATGTGAATAAATGTATTGAAGTCGAACATGGTAGAAACCACTTGATTACCATTCAATGATGTAAAATGTTAACAAGTGTGATAGTAACCACCAGTAATTTCAATGGTTCTCAAAGTACTCAGTACAATCCATGAAATGTGAATGAATGATCTGAAGTCGAACATGTCACGGAATCATTCGATCGAAGGTCAATGATGCAACCTGTCGTCGAAGGCGAGAAACCTGCCATTGAGGCATGCAGATTTCAAGGTATTGACGATTTCTGGATCAACTTCCTAGATAATGTGCTGATGTCGATAGAAAGTGATCTGTCGTAGGCAAGCCCACAACACGAAATCATAGATCAAGTTTTGAAAATATATTGGCAAGGACTGACTCAGGGATGGTCAAAATGGATGACAAATATTTTGCATATGAATGGTTTATTTGAACTGTCCTCTTGAACACATAACGACACTGCAGATGGCTTGGTAGCAGTTGACCCAAAGCTAATACCCAGAAACTGGTTGAAGACTTTCAATATGGTTTGATTAACTGTTAGGCAAAGGATTTCCCAACCCAGGTGATTGAAAGTGTCGTGTTCAAGAGTGGTTAACTAGATTTTCGAAAAATCAAAATACAACAAACAAGTCCATTTTTCTCTTTTTTCCCCCACCATTTCTGGCAAGTACCTCTTTATTTTTGACAAGCTTGAGGAGGATAAAATTTGCTTGTTTATAAGCTCATCCTTCGGATGAGTCCAACTTAGTTTAAAATTCGAACCCTAAAAAGGAGTGGTTCGTTCCTGTTGAAAATTAAACAGGTCCTTTACTGTTAAATTTTAACGAGTCCAGTATAGGAGAAACTCGGTGTTTTTCAATTTTAGGGAGTCAGAAGAAAAACTTAAGAAAACTCCATGGGTGTACTTTTTCGTAAATTTAGTCTCTCGAGCTCGAAAAAGGATAAAATAATGCAGGAGAGAACTCTATTGACCGTAATTAGTCAACGTATACCTTTTTCGTAAATAGTCCATTTCAGTCCGTAAAAGGGGTAAACTTATACTGAAAGGACGATCATTCATTTACTTTAACGAGTTCGAATAATCAAGTGCTCGGCAATCTTTTCATGTTTAGAGAGTCTAAAAAGGGCTTAAAAGAGGACTCCAAGTTTTCGCTTTTTCGTAAATTTTTGAAAGAGTCCGAAAAAGTGATAAAAGTATACTCTTTGTTGAAAAACGATCAATTCTCCTAAAAAATCCAATTTCTGCACAAAAGCTTGAAACATTACACATACCTATTTAAGATAAATAAAAATGCTTTCAAAAATAACCTTTTTAAAGTGAAAAATAAACAAATTAGAAACTCTTTTATTCGAAAAAACTTATAAAAAGGGCTTTTCTAACTTCATTTTTACCGTTCGAGTTCAGAGTGAAAAGTAAAAGCTTTTGGGTAAAAAAATTTGTGTGAAAATTCTGGAAGATCCGTCCAACGAAATCGAGAACCGTCAGCTCCAGGTAATCCATGACCTCCTAATCTTGTATTTCATCCATTTGCATTTCATTTTTAGGTTTTAGATTTCATTTTTAAGAGAAAAATATGTTTAAAAAATCGCTCGTGGGGGTCCGCAGGCATAACACATGGGCCCTGCGGACCCCGACTTTTTTCTATGTAGAAAAAGGTCGTGGGTCCGCACTTGTTACACAGCGCGCGTGAGTTCCTACGCATTGTGTATGAAAACAAAGTGAGGACCCCGCGCAATTAGATTTCAAAGTTAAATTTCTTAATTGCCGCCCAAAATTTTTCAAATTAGATTGTTCTAATATATCTTTTTATGCATTGTAGGATAAACAAGATGATAATTTGGAGAGAACGTGAGCATGAAGACGTGGATGATGCCGCAATGCTCCATTTTCCCACAATGCAAGCATTAAGAGCATGCGGTTTGTATAAATTCTGGGCCATTCAGGGCATGAGGGCACAGGTAGACCTCCTAACATGGCTGGTGAACAGGTGGAACGTACATGACCAGTGTTTCATTATTGGTGGCCACCGGCTCGAAATTGAGCTGGAGGATATTTATTTTCTGATTGGTTTGTCCAAAAGGGGCGAACAAATTTCTCTGTTTGGGACTAGGCCAGGTGGCCAGACTGTCGCTAGTCCTCGACAAGAGTTCTGTAATGATCAGGCAGACCCTAGGGACAAACAGATTGACATAAAAACTATCATTTGTCCCAAGCTAAAATTTATTGCATTTACTGTTACCAGGTTGTGCGGGAGTGCAGCGCTGCATGTGGCTACTGGTTCCCAGATGCGCATTGCTGTAGACTGTTTTCGAGGCACCATTTTCAACTGGTGTGAAGCTGTGTTGGCCAATGTAAAAGGCCAACTAACCAGATCAAAGAATGGAAAACTAAATAACTTTGGATATGGATCCATTGTAGTCACCTTTTCTCTAGAGAGGATCCCCATGTTAGCTCCACAAAACATTCATGTTGATGCCGGTCGACCTCGAGAACCTAGGATGGTTCGTTGGGTTGCATTGATGGCCCGTCATGGTATTGAGGGCGTCGAGATTGTTTGATTTCCTCCTTCATATTTTCATTGGCTGGAGCGCCAACTTTTTTTTATAGAAGATTTTCCATACGCTGGGATAGATTTCCACGGCGACCGAGAGATGACTCTCCCAGCAGGGGAAAAGTGGGATGAATCAGGTAAAATCATTTTCAACAATTTCTAAGTTCTAATTTATTTATTTTTTTAATCGTCTCAAAACTAATAACCAAAAGTTTTAAATGCAGATGTGGGCCCACGACGACCAGCCCATATCCAGCCTTATGAAAGGAGATAACCAACTGCAGCCGCACCAGCCCCAGTAGGCCAATCAGCAGAGATCCTATCTGATTTAGAGCATCACCTAGAGCGCCTAACTCTAGACATTCCAGAGATGGACATAGATGATATTCCTCTCATATTACAGAGATATGTGATTGGTGTCCCAGGACCTTTTAGGAGGTTCCTATGTAGGGTGGCTCAGGAAGTGGTCTCTTATCATGATCACCAATCAGTGATGGGATGATCATGTCGTAGACTCATACTTTTGACCTTTTGTATTACCATTTTTGCCGATCATAAGGTGTTTTCAACCTATGATCGAAGACGATGTATATATTTTTTGAAAACACTTCTATACTATGATATATCACTATTTACCGGCTATTTGTGTACATGTTATGAATGTTGTTTAATTTACTTCTTTAATTATTGCAAATGTCAATTTATCATACTAGAAGCAACTGCATCTGCTAATGTATTTAAATGTCTTGGAATACGCTGATATTCAATGTAATCAAATTCACGTTCCAAGAGACGAACTCTTAAAAATAACCGTAATAACACTGGATTTCTAATGGCATAAACCCTGTTGAGTTGTAATACAACAAGTTCAGAATCCAACCTAACAATCAAACTCCGAATTCCAAATGATATGGATTCAGATAATAACTCAATCACTGCACTATACTCTGCAATGTTATTCGTTGTTTGACCAAGGCTTACCCCATGCATGGATACTAACTCGTCAGAGGGTGAATAGATAACCCAAGCTGCGGAAGAAATGTTTCGTGTACTACGACAAGCACCATCAGCAAAACCAATGTAGGTTTGAAGAGACGTCGACATCTACAATATCAAGAGTAAAACTCAGATAAGCAGGAATAGTGATAAAAAACACACTTCTAAACTAGGCACGCTTTTCTAATCTAAGACACACCAACAGTAAAGAAATCTAATCTAATAAAAAATCTCCACACCAAGTTTAAGCATAATATCGCTTCAGATAAAGTCCATTTCTGCGTTTATCTAAAGGGACACCATCAAAATCTATCAGCTCATAGGGCCCTTTTGCTAGCTTTTTCTTAACAATGAAAGGACCATGCCACATGGGCACGAATTTCCCAACTCCTAGCTTATCGTTGGCTTGATCATAAACTAAGACTAGGTCTCCTTCTAAAAAATTTCGAGGGGTAACACTTCTATCATACTGAGCTTTTATTCGTTTAACATGAGCCTCGTTTTCTATTGCAGCACTTTGTCGATTCTCATCTAGTTGAGCCAAGTACAAAAAGCATTTTTCCTCTTCAGATGTAGCTGGAAGTAATTCTATGGCTAATTTCAAAGACAAAATTTCACATTCAATCGGCAACACAGCTTCCAAACTGTAAACCAGTTGAAAGGGAGTGAAACCAGTTGATGTTTTTACCGAGGTTAGATATGCCCAAAGTGCTGAAAATAACATGGAATGTAGATTCGACTTATGAATACCAATAATTCTTCTGATAATAGTGACTAAAACTTTATTGATAACTTCAACCAGAACATTAGCCTGCGGATAATACAGAGTGGAACTATCGTGGTGCAGGCCAAGTTGATCTGTCAGTTCAGTCATCATGATATTTCGAAAATGACTTCCATGATATGTAATAATGGCTTGAGGAACACCAAACCTAGCAATTATGTGATTGAATATGAAAGATGCAGCAGTCTTGTCGTCAGCTGAAAATGTGGGCATCGCCTCGGCCCACTTAGTAAAATAATCTAGCGCTAAGATAATATACACATGCCCCCTGGCCGAATGAGGGTTACATGTAATAAATTCAATACCCCATTTTGCGAAAGGACCGACAGCAATTATAAGGTGAAGAGGAGCGGGTGGCACACGCATATTACGATCAAAGAGTTGACAATTGTGGCATTTCCGGACTGCATAGATGCAATCTTTGAATAACGACAACCAAAAATAACCAGCACGCAATATATTTTGGGCTGTGGCATACCTAGACATATGACCGCCACATGCCCCAGAATGGTAGTCATTTAAAACCTTCTCAGCTTCTTCATGAGTAAGACAGCGTCGGAAAATAGAATCCGCTCCACAACGATAGAGTGTATGACCAATAATATTGTGTTGTTGGGATTGGAAATGTATTTTCCGTCGTTGAGATCGTGAGATTTCAGGCCGAAAAGATTGGGTTTGGAGATAAATGATAATATCCCCATACCATGGATCAATAGTACTGATAAGAAACAAGGATTCCTCCGCAATGGGCTCCTCCGCCACAGTTTCAGTATCAGTAGAGGCGAAATCAAACATCAATTCGGAAAAAACCAAAGATTTCTTTGCCTTGGATTTTTCAAACTCCAAGTCAAATTCCTGCAAGATAATTATCCATTTGGAATACTTGCCCCCTAGCAATTTTTTGGTTAAAATTTACATCATAGGGTTACAGTCAGAAAATACTGTGGTTTTGTGTAATAAGATGTAGTGTCTAAATCTTTGAACAGCTTGAACAGCTGCCAAGGCCAATTTATCCACATGTGTGTATTTGATCTCAGTCGGATGCAAATTTCGACTAAGATATAAAATCACATGTTCAGTTTTAGATTCATCTTCCTGAACTAAAACCATCCCAATTGTGGAATGAGAGGTGGCAAGGTACAAAACGTAGTCCTAGTTGTAGTTGGGAGGATGAAATAACGGTGCATGGGTCAACGCATGTTTAAGTGCATCAAAAGATCGATTAGCGATCTCATCCCAAAAGAATGGAATATTCTGTTTCAGCAACCGGGTAAAACCCTTTGTTAACTCGGCGTAGTTAGGAATGAACCGACGTAAAAAGTTTTCTTTCCCCTGCAGACTTTGGAGTTGGTGCAGAGTCGAAGGAGGAGGTAAATTGACAATAGCTTTGACCTTAGACGAATCAACGCAAATGCCTGCTTTCGAAACAAAAAATCCTAGTAAGCGACCTGATTCTACACAGAAAACACATTTGTGCGGATTCAACCTAATTCGATAATGCCTACATCTCATAAAGATAGCTCTTAAATGAGTGAGATGGTCAGCCCTACACGATGAATGAGCAGGTAAATCATCGAGATAAGGCTGCACAATGTGTTTAAAGTCATGAAATGTGTAAGACATAGCCCTTTGAAAAGTTGCTCCAGCGTTCTTTAATACAAAAGGTAGTTTTCAATAATAAAATGTCCTCCATGGACAAATGAAAGTCGTTTTTGGTTGATCAGCAGGGAGTATTTTTATTTGATTGTAACCAGAAAAACCATCCATAAACGAAAAAATTTCACTACCGGCACAATCATCAATTATTTGATCGATATAGGGGGTTGGATAATTGTCTTTAGGACAAGCTTGATTAATATCCCTATAATCGATACATACTCGTATCGTTCCTAGTTTTTTAGTAACAAGAACAATATTTGATACCCAATCCATTAAAGGAATTGGATAAATGAAACCTGCACGAAGTAATTTTTCAACTTCGGCTTTGATAGCAGCATATTTTCTAGGATGTATTTGATGTAGACGTTGATGAACAGGTTTGGCATCTAGGTAAGTCTTGATTTCATGTATGAAAATTGACGAATCAATTCCTGGCATTTTTTCATAGGACGAGGCAAACACATCATGGAATTCTTGAAATAGGGCTTTATAAGTTTGAATTTCATCTTCTGTATAGCAAGCACCTATATGAATGTTTTCAATTATTCCTGGTTTTACTGAAATGTCAATTGGAATCGTTTGAGAGATATTTTCCAAATTTAACTAAGAATCAAGATTTTGCAATGGATTCTGCGGTTCTTTGACATATTGAGCAGTAAAAATAGAAGCGAAATCATCTTCAAAATGATCCAGCTTAGGTAAAAACGAAGATCGATGATGTAGATCTTCCCATGGTAAATCTTCAATAGACAAGATTTCATGAATCTGCTCATCAGTATGAACAAGATCAGGAAATGTCGTTGTAGCTGAACAAGATGTAGAAAGTGATTCCTCATGGATCCCATTCATTGGGTCAGTTTCAGTTGAAGAGGGGTCGGAAAGTGACTGTACAACCTGATACGCAAGTTCAAATGGACTAAAAGGCATCATGCCATCAAATGAATCTAACTCGAAGTCAGAAGGTACGACCCAAGGATCATCAAACATAACAGTGTCTGACGAAATCATATGAATAGTTGCGGTAGGAGGCGATATGTTAGGAGGAGGAAAGGAAAAAGTTCCTAGTAAACTAGAATCTTTAATAAAACCTACTCCAACATCCTTGTAAGGGATAGCCGCTTTACCAATGTGCTGGATTGTTTCTGTAGAGGCTGGATCAGAAGAAAAATAAGTTAATTGATCTATTGTAATGATCCTTCCTTGATGTGGAAATTTTATGAGCTGAAAGACCGAAGAAACAACAACAGTCATAGCATAAGACCAACTACGACCCAGAAGAAGGTTGTAATCTAGAGGGGCATCAACCACTTCCACATCTAGATTTACGGTTTTACCTTCAACCCCTATGGGTAAATCCTGCAAAATACCAAAAGGTTGGAAACCTCGGCCATCAAAAGCCTTTAGAATTGTCGGAGACTGATTGAGTGTAGGAGAACCAAGCGATTTCAAACACTGGATCGACATAATACACGTTGAAGCTCCCTCATCAATCACAGTCTGAAATATCGGTCTGTTTTTTACTAACACTGGAATTTGGAAAGCCATTTGGTGAGGTAGGCATGGTGTACTATTCTCTAAATCGAATATTATAAGGTTTGAATCCTGAACATCGACAGCTCCTATGGCAGACAAAAGTAATTTACGCTGTGCTGGGCATGACTGCAGCACTTCCAAAGCCGACATTGTTGAAGGGGAAATAGCTAAATCTTCAACAATGTTGTAATTCTGAGCAGCTCTCGCATGTGGATTGAAAGCTGATTTACAAAGAACACCCTTAACAGGCAGTTTGATTATTAAGTATGGATTTGGTTTCTTGATCTGTAGCGGACCAGAAACAGGAGGAGGTGTAGTTGATGTGTTTGCATTAGAAGATTTTTCTTCTTTACAATCAATAGGATTCTAACTACCATAATCTTGCGATCATGTTGCAATCCGTACATGAGACATCATTAGAATAGGTTCTTCTAAGGCATTCGAGGTAGAACCAACCATCTTACTATCTTGAGTTGGAAAAGGATCCTTCAAGACAGCAGGTTGTTGTGAACCTTTAACGAATTTTGCAACCTCTGCTCAATGTGGGAATTCCTTAGTAAAATGATCCTCGTCATAGATGTAACAAGGATAGTGAAGTTTGTGTTTTTCTTCATTGGAATCGTTTTTATCAGTTTTCTCTTTTGAATTCTTTTTGTTTTTATTCTTCCCTTTCTTTTTACCACCAGATTTAGATTTGGATGTAGATGTCTCTACGACATGAATGTCGGTAGAAATTTTGGGGGAAGATTCTCCTTTCAGGGAATCAGGTAAATTTATAATAGGAGAAGAATTCTTTGAAGATTTTTTCTTACTTTTAGTATTTACTGTACCAATCATACCATCAGCGGCATGAGACCCTGAACGAGCTATAGCTATTTGACCTTGTTTTGGAAGATCGGGGATTTTTTCATGTAAAGTACCTGACTGTGTATAAACGAGGTCAAGGTACTAAGCTTGAGCAATTAATTGCTCCTCAGTAACAATGCCAACCTTAGCTATGTCTTCAGTGATTTTGGGTAACAATGATTTAACAAACCATTCCGCCAAAATTTGATCCCGAATGTAAACTTTCACCAAACGTCTTCTACGTTGCCATTCATGAATATGATCAGAAATATATGTGGACATGGATTGCTTTAGTGAAGTTAATAGTTCCGTGCCATTGTCGTATCTAACAAGTAATTGAAAATGAGTCAAGAAGGTAGTTGCTAACTAATTGAAATTATTAAAAGAGCCTCGTGGTAACTCAATGTACAATTTGGTGGCAAGACCAATAAGAGTTATTTGGAAAAGACGTAAGCGAATTGAATCATCAATTATTGAATTAGACGCACACCAAAGGTGATAATTCATCACGTGATTTGATGGATCCTCTCCTGGCTTACCTTTGAATTTGGGTATATCACTGGGCAACTTATGTGGCATTGGCGGCCAGTATGAATAATAGAAAATTGGATCATTCGTAAGGTGCGTCAAATCAGGTAAATCCAAAGTTGCAATAAATGGTAACTGACGGTTAGGGTCACGAAAACCTTGAGTAGCCAAAGCAGTTCCAGGAGGAGGATACCCAAGATAACTGGAAATCAGAGTTGCATTAGGAATTGTGTAACCTCCTCGGTAAACAAGATTAACCGGACCAAACTGGGGTTGTTGAGGCTGTTGATAAGTATAGCCAGGGTACGGTTGATACTGATAATTTTGATTTTGTGAAACAGGACTGAATTGAGGTTGTCCTTAGTACGGTTGATACGTGAATTGCAGTTGAATTGTGACCACCGTACTTGTACCAGCTTGTCTCGCAGGCATCTGGACCGAAGTCTAAACTGAAGGTCCTGACTTGGGTACAGAGACTTGAGGGATTTGCACGGATGCAGGGATAGAATAACTCGGAGCTACAGATACCCCAGAAATAGGTGTTATAGGTTGAACAGATGTTGCAGCAGTTGCAACAGTTTGAGGCAGAGTCTAAGGTGTACTAGGCCCAGACTGCTGAACAGAACTAGGTGCAGGAGTTTGAATAGTAGGCTGGATAGGTTGCTGGTTTGGACCAGAAACCAAAGGCTGTCCAGGTTGAGAAGGCAACTGCACATTAGGTTGCATAGGTTGTTGATATTGGGATGGATCCCACACCATATTCATCCCGGGGTATTTTCCCATAGAAGGTTGAACGTAAGGACCATAGCCTGATTGAACGTAGGGTTTATAAGTAAGTGGTAAATTTTCAGCTCCTTGAACAAATGATTGACCAGAAGGCTGTTGGAAACCTTGAATTGGGTACTGACCTTGAGGTTGATAACCCTGAGGCGCGTACTGAAGCTGGGGTTGATAAGGACCCTGAGGAGCATATTGAGTTTGGGTTTGACCCTAGGGTATGTACTGTCCTTAAGGTTGATAACCTTGAGGTATGTACTATCCTTGAGGTTGTCCTCCAAAATAGTATGATTCCATCGTTTTTCCTGGGAAAAATCTACCTTAAGGTTGCCCCCCAGGTGGTAACTGACTGCCTGAAGGTTCCCCCCCAGGCAGTAATTGACTTCCCTAAGGTTGCCCTCTAGGCGATAACTGATTTCCCTGAAATTTCCCTCCAGGGGGTAACTGACTCCCTTGAGGTTGAGGATTCAGAATATTACCAGACATCATAAATATTTTCTCTGCGTTCAACATTTTATTTTTAATTCCACTTAAACCAGATGATAATACATGTTCAATTGGTTGAGGATCTGCTCCAGAGAAATTACCAGACAAAGCGTGATATCTCGCAGGAACAGAAGGACCACCGTGTAAAAATTCTTCCAGTGTCTGGGAAAACATGGATGACTCTCCTACCATGATAGATGACGGATAGTAACCTTTGGGTGTAGGATGAAATGGAATTCGAGGTGGAGAAAAATAAAGACCCGGATTCTCTAAAATTTTTGTCAAAGATAGATACCAAGCGTCAGTTCGAATAGGGCTGTAGAAAATAGATTCACGCTCCCTAAGTTTTAAAAACTAAGGGGATTCGGGAAAAGATAAATCTTCGTCTGGACTAGTAAGTTATTCAATAGAAATAAGGCCAGATGGAAGATCTTCAGTAATAATATTTCTTACCCTAAGTGAACCAGGATCACTAGAAGTTGGTGTAATAAATCCTGAGGATGTTTCCAAAACAAAAATTTCAGTTTCAGGCTCAGAAATTTCAGGTTCGTTAGCAAGTTCATTGGAAGGAGAAATACTACTAGTAACTTGTGAAACTGAAATTGGTTTAGAAATATGTTCTTTTATGGGTGTTTGATGATCGGGATGAACAACTATAGATGAAGTTCCAATTTCTGTTGATCTAATTCTACTGCTACTAGATGATACTCGAGCACGCAACCCTTCAAGCTGACTTGGTGTATATTCAGGGGGTTCCCCTTAAAGTCTCTGGGATTGTCTTGGAAATTCCGCCACAATTAAATATTAACTAATCACACGCAAACAAATAAAATTTCAATAAAAACACCTAAAGTCTCTAAAGAAACAAACATCTGAATCACATCCTTAAATATCTAAGAGTTCAAACCACACACAAACAATAAACTTCCCGTACGAAAAACACTAGTTGGTGATGAAATCCAACTTAGTATAAATTTAATATAGAAAGGGCGGTTGGAACAGTTACCCCGACAACCTGCTTAATGAAACAGACTGGCACAAGTTTCTTCAAAAAACCATCTCATGTGAAGACAACCCCCCAGAGAGTCCAAGTGAGTCTAGTTGACGTCTGCTCCAGGTACAGTGAGATCTTTCCTTCACTGTCACCTTAGGAAATAATATTAAGTTTTTAGACACTAAGGTTACCAATAATAAAAAATACAATTGGGGGAACATTCTACGATCCGATCCCACGCGCAAGGGAAAAGTAATAAAGCTCAATCCCCTTGAAGGCTCCTCCACATGGTTAATCCAAGGTTTACCGACAAGTGACCCCAGGCTCCTCGACAATGGTTAATCCGAGGTTTACCATTTGTAATGAGCGCAAAATCTTCTATCTTCCCCAATGAAATAGAATTGATTGTCTCAAAGGTTCAGACATGATCTCGTGATTGAATTCTTTAAGAGAAGCTTCCTAGATTATACCAATTACAATTGGATTTATTTCCTACCGCAAGATTTATCTACTTGTTTGTTTTTACTATCTTGGAGAGTTAATTACTCCCTACTCCAAGATACCAGCCTAAGCTATGTTGGTGATAAGAGCCCTAGAAAATAAAAATATTGCTAGATGAATTTTAACTAAGCGTTACTTTTATGAGCTATTTATTAATTCAATAGGTATGGAAATGAAACTTTGATGGTGTGAAGACTCGACTTCCAAAAACACTACAAATGCACCTAAAAATGATAATCAATTCATTTTCTTTCAATGAAATTCTAGCTAAAGAAAGAGTTCGAGAATGCAATTCTTTTAAGAAACAATTCTTTCTTCAAACATAAAGAATAACCAAAAGAAAATACTTTTGTCTTTTCAACAATAACTCAAAATGAGACAGATTATCAAAGCTCACAATAAAATCCTTTCACTTTCAAAAACTTGAAACTACAAAACAATTTTCCTTCAAAAGAAATCTACAAATTTTAAAAGCACTCAAAACTACAAAACTAATTTCGAGATTTACAAACTTTAAAAATCTAATTGAATAAAAGCTTTAATATTTTTTGAAGAATTTTTTACTTAGTTGTTCAACAAACTAAGGATCTATTTGTCCAAAATAAAAAATAAATCAAAAACACTCATAAATGTTTTTATAAAAATGAAATTCAAAACCTATAACAAATTTTTTTTGAAGATTTGAAAAGAAACAAGTAGATCTATTTCTCAATAAAGGATGGATTTCACAATCAGGTCAGACTCAGCAAAAAGGAAAAAAATACCAATGTAATCTAAGGTATTTCAAACTGTCAATGCTTCGAATCACTACAAAGACCAAGTGAAAAGCAATCCAAAACGAAAATTTTTTAGAAAATCATCAAAACACAAATACCGTTGGAATTCATTCACAAAAGGCTTTTGACAGAAACAATGTCAATATGAGCAGATACTAAAAAATCTAAACCAAAAATAAAGATAAACTAAAGAAAGAAATCTGAATTTTTTCAAAATTTTAACAGGGTCTACAGGCTTCCAGAAGTAACAGGTGCGGTCCCACACTTTTTACTCAAGGAAAGTGCGAAACTGCCCACACTGTGAAAAACGACAAAGTGTGGTCCTTAGAAAAAATAAAGAAAAACATAAAAGATTTCAATATTTCCAAAAACAGAGAAAACATAAGCTACCCAGGTATATATCTATCAATCAAAAACCAAAATAAACTTTTCCTCAAATCAAAATAAAAGAGAACCAAAAACAACAAGTTTTTCCCCAGTGGAGTCGCCAATTTGTTGTACAGATTAATCAATCTTGCGGACAAGACCAATCTCCCTAGTACCAAAAAGGTAATCTAGCAACAAATATCCAAATGAACTAATCTTTCTCTAAGCATATATGATTTACAAAAAGCACTATAGAGGTGTAAAAGACTTATCGTAGGTCCAACACATGTTTGAAGTTGTTGTTGTCCCTCGTGCACTTGAAGGAGTTATCCTCGTAAACCTGCAGTCACAAAAAAGGAAAAATTAAATAGCACCTGTATAATAAACATCATAAATCATGCTTATCATATTGATCAAGGAATATACGAAATAAACAGTTAAATAACAGTTTATTGAGAAAAATGAATCCATTTGTATTAATTTTAAAAGAAGGAAAACCTTACAACCTTAGCCTTGATGTTGAACAGGCCTTCCCGGGGTCCGAAGCAAGAATCTCCTCTACTTTGATAAGCTCTGCACTCCTCCAACCAAGAAAGATAGAGGTATGTGATCTCTCCTCCAAAAAATCTCATTTAAATGAGTCTGAATCCCAACAGCACTTAACCTCAAATATTTCTAAAGCTTGAACTCCCTTTGAGGCTACCCAATGCCTCTTTTTATAGTGGAAAAGAGGAGGTTTTCAGTTCCAACTATGAAGGGATAGAATCATCCTTCAAAGGGATAAGCTCCTCACATCAAGGGGTTAGCTTCATAAGGTAAGGGATACATCAACCTCATAAGAGCGGTTCTGCCACCGCAAGATATTTTCTAGAAGCTTCTAGAATTTACTGAAAATGAGCTTTTTTGAGTTTACTTGCACCTTTTTAATCTTTACATGGATTCGCACTTATAACACAAAGAAAGTGCGTTCAGGCATGCAAAAGTCATGAACATTAGGTGCGAGACCGCAGCCAAGATATAGAGAAAGTGCGACACCAAAGTTAAGGAGATTTTTTAGGAACTTTTCTTTGACTTTCAAGGCTTGACATGAGGAACTGATATGTTAGACTTGCAAAGGAGGAAGTATGAGTGTGTTGACGGGAAAATATGTCCGACCAACAGTAGGGGATCTCCCCGGTAAAAGGTCCCAATTAGACCTTGAACCATTTGGAATAGGGATCTCGTCCTGGGTGTGGGTCCGGCTACTGCTGATTTCTCCTTTCTTTGGGTCTCGCTTAAACTCTATAAAGCAGTGGACACACACCTAATCAAATGATACAAGATAGATTATTGATGCATTAAATGTACATATAACACTATCAGTAACAAGAGGAAATAATAAAGCATGAAGACCAAAGGAAGTGTTGTTAACAACACCTCATTAGGGTCATGCTTGTAAACTGTTCTAACCACAAAGGAAACAATTCCTCATGGCGAGAACACCCTTCACTTCATAAAATTTCTAGATGATAAAACAAATGCTTATAAACAAAGCCATCAGTGTTCGTTAAGAAAGTGAAATGAACTCAACCACCATTAACATACTCAGCAAACTGTTATGCAATTGTGATATGAATTGAAGATACAGTTCCCTTAATCTAAAGATGTTCAGAAATTGAAAATATAATACTCAATAGCACTCATACATATGACAACACCAGATCCACAAAGGGATTTTCAAAATGCTTGTATTCATGCTCAAATGTATAATCTACTGGTAATATAATGTACTCAGCTCGAGTCCCAAACCAAAGACCTTTTTACAAGCTCCCGAAGGAGTATTTGTAATACAAAATCTACCCCTTGGGCTTCCTTGACTTTTCATCTTCCTGACCGTTGGGTTTCCTTGCGACCCGTGACCTCGGACAATCCGCGACTTGCGACCTCGGACCATTCGCGACCTGCGACCTCTGGCAGATACGCGACCTGCGACCTTGGGCAAATTTGCGACTCGCGACCTTGGGCAGATTCGCGACCTGTGACCTTGGGAAGATTCGTGACCTGCGATCTCGGGCAAATTCGTGACCTACGACCTTGGAAAGATTCGCGACCTATGACCTTGGGCAGATTCGCAACCTGCGACCTTGGGCAGATTCGCGACCTGCGACCTTCCTGGACTCAATGACTTGCGAATTGAGGTAGTCTGCGACCTGTAACCTTCTTGGATCTTGCGACTTCGTGACCTAGTTACTGGGTCGCTGGGTCGCGTTGTCGAGCATTTGGCATGGAACATGACTCCGCGACCTGGCAACCTAAGGAAATTTGCGACTTGGGGGTTTTATCCCTATTACATTTCTCTTGTTGAGATATTCTTAGCTCCCGCCATGTGAACCATCATTTCTAGGTAAGCGACAAACTTCCTCGTCTGGGTCATCATCATAATCTCCTCATGTTACCTACATGTAAGCGTATTAGATTAGCCATGTCTAACCTATTAATTTAGCCTCACGCATACAAACATTTTATGCATGTTGAGGAAGTAATAAATATATATATAAAACATAGATGCATAAAAGGCATATTGACACATAAAACCAGGAGATTTTAAAGATTACCTTGGACCCCTATATAGTCTTGTTCTGTAGGCAATATATGAATGATTGTGAATATCTACTATGCGTCCATCTACTGTCGCAAAAGAACGCTTGAAATTCCAACCGACATCCCCTCCTTCAACAGGCACGTATGGCTAGTCTTTAATTAATATATATTTTTTTAATGGAGACCACCGAAGCCAGGGGAGCTCTCATGCGCTCCTATTTACTGAGAATAGCTATGATGCACGACCCCCTAAAAGTATTTCGAGGCTGCGACCAGCCTCTCCATAGCTGATTGTTGTCGTCCCTTTAGTTTCTCAGAGCCTTGTAGAGTGTGTAAAAATCCGCCCAGCGATATGAAACGCCCAGCTTGACATTATTTGGTTACTGAGCTAGGGCTGCCATGTGTTTTGTGATGTGTTCTCTCAGGCTCACCGGTATCATTACCACTTCGGAGCCAACTACCACATAATATTTCATTTGAACAATAAGGTTCATTTGTTCTTGCGCCTCACTAGATGGTGCGCTCTCATCCCTTGCCTTCATCATATGGTCATCAGTTCACTTGTTTTAACTTATTTCTTTCATGACATGATGTTAAAGATGCATTGTTCTTCATTTTCAGGGATGCTAGCTTTGTTGCCAAGCACCTTGTAATGCAGTTACATAGTCTAGCATTGAATTATGTGAAGGTGCTGATGATACCTTGGTAGGTACTCAGAAGGTGCATCCCATGGACATTTTTCAAATCGTTTGAGAAATTATCTAAACTTGGTCTGAATCACTTTGGCGTGAGGGATACCTTTGAGAGAAGATGCCATTCCGAAGCGGGGTCGCATAGTCGAAAACTTTCATGGGTCGTAGCCTCCATTGGATGCACATTTTGCGACCTTGTGACCTTAGAGAGGTGTTTGGTCAATTTAGTGTGTCGTAAATTGCTACATTAATTTATCAATCTGGGATTCGTAAGCTGATGAAGTGTGGCACACTATATGTGCAAGATAACCTATTTCTTATCTTTTTGTCGTTTTTAGTTTTCTAATGTGAGATGGAAATTCTAAAATAAAAAAAAAAGTATGGTTATGGTTGTTCAAGGCAATGATATCCTTTATAATGATTTACCAACTTGAAACTTCAAAACGAATTTGAAACATACAATGACAAAACTTGAAAGGAGATGAAAATGTGCTACTAGCCTAATAAATCAAACAGTGAACTATTGAGCATGAAAACCAAACTATCCTTGCTGCTGTCTAAACACAAAAGAAACTATGCTTAAAGAAATCCAAAATTGCAAAAAAGTAAATCTAAATCAAATTACATCAACGGTCAATTTAGTGTATCCTAAATTGCTGCATTTAATTTGTCAATCCGGGATTCGTAAGCTGATGAAGTGTGGCGCACTATATGTGCAAGATAACCTATTTCTTAACTTTTTGTCGTTTTTGGTTTTCTAAGGTGAAATGGAAATTCTAAAATGAAAACAAGTATGGTTATATTTTTTCAAGGAAATGATATCTCCTATAATGATTTACCAACTTGAAACTTAAAAAGGAATTTGAAATTTTCAATGACAAAACTTGAAAGGAAATGAAAATGTACTGCTGAAATGAAAAGATGTTGTAAGTCTAATAAATCAAAAATAGTGAACTAGTGAGCATGAAACTAAACTATTCTTGCTGTTGTCTAAACAAAAAGAAACTATGCTTAAAGAAATTCAAAATTGCAACAAAGTAAATCTAAATCAGATTACATCAATTTATCTTATGATCCTTCATCATTAGTCCAGCTATGATTTTCGGAAGTAACCATAAACAACTTGAGTAACCGATATCTAACTTGCAGAAAGTAAACTAATATCAAACCATACATTCATAATTCAATCCCTCACCATCAGTCCAGCTGTGGCTTTCGGAGGTAACTGAAGATGTCATGCACAATTTAACATTTCTAACTTGCAGAAAGGAAACTAATACTAAAATACACACTTCATAATACAATCCCTCACCATCAGTCCAGCTGTGGCTTTCGGAGGCAACTGAAGACGTTATGAGTAGTTTAATATATTTAAATTTGCAGAAGGAAAACTAATACTAAACTACACATTTCATAATACAATCCCTCACCATCAGTCCAGCTGTGGCTTTCGGAGGCAACTGAAGATGCTATGAGCAGTTTAATATATCTAATTTTGCAAAAAGGAAACTAATACTAAACTACACATTTCATAATACAATCCCTCACCATCAGTCCAGTTGTGGCTTTCGGAGGCAACTGAAGATGCTATGAGAAGTTTAATATATCTAAATTTAACTACTGAAACAATTAAGCAAAACTGAGTTAAACAAAGCAATACTGAAATGAAACAGAAACTAAGAAAAACACATTAGCAATAGAACAATGTTAATTCCATGTCATTAGTCAAAAAGCTATGAAAATGCCCGGGCTGCCTATCTATAACCTGAAACAAGAACACTGATCAGTGATTAACAACATAAAACATGAAAGACAGAAGTGAAATGGAAAGCAGGAAAGTTTATAAACATAAATGAAAAAAATGAAATGTATAAACATGTGAATGGATTATGGCACAATGAGCTTTAAAGAAATGAAATAAGAACTATACACTAATGCACAAAACCTTAGCTGAGCAGGGGCCCTCTACACCAGCCTTGGAAACGATCTTCAAGTACGAATTAAGTTGGAAAACAGAGTCTTCTTATATTAAAAATGCAGTCATAACAGTATGGTAGTATTACGGCTCAAAGGCAGCATAATTACATTACAGAGCAGACTTAATAAAATTAACAGAGACTAATCGGGACTAACTCTATATGCATATGCAAACGCGTTATATATAACAAAAGAAATATAACTGTCTCCTAAAGTTTATGCTGGTGTAGAACACGTAGACCATTACGTCCACGGATCTAGGATCATGGCCGTGTTGGAAAATAAATCTATGAGACGTGGATGCTTGAATTCGACTATGGAGCCATGTACAGATGTCGACTTGTCCTCCGCAAGCTCAGAAACGGCCATATGAACCTTTACGTGACACGGAACAGAGTCCTGTCACCGTAAGACTCTATGGTTGACTTCCATGTGGACGCCTTTGAATGCGGCTTCTTTAGATGAGTTTGCTCGAACCAATAGGACAAGAACCATGTCCAAATCATTCCTGACTTGCCCATGTGGCTCGTTTTCCCTGTAGACACCTGTAACATATAGTTTCACAAAATAGCTGCGGAAAGTTGCAGTAGCTGCGGAAAGTGGCAAGATTCCGCAGCTGAATGAACAAAATCTAAATCAAATAGCAAACACAAAAATATAATTAAAACCATGTTAGATGCTCTTTTGCAAATGATATTGACAACTTGGGAGGTTCAGGTGAGTGAAAAAGGTATAGCAAAGTGTATGGAAAAGATGCAGAATTGAGACCCAACATACCCCCACTGTGAAGGTGTTGCATGTCCTCATGCAACCAAAATTTTAATATTCCTTCCTTAGTTCATGTGCCTTGACACTTCAGCCAGCACATCCAATCCTCTCCTCCTCTTCCTTGGTGCTGCTAACATTCTGGGTTTCTTCATTAAGCACCTAAATTTGATATTAACTAGTGCTTTGCTCAACTTCTGGCATTTTCTTTTCAATTTTTTGTTCTTCTTTTGCCATATTCCCAGATGTAGCATAGTATTATCATGGATGATTTTGTCCAGTTTGCCTTGTTCCTTCAATGTCTCATTTTCATTTTTGATATGTTTATTCAAAAGCTCTAACTCAAAAATTTCCTGTTTTAGTGATTGGACTAAATCATCCTATACTGTATGAGGCTGGATAGACGAAGTACTGGGACCTGTAGCTGCCTTTTCCAAAGATTCTATATAGTCATATACTTCCTGCTGCTTGGGGTCTATTTCAAGTGTCATTTTTATTGGGCTGTCCCCAAAATGCCGTGAAGGAGAATAATCTGGTTGAGGAGGGCTCACATCAATATTTTGCTGAGAATGGGATGGAGTATGTTCAATGTCTGATTGGGAATGAAATGAACCAGGTTCACTAACTGACTGAGATGGACTATGGTCAGCTGGGGACTGTTCAGATGTTTCCTCTCCCAAATCAATGAAATGAGGACCCTTCATTTGCGTTTCCTCAATTTCCCCTTAAGTCTGCTGCTTCTTCTCACACGCTGTGGTGCACTATCCTTTTGTTTTTGTTTTTCTTTCTCTGTCTTCTTGGCCATAGAGGACTGTTTTTGAAGATAAACTAGTCTTTCAGATAACACTTGATTATCTTCTTCTTCAGAAGAAGGAGTTTTATGTATAGCCTCAATAGTTTTTCTTTCTTTTGGTGTTATTGGCTTCTTACCCTTGATTTATTTCTTCTTCCTCTTTGACAGTCTTTTTTTCCTATCAGTTCTTTCAATTGCAGTAGTAGGAGTATTTTGGATTTCATCAATTGTTCTTTTCTTCCTACTTCTTCTTGTTGTGCTACCTTCAGGAATTTCCTGAGGTTCCTCAAAGAAATTTCTAACCAGAAATTGTTCCCATGTGTCTTTCTTTTCCTTTAACTCCTTTTCAATCAAAATTTTTATAAGGCCGTGGTGATATAGATGAGGTTCTACATCTCCTAAATGTTTCTAAACAGTCACAGACATTTTCTTCAAGCTATTTAACAGAAAATATGGGAGATTGAGAGCTTGATTATCTAGAAAATTCATCAGTAACCTGGTATGGTACATGTACATGGACCCAAAACGGCCTTCACATGTAATGAATTTCTGAACAACTAGCAGCAAAGTAGCCCATTCTTCTTTCAATGCATGCACAGGAATTCCTCTTTTAAAAACAGTTATGTCCATACCTTGGTTTCGTAAGATTGTTCTCCATGCTTCATCACTGATACTTTTATTCTTAAACCAACGCTCACCCTCCTGAAGAAGTTCCGTGGATGTTGCTATAGATGCTTCATTGACCGCAAACTTAAGGTCTCCAATCTCTGCTTCCAAGCCATTAAACGACCTTGCGAATGCCTTCGTCACTTCTTTATGATACCCTCTGAATTTCTGGATAAACCGCAGCCAATTTGCTTTCTTCAATACATCCTTTACTTGTGGATATCCCTCCATGAACTTCTGTCCTTCCGGTTTTGCTCTTAGCAATTTACCCATTTTTTCTTTCTGCTCTTCAAAGACTTTCCTGCGTGGAGGATTCAAATGGAAATAGAACGGCTGAATGCACAGAAACGAGCTCAATGACTGTGGGAATATATTATAGAATGGGAATGAGCACAATGAACGAAATGGAGTGAGACTGTGGGTAGATATCCGAGAGTGGAAATGAACACAATGAACGGAATGGAGTGAGACAGAATAGAAAAGGGTTTCGTGAGCATAACAGAGATACGACTGTGCAATTGACAGAGTATAACACATTCGGTAGCGTTTTGAAATTTGGTGGTTGCGAAATAAATGTGAACACGTTTCAATCAACGGTTATGGATTTATGCGGCTATAAGAGTCCTTGGTCAAATCAAATACGTCTCATTGTCACCGGTGGAATATTGGATCATGAGTGAAAATCGGGGGTTTAATGATGGAACCATTTGGGAATGAATGCGAGAGGATAATATGGAGATCGTGAAAGGTTACGGAATTGTCAATATAATCATTGCACATAATGGATAGAGCTCATGGTTCAGAACTATATAAAAATGTGTTTTTCAATGCTATTTGAAATAAATTTTATTCATACCTTTGGAATCTTTGCCTTTTCCTTTGGTCTTCAACTAATTTCTCTTCATTGGTGTCTTGAATGCTCCATGTCTTCATTTTTTATCCTCTCACCTGCATTTTATTTCATGATTATGGAAATAACATCTGACTGTACATTCTTTTTGAAAACAGAGTAGTAGCTGCGGAATCTGCTTCTGGCTGCGGAAACTGGAGTCGGTTGCGGAAACAGATGTCAGCTGCGGAAACTGACACAGCTATTACTTGGATGAATGGAAATGAACAGATGACAAATGACCAGATGGAAATGGTCATGAAAAAGATTTTTATTAATGAAATGGAATGAAATGGAATGAAATGGATGAAATGAAGTGGAGTGGAGTGAAATGAAGTGAAATGAAATGGAATGAAGTGGAATGGAATGGAGTGAATGATCACAAAACTTGTGAAATGAAAGAGAGATTTTTTTTTTTGGAAAATATAGAGTGTCAGGTGTTCCTGATTTTCACCCTATATTTTCTGTATAAGACTGCCAATCAGTGATTGGTTTTCAGGCTTATACAATTTTTTTTTTTTTTTTAATTGAAAAGAACAAAAGCTAGGCTGGTGGAGAAGAAGAATTCTTCTGTACCAGCCTGATTGCAGAAATTTCTTGAAACATTTTGACAAAATCCTCTTTTGAGAGTGGCTTATGATAAACTTTCAATCTATGGCCATTCACAATAAGAGGAGTTTGAAACTCATCAATGGTCTTGATTCTTACAGCTCCATTGCTAAAGATCTTGTCAATCTCATATGGCCTAAGCCAATGAGTCTGAAATTTCCCTTGAAAATCTTTAAACTTGGAGTCAAATAACAATGCCCAATCTCCTTCTTGAAACTTCTTCTCTTTGATATATTTGTCATGCCATTTAGTTCTTTGATATTGAACTAGATCAGTTCTTAGAATTGCTTCTTGTCCGATCTCATCTAGCTCATTCAACTGCTCCATTCTATGCTTTTGGGCTTCTGATAAGTCCATCCCCAACTGAACTGCTATCTTGAAGGTCTTGACTTGGAACTCAATGGGGAGCAAGACTTCTTTCCCATAAACAAGTTCATAGGGAGAATGTCCTGTTGTATTTCTCCATGTAGTTCCGTAGGCCCACAAGGCTTCAGGAAGCCTTTCTACCCAATCTCTTCTATGTAGATGAACAATTTTGGTGATGATACTTTCAAGAACTTTATTTGTGGACTCCACTTGACCATTTGCTTGCGGATGGTAAGGAGTAGATCTTCTGTGCTTGATCTTGTATTCTTCCATCAACTTTTCCACCAAATTAGATGTGAATTGGCTCCCCTGATCTGTCACAATTTCTCTTGGAACACCAAAGCGAGTAAAAATATCCTCATAAAGAAAATGAATAACTGAATTTTCAGTAGCAGATACTAATGCTTTGGCTTCTACCCATTTAGTAACATAATCAGTACAAACCAATATATACTTCTTTTGCTTAGATGGTGGATTAATAGGTCCAATGAAATCTAAAGCCCATTTTACAAAGGGTTCGATGAGTACCTGTGGTTGCAATGGCATTTCATTTGAAAGGGTAGGTTTCCCTACTCTTTGGCAGCTGTCACACCTTTTGACATATTGTTTTGCATCTTTGAAGAGGGAAGGCCAATAATATCCTAAAGAGAGGATTTTATAGGTTGTCCTTTTGTCTGCAAAGTGTCTGCCGCATGGTTCATCATGACATGCCTTAAGAATATCAGGCATTTCATCTTCCCTGACACATCTTCTGATCACAAGATCTGGCCCTGTTTTAAAAATTTCGTTAGAAATCCATGAATATTTTGAACTCTCCTGAATAATTTTTCGTTTTTCACTTGGAAATAAATGTGAAGGTAGTTTCCCTGTAACCAAATAGTTAGCAATATCTGCATACCAAGGTGTCTTAATAGTTACTGCAAATAAGTATTCATCAGGAAACTTATCCTCTACAGGAGAATCTTATTTAGTATTCTAAATCCTAGACAAGAAATCAACTACTGTATTTTGTTTTCTTGGTCTATCCAACACAGTAATATTGAATTCTTGCAAAAGTAAAAGCCATCTTATCACTCTGCCATTAGTAACAGGTTTTTTCATCAAATATCTAATTGCAGAATGATCAGTATGAATAAAAGTTTCATAGCCTGTTATGTAATGTCTAAACTTATTAATTGCATGAACAACAGCTAAAAACTCTTTTTCAGTCACAGTATAGTTCAACTCTGTGGGAGTCAAATTTTTACTGGTATAATAAATGGCATAAGGAACTAAATCTTTTTTACCCAACACAGCTCCTAGAGCTGTATCTGAAGCATCTGTAGAAATATGGAAAGGGAGTTTCCAATTTGGTCCTCTCAAGATAGGTGCTTCAGATATTCTTGTTTTCAAATTTTCAAAGGCTGATTGACAATCAGGATCCCATTTAAATTCACAGTCTTTTGTAAGCAATTTGAAGAGTGGAGATGTTATTTTAGTGAAGTTTTCTATAAATCTTCTATAGTAACCAGTAAATCCTAGAAAACTTCTAACATCTCTTTGACAATTTGGAATAGGCAACTTGGAAATGACTTCAACTTTTGATCTATCAACCTTAATCCCATCTCCCGAAATATGATGTCCTAAAACAATCCCTTCAGTAAACATCATAAAGCATTTTTCATGGCTTAATGAAAGGTTTGTTTCTTTACATCTTATAAGAACTTTTTCCAAATTTTCTAATGCCTCTTCAAATGAATTACCATAAACTGTAAAATCATCCATATAAACCTCTACACAATCATGGATTAGATCAGAAAAAATTCCTAGTACTGCTCTTTGGAATGTTGCAGGTGCATTACATAACCCAAAATGAAGCACTCGGTAGGCAAAAGTTCCCCATGGACAAGTAAATGTGGTCTTATCTTGATCTTCAGGTGCTACCTGAATTTGATTATAGCCACTAAAAACATCCAAAAATGAAAAGTACTTTTTACCTGCTAATGTGTCTAATACCTGATCGATAAAAGGCAAAGGAAAGTGATCCTTTAAAGTTGCTTTGTTCAATTCCCTATAATCAATGCATACCCTCCATTTACCATTCTTTTTAGGTACTATAACCAAAGGAGAAACCCATCGGCTATCTGAAATTGGATAAATGAAGTTCACATTGAGTAGTTTTTGGAGCTCTTCTTTCACTATCTCCCTAAGATTTGGATTCATCCTTCTTTGAGGTTGTCTGATTGGTCTACTTTTTTCCTCAATATAGATATGATGGATGCAAGTCTTAGGATCAATACCCTTCATGTCAGTATACTCCCATGCAAATGCAGTAGAATGTTTTTGCAAGATTTTGGTTAGTTCTTCTTGTTGTGATTTTTCCATATGTTTGTTGATATTCAATGTTTTTCCTGGAAAAATCTCAATAGTAGAACTACCAAACTCTTCCATAGAGTAAAGAGACATTTTTCTTGATGATAAATATTCTATGTCAGATTCCAACTGAAATTGTGTGAGGTCATATTCTGAAGATGTCTCAAAATTTTCTAATGTGTTCAGAATTTGACTATCCTCACTGATTTCAGAAATGGTAAAGACAGGTTGTATAGTGTCCTCATCATCAACCCATTCATTGTCTCCTACTTTTGTGATTGCTCTTGCTGGAGAATACAAATTGAATTTCTTTGTCGAATTACCATTAGAAATGTACATGTCCCCAGATCTACAACTAATAAAAGCATCAGCTGTGGCTAGCCAAGGTCTTCCTAAAATAAGTGGGTGCCCTCCTAGATTACTCTTGGGATTCAAAATCATAAAATCTACTAGATATTCCCAAGAATCTAAGGAGACTGAAATATCTTCTAATACACCATCTGGTTTAATAATTGATCGATCTGCAAGTTGCAGTAAAGTAGGTGTAAAAAGAAGGTTAGGAAGTTTTAGCTGGTCCATAGTCTGTCTACTCATAATGTTGATAGCAGCCCCTAAGTCAATCAATGTGTTTGGAATTTCTATCCCATTTATATATGTCTTGACAATTGGACTTCCTGGATCTACATACTTCTGCATGGTAATTTTTCCCATCATAATATCTGCAATCTTTCCTACCAGGTGGATTCTTCTTGTGTCTGTTAGTTTCCTTCCTGGTCTTTTGAAACTCAACTCCTTTATGGTTTTTGCTAGAATAGGAATCTCTCGAATGGCTTGTAGCAAGGGAATCTTGATACAAACATTCTTCAATTCATCTATAAAGTCATAGTTAGGCAACAAGATTTGTTTTCCACCCCTTTGTCAATTTGTAGTCTTTCAGGAAAAGGAGGTGTAGATGAAGATGCAGGTTGCTCAACTATAGGAGTTGTGGGTGTTAAATTTTCTTTTTCTTTTTGAATATTTGAATTTTGAAGAGATTCTTCCTCAGAACCCTTATTGACTTGAAGAGAATCCTCCTCAGAGGTATCTTGCTCTTGGATATCTATAGAAGGTTTTTCTAAAACTCTACCAGATCTGAGTTGTACATCATTGAGAGGAACAATCATATAGGTAGGAAATTGTTGTCCTTCTATCATGTAAGTATTCTGAGGATTTTTATTGTTAGGATTTGGCAATGGCCGAGCTGGAAGTTGATTTGTCTTTTGTTGGTATGGGAGCATGAGTTGAGGATTTGGATTTTGTTGAGAAGGTTGTTGTTGTGGAAATGGCAATGAAAGTTGTGGATTTGGGTTTGGAAGTTGTTGAGCTTGTTGATTTTGAAAAGATGGAGGATATTGATAAAATTGAGCAAATCTCCCATAAGGATTTTGCATCCCTTGTACCCATGGCTGATATGGATTTTGATTTTGGGGCCAAGGTTGTTGCCAAGGATTCCAATTTGGTGGGGTTTGAAGATTCATAGGGTTGCTAAACCCTTGAGTTTGTTGTCCCTGCCAAGGTCTTCTTGCAACAAAATAGAGAGATTCTACTGAATTTGGGTCTTCTTGAAAGACAGCTTTGAGTCCAGGAATTAAAGGACAATCCTTGGTCTCATGATTCTCTGAGCAAATCATACATGTTTCTACAACTTTTGCATCCAAGGGACATTCCCTTAAAGCATGTTTCTTCCTACATTTCGGACAAAAGATGGCTAAAGCATCTGTTTCTTCTTTCTGCTTGTGTTGGATTTTAAGGGTGTCTAGTTGTTCACTAAGGCTCCCTAAGATATCAATTTTGAACTCATCAAGCATATTACCAATCTCTGCCCTACTTACTGATCCAGTTGCAGATTTGTTAGCCCTAATAAGAGAAGGATCCCTAGGCCCTTTTCCTGTTTTAGATTTTCCTCTTGAGAGATGGACACATAGTTCTGTTATGTCACGAAGTGAGAGTTGAGAAATATCTCCTTTCCCCATCATGTTTAAAATATCTATCCATTCATCTCTAATGGCTTTTAATATGAGGGCTTTCAAGGTTTCATCATCTAGGTTGCTCATCTTTGCTCTTTTTAAGTTGTATTGAAATATTTCAAGTAAATCTTCCAAGTTTTCATCTTCTTTTTGCATCATTTTGAATACCTCATCCTTGTGATTGGTGGGCATACAATAGTCCAAGTATCTATCCAAAAATTTTTGTTTCATATCATTCCAAGTCCTAATAGATTGAGTGGCTAATCCCATGAACCATTTCAAAGCAGATCCCTTCAAAGTTGAAGGAAACAGTTTGAGTTTTTGAGAGTCTTCCATATAGTCATAGGTTCGGCACACAACTTCAAACTCAAATAGAAATGTTTCAGGGTCCTCACTTCGCAATCCATAAAAATTAGGGAGGACAGATGGTGAGATATTTTTCATTGTTGCATGAGTTTCCTCATCAACTATAGGGAATCCAAACAAGTTGTCTCCTTCCCTATTTCTAGCATTATTTCCTTCACCATTGTTGTCTCCATTGTTTCCTCCTCTTCTACCTCTACCTCTACCTCCATCTATTACTTCCTCCGCCATGATAGTTTCTTTAGATTCCTTAAAGTCCTCTAGTTTTTCTACCAAGGGAGAATGAGAGAAAGTCTCTTTGTTTTCTAAATGGGATTGAGTAGGTGGTATAGGAGAATCCTCTAATTCAGCTGTTCCTTGACTTCCAAAAATCTTAAGGCTAGGGGTAGATGGTGGTGAATCTAGTCTATGCCTTGAAGAAGATGGAGTTGTGAAAATCGAACTCTTGGCTTTAGCTATAAACCTTCCCCTAGAATCTCTTGCTCTATGCATGTCATTTTTTTTTATTTTTTATTTTTTAAAGTTGGGCTAATAATTCTCTTTCTGATCTTCTAGGTCACACTAGGTGCAAGAAGAGAGCATACTTAAGAAATTACTAAACCAATAACTCTCTTTTCTGATCCTCCAGATCACACTAGGTGCAAGAGGAGAGCATACTTCAAGAAGTTATCAAGTTTTCCCTTCTTTTGTGATTTTGTGTTTTTTTTTTTTTAAGAAATTGGCTACCTATTTACACTTCCCCGGCAACGGCACCAAAATGTTTGGTCAATTTAGTGTATCCTAAATTGTTGCATTTAATTTGTCAATCCGGGATTCGTAAGCTGATGAAGTGCGGCGCACTATATGTGCAAGATAACCTATTTCTTAACTTTTTGTCGTTTTTGGTTTTCTAACGTGAAATGGAAATTCTAAAATGAAAACAAGTATGGTTATATTTGTTCAAGGAAATGATATCCCCTATAATGATTTACCAACTTGAAACTTAAAAAGGAATTTGAAATTTTCAATGACAAAACTTGAAAGGAAATGAAAATGTACTGCTAAAATGAAAAGATGTTGTAAGTCTAATAAATCAAAAACAGTGAACTAGTGAGCATGAAACTAAACTATTCTTGTTGTTTTCTAAACAAAAGAAACTATGCTTAAAGAAATTCAAAATTGCAACAAAGTAAATCTAAATCAGATTACATCAATTTATCTTCTGATCCTTCATCATTAGTCCAGCTATGATTTTCGGAAGTAACCATAAACAACTTGAGTAACTGATATCTAACTTGCAGAAAGTAAACTAATATAAAACCATACATTCATAATTCAATCCCTCACCATCAGTCCAGCTGTGGCTTTCGGAGGTAACTGAAGATGTCATGCACAATTTAACATTTCTAACTTGCAGAAAGGAAACTAATACTAAACTACACACTTCATAATACAATCCCTCACCATCAGTCCAGCTGTGGCTTTCGGAGGCAACTGAAGACGTTATGAGCAGTTTAATATATTTAAATTTGCAGAAGGAAAACTAATACTAAAATACACATTTCATAATACAATCCCTCACCATCAGTCCAGCTGTGGCTTTCGGAGGCAACTGAAGATGCTATGAGCAGTTTAATATATCTAATTTTGCAGAAAGGAAACTAATACTAAACTACACATTTTATAATACAATCCCTCACCATCAGTCCAGCTGTGCCTTTCGGAGGCAACTGAAGATGCTATGAGCAGTTTAATATATCTAAATTTAACTACTGAAACAATTAAGCAAAACTGAGTTAAACAAAGCAATACTGAAATGAAACAGAAACTAAGAAAAACACATTAGCAGCAGAATAATGTTAATTCCATGTCATTAGTCAAAAAGCTATGAAAATGCCCGGGCTACCTATCTATAACCTGAAACAAGAACACTGATCAGTGATTAACAACATAAAACATGAAAGACAGAAGTGAAATGGAAAGCAGGAAAGTTTATAAACAGAAATGAAAAAAAATGAAATGTATAAACATGTGAATGGATTATAGCACAATGAGCTTTAAAGAAATGAAATAAGAACTATACACTAATGCACAAAACCTTAGTTGAGTAGGGGCCCTCTACACCAGCCTTGGCAACGATCTTCAAGTACGAATTAAGTTGGAAAACAGAGTCTTCTTATATTAAAATGCAGTGATAACAGTATGGTAGTATTACGGCTCAAAGGCAGCGTAATTACATTACAGAGCAGACTTAATAAAATTAACAGAGACTAATCGGGACTAACTCTATATGCGTATGCAAACGTGTTATATATAACAAAAGAAATATAACTGTCTCCTAAAGTTTATGCTGGTGTAGAACACGTAGACCATTACGTCCACGGATCTAGGATCATGGCCGTGTTGGAAAATAAATCTATGAGAAGTGGATGCTTGAATTTGACTATGGAGCCATGTACAGATGTCAACTTGTCCTCCGCAAGCTCAGAAACGGCCATATGAACCTTTACGTGACACGGAACAGAGTCCTGTCACCGTAAGACTCTATGGTTGACTTCCATGTGGATGCCTTTGACCGCGACTTCTTTAGATGAGTTTGCTCGAACCAATAGGACACGAACCATGTCCACATCATTCCTGACTTGCCCATGTGGCTCGTTTTCCCTGTAGACACCTGTAACATAGAGTTTCACAAAATAGCTGCGGAAAGTTGCAGCAGCTGCGGAAAGTGGCAAGATTCCGCAGCTGAATGAACAAAAATCTAAATCAAATAGCAAACACAAAAATATAATTAAAAACCATGTTAGATGCTCTTTTGCAAATGATATTGACAACTTGGGAGGTTCAGGTGAGTGAAAAAGGTATAGAAAAGTGTATGGAAAAGATGCAGAATTGAGACTCAACACTACCCAACCCATCTAGTGATCAGTACTGGTAACTGACTACCAAGAAGCTAAAGAATCAAATGCTCACGTGGGATTATGGTACTTTAGTGGCCAAAAATTATGGCATCCTTCCCCTATAGTTAACGGTTCGAGCAACACTAGATCCTCATTTCCATTAGCTTGGTTAATTATTCGACTATTGGAAGGATTCGCCAGTAATTTTGGGATGTTTGCCCCAGTACCCATCATAAGATATCTACGCAAGGCCCGGTTAATTTGAGAGTGGTAAGGATGATCAGGTCTACATAGGATTTTTATCATAAACAAACAAACAAACAAAAAAAATTTCCTTGGTTGATCACATAGCTTAATCTAAAAGAAAATTTCCTATCCATTTTCACTTGGTTTTATGTATGTGATTATATTGCATTGAAAAAAATATTCTTCCCTCCAAAATTACAAATCAAGTCACACTAATTGACACCATAGAGGACCCCAAAGAACCCCATCGATCTAGGTGTTTCTTAGACCTACCCCCATTACTGAGAGGTGTGTCATGCCTCCTACCATTCAAGCATAGAGGACGGCACACATCCATCATTATAGGATCTTCCTATATTATGGAAACTTTGCACAGGACCCCTCCTTGAAAAACTACACCTTTCACAACCCCACAAGGGTCACCCATAGCTACCCCTTTTGGGAGCCTACATACCACTCCTCCAGATAGCCCCTGAAGCACCCACCAGGGTAGTCTTCCTCCAGCCTCCCCATAAAGGACGCATTTGCATATAGTTGCCCAAAATCATTTCGCGATGGCAGATAACTCGCAAATAAATTTCTTAGCATATTTGAATCTACCAGATCTAAGTAAGTTAATGAATGACCCAATATCACATGGCCTTGATTGGCCAGCTATGCCCACTAAGCTCCCTTCATATATTCCAGATTTTGAAGGAAAGCAAGTGGAAGACCCAGGAAACCATGTCATGACTTTTCACCTGTGGTGTTCGTCGAACAATATTATAGATGATACCATTTGACTACGACTATTTCAACACACCCTTACAGAGCCTGTAATGAAATGGTATTTTGACCAAACTTCTGCATCACATGGAACCTTTAGTGCCCCTAAGACAACATTCCTCAATTTCTTCCAGCTCCTGATTCATCACATCTATGGAATGGAACTCCTCATCCATTTCATAAAAACACCCTCCATACACATATCATACCATATCCATGAATGGCGAAAACTTCATAGCTTATGCAAAGCTAATTTGCATGGTAGAGTTCTCCTAGACTTGTTTTTGAAATCCCTCTCAACATAAATTTAAAAATATGTGGCAACGCAATCCCCATGTAATGAGGAAGAACCCATTAGTAAATCCCAGCAACTAGAACTCATATACACCCACTCCGGATATATCTATCATATATTTCTGAATTCCCCGTGCCTACAAACATATAGAGAGATACCAGGCGCATCACATACTATTGATGGATTGATAGGTTCCTTAACCCAAACTCAACCTAACAACAATTTCCAGTATTTCATGTATTTGTCTGCTAGACAAGTGTTCGATGCTAATCAGAATGTGTTGCATCTAGTATACTACCCTAGTCAACCTACACCATTACAAAATGTGACTAATAAGGTCAACCAATATCATCCCCCACAAGAAGGACCATACCCTCCCCCTCAGAGAAATCAATACTCATTTAGTAACACTGACATAAGAGATTCATCCCAGAATGCTTACACCAATCAGGGAAAAGGAAACCAATACTCTCCTTTTCCCGCACAGTAAAAAAAAATTTCCTCTAGCATAAAAAAACACATGGGTTAATTTATTACAACCCTCCCAAGCTAAAAAAAAACCACCATATGACTAAGAGAATAAGAACAATCCTCTGAAAGTTGCTAGGAAAAAACCAAAGAGAATACCAAAGGGAGACCCTGGACAAGCGGGCATAAATCAGTAGTGTCCCCCACAAAAACAGGCTGGGGGCAACCCAAAATTAAATCAGAACCAGGAACCAGCCAATAACTCTCGAATTCATAACAAGAAAACCAGTCTAAGGACTAATTATTCTTGTGCCATATGTGGGGAGTATGGTCATTACACACACCATTATCCCGAGCTCCATGAGCTGAAGAGACTCTAGGGAAATATGGGACCAGGGGGGAAGAATCAACCACCTGCACTAATGCACGAACCTTTCCCCCATCATGGAGTGGTTAATACTTAGCAAAATCAACCACCCTAGCAAAATAATTCCGAAGGGAATGATCAAAACAATTGCTACATCTACATGGTAGGAGAATACTTGTTCTTGAAAACACGAAATAGAAATAATGAAGCACCCCCAGATATCAACCCATCAGGATCGAGCATGAGTGCACCCATAGCGCCCTTAACCATATCTAGGGTACCTATTGATCCAATGCCAAAAATGGTAAAATTTCCCATGAGGCACGCAAGCCATAATTCAAAAGTTGCTCAAAGCTACAACAAAGTGGACGACTTGGCTCAGTCTCCCTCAGCTATGTCAACATTAGAAATCCTACAATCTTGCCTAGCCCAAAAGAAAGCCTTAATTTTTGCATTAGGCATGATCAACCCCTCTAATTTCCGCTTAATGGTCTTCGTTGACCTAGAAAAATTAAGTCCTCGTCTTCCTTCTTTAATCACTTTTCAAATCCTAGTTTCAATCCATCACCATTCATCGTTGCATCGTGAATGAAGGAGCATCCACATGTATCATGTCAAAAATTATTTGGCAGAAGTTAGGATTACCAGAACTCAAACCATATGACATGATTCTTAGAGAATATGATGGGTGCCCATCAGCCCCGATAGGTATTTTCAAGACAAACCAGTACATATTGACGACAAGACTGTGCTCATTGAAATTGAAATCTTGGATGCACAACTGGACTATAACATCCTTCTTGGATAGAGTTACATGTATCAGTTTATCGTTGAAAATTTTGACTTAGTCAATTCAGACTCAGAATCTTCAGAAAATATCCCATCTCAAGGGAGTGAAGCATTTAGGACCATTTTGTGTGTGTTCTAAGAGAGAAATCCAGCATAAATCCCACCACCCTCTTTTCACCATTAACAATATATATATATGGGAGCAGGACCAAATGCCCCAATAAGTGAGGGTCTAAACCTAACCTCCCATGTGCCCTATGTGATAAGCCCAACCACTTGGTCAGCCAATGTTGGGAATTGACCAATTTCGCTGATATTTTCCATAGAGTAATCCATATCCCCCAAATATGTCTTCCCAATCAAGATAAAATCACTAATTTTTATTGTCACATATGCTCCCAATTTCATCATATGAACAATTGCCAATATCTTCCATGATTGAGAGAATCCATAGTAGAGTTAAATCAAAACCATCTAAGGAAGCCATATCATGCAAATACTAAGACCCAGAGATGGAAAAAACACACCATCTCATGACCCAAACCAAGCTTCGTCATCTTATATCGTGAGCAGTACTCGCTAACATACCATTTACTCAGTGAGTGCCTACCCTTTATGTGAAATTTTCACTAGCCACTCTCACGGTACAAAATCATTCCCTATCCCAAAAACATTTCGACATATTAGGATTCAATTCCAGTTTCCTACGGAGGAGGATTCCTTCGCCCCTTGTAGACCAATAAGGTCACACGAACCTCCCCTCATCCAAAACAAACCAACCATCACAAAAATTATTTTGCCACTTAATGCTCACTACACGCAACACCGCGTACGATTCATCTCATTGTCTATGGGAACCATGATTCGTGTTGCATTCTCATCATTTTTTGGTTTCAAGACTGCTATAACTACCATACCAGTAGTAGTATCATCGACGGGGTGGAGCCAACATATATGCACTCTTTCAACCTCATCTGCTTCTACGACATCAACAATTGAATCATATTCTTGTTTTCTGACCAGCACTGTTAGGTATGAATCCCCTCCTCATGACCTCGCACAAACCAATTCCCCCCTATATATCATATTTCACAACAAAGAAGATATTTTATGGCCATGACGGAACCTGAATTTCCATGGGACTCCATGCACCGTCGCTCATATTTTCTACCTAAAAAATCATTCGTGCCTTGTAGCATAAAAACCCATGATATTTGTACCTAAGAAGAATGTATGAATATTCCTGATAATTATGGAGTCAAACATAATACTTAATAAATCAGGCATAAATGAATGCATGTAGAAAGCTTCTACAGCCAAACAAAGCACATCCAGGAGAATATAGAAGTGGCAAACAATAACCAATTCAAAGAGGAGCTAACTCAAAAAAAATTCCAATAAACTAATCTCTTTAAACAATTATAAATTTTCAGGGGATTTCAAAAAGATTGAAACTCAATCTTTTCCTACCCATCTCTTCTATGTAACTATGGACATGTGCGGAAGTAGATTATGAAAATACTTGAAAAACATACAAGAAATACAAATTCTATCAAAGCCAAAGCTGAAATAATTCAATTAGAATTTCTGGAAAAAGAGTTTTACAAAGAAGAAGCAGTCTTGGCCTAAAATCCCACCCTTTCTTATTACAAATAATAAAATATATAGTAATTACAATCAGCTAGTTTTTTCTAGCTTTTAGGAAAATAAAACAAATCATAACAATATATTAAAAATAAAATCTAATTTATTACAAACCTTCTCAAAATAAAATTAAATAAAACTAAATATAAGAAATGATTGCGAAAGAATTTTGGAAATGTTGGAGTTGTCGATGCCAAATGGTCTTTCAATCTAGAATAGTCCTTTGAATATGTTGATCTTTTGCCTAAGGATATTGTTTAAAAACTTTGAATGTTGGATACTCTACCAGCTGTGTTCATAACATATTTTTAGACTTCCTGGAAATGTTGGTTGAATATTTGACGTGTTGATCCTCCTCCTTTAAATCTGGAGCTATTGATGTCGTTCCCTAAAAATTTGTCAAATGTCCTTTATACAAGGCAATCTCCTCATCAGTTAACATGTTACATATCCCAACCTCCCTCGGCTGCTGGTAGTAGCTAGAAGATGGCTTGGCCATGAACTCAAACTTCCATCCAGTTTTCTTACTTTGGAATTTAGAACATATGATATCTGAATTTAAAGTTATTTGTGAAGAATACTGATTTAATAGTATTAAATAAAAACCAATGATCTCTTCAACAGTTTTAAATGTATCCTCACATACAATAGCCAGACATTGAATACTAGAGCCAGAGTCTTGGATATGTTCAACTGGACAACATTTTCTCTTCAAGCGAGAAATCAACAACTTCTTTTTCTGGATGCAAATTTATATCCTAAAATGTACCTTTGATTGTGAAGAAGATAATTCCAGGTCCATTATCATGATTGAATCTAAAGAAAAAACCCTTGGATCAAACCATCATTCAACTGTGCAATGTAGGGATTTGATTCCAAATCTTTAGAAGTGTAGTTAAAAAATATATATGAACCCTTCTTCCTTATCACACACCATATATGCATGGTTCCCCATGAAAAATTGAAGATCCAAATCAGTGACAAAAATGTCCTTGAGTGCAAAATCTAATGGATTACTAAGCGCATATGAAATCCACTCGATCTTATTCATTTAACAAAAATCAAAGATGATGAAAGTGAAATGTAGAATATTGGCCATCTTAGCCTCTGAATTATGCTCTGAGAAGAAGAGGTTAATGTCCAAGATGTTCATAAAAAGTCACATGGTTTATTTTTTTCTTTCCTTCACCATCCTTATCAATAGAAATGCACTGGTAATAAATAACTGTTAGAAAATTAAATATTACAGAGCAATGCAACACATAAAATATGCGGAAAATAAAAGCACACAAAACACATAAAAACTAGAGAGACACAGATATACGTAGTTCACCCAGTTTGGGCTACGTCCACCCCGAACAGCCAGTCCTTCCTTTTTATTATCCAGCAAAAATGAAGAGACAAAACCTACAGCAGATCCGCTGTAATATCCTCTGTTCTCCTTCACAGTCTCCCTCTCTATTTCTCGCTCCGAGAATACACATACAATACACAGCCGCAATACAATGCCCTCATAAAAGCGAGGGGTTTCCTTCTAGGTCAAGAAACCCTAATCTAAACATAACTTCTACCGTCAGATCATTTTCCTAATGAACGGCCCAGATTGACTAGAAATTACTATACTTTTACAAGGAAATTTTACATCTGTTTTTAGCTTCGGGGGCACTGCCCCCGAAAACCCCCGCTAGGGGGGGGCTCCGAAAAGCACTGTCGCCCCCCCTTGGACCCCCCACGACAGCGATTAATTACGGGCGACATTGCCACCCCTTTTAAGGTACAGGGGTCCAATGCTATGATACAAAGTAAACAAGATAATCAAGCTCCACACCCAACAATAATGATGAAATTCTTAAAAATCCAAGCCAACAATGCTAATTTCATTCCCATAAATCGCATTGTGGATCATCTCAATTTGGACTTCAATAAAATCTGGATGAATGGAATGGGCTAGCCAGACCAGCCATTTACTCATCATTAGAGGCAGATTCATTGTCGCTAATGTCTTCGCCATCTAATTTCTTTGTTAGTCTTATTCTCTTGGTGAAGGTGTTTTCCAGAAAATGGCACTAAACATATGCCTTACATAAAATTGGCAAAATATCTCTATTGGCTCACAATTTTTACAAAAAAATCCACACTTATATAAATTAGGGCCATCCTGCAAAAAACCCATGTTCCAAATTTTTCAATTTCGACTTAAATTGCCCAGAAATGGAACCTGAAAATCAACTACTAAAAATATTGTGTTTTTGGTTTTATGATGGAATCTGGCATTTATGTGTATCTAACTATTCTTCAGATAATTCAACTCGGATATATTGTATGCTAATTATCAACTTGATCAACATCATTTATAAAATTTCCTCTAAATAATGCCCTTGTTTCTACATTCGGATTCGGAGATTTGGAATTAAGTCATACATATCCACTATTACAGTCATACACTGTAGACGTATTAGCAGATATGGAAGCACTTCTATGGTAGACCTATTTTGGGTAATTATCCCCAAAGCCTACCAAATAGCTCATCCTCATTGGATTCTCACCCAAAATATAATCCACCTGAGAAAATGACAACTTGCGAAAATCCTGTGGAGTAAAGTCTTTGTATCCACATTTCATGTTCTCAACTCTTGATGTCAACAAGTAGTCATTGTATATCACTGCAAGAAAGGAAAAATTTATGGAATGTTGGATGGAATTCCATTGTACTATCCATATGACTCCACCCTCTGTTCTATTGGGAGTCAAAATTAGTGAATGAGGAAGAAGAGCACAGATGATGGCTTCTGTTGTCATTTTGTATTGTTGAACATCAGAATGAACTACAGAAGTCATTGTCTTTGTCCTGAAAAAATGAACTCTCGAAAGAAGAACCTGAGCACCAACATATTTTTTGTCTCAAACTCTGAAAACTGTTTCACATTACCATTATTTGATATCCATATTCCCACCACAACATTACCTTGGAATCAGGATGTGTATTTTGCCACATCTTTCAATAAATTCACATATTTATCATGCTTATCATCAAGATGAATCACAATCTTGAAGAAAAAATTCTCTCTCTGTAGCTTCTTAAGCCTCTTTCTCTTTTCTAGCCTGTTCAGATTTCCATTATTTGTGGTCCATCCTTTCCAGGCGCTTTCCTATGACAATAGCTTCCAACTATTTGAATTCTTTGATTTAATTTGAGCAATATTGATCCTGGCTTGATCCACAATCTCACGATCAGGTCATTTTCCAAGATGTTGTAGAACATCTCCAGCATGAACTGAATCAGTGATAACGACAGCCATTAAAGCCAGTATCTCTGGATTTTTCAAATTGGGCAGTTGATTGACGAGTTCCTCATTTTTATCTCCTTCCCATTTCCTGCTCCAACATCAACTAAATGTGCTCTACCTGAAACCATGAACAGATTTCGGAGGGGGTATGCAAGGGTAAGCGGTTTCGCAGCTGGGGGGTCTGAAATACTATGGAACTGCCACGTGCCCCAAGAGTGGTTTTGACAAAACCAAATTTCGGACCCCCCTCCTCAACAAAATGTCAAAAAGCTCGAGGGGGTCTGAAATATACTGAGACCATGCTTCATAAATTTGAAATGCTTAATAGAACTTTAGGCTTTAAAATTTAATTATTTTTATTATATAATTGAAATTTAAAACATATATTTTCATAAAAGTTATAATTTTTATAAAAATAATATATTTTAAATAAAAATTTAAGATATAAAAGAAAATTAAATCTTTCAAACGCATAATATATCTCACGACATTTTAGCTTAATGAAAAATTGACAATTTTCCACTGAAAATTAAAAATTTTGGGTGTTCCAAAACATGTTACAACAGAGTCTAAAGATTTCATTCTAGCAGGGAAATTAGATTTCAAAAATCCTATCCCAAAACCTGATGCATTTGAGGAAGGAAACATGTCAAATATCTCACCTACCATTAAGGTGAATATTTCGAAAAAACTTGGGAAGGTCAAAGAAATCTCCCTAAGGGAAGCATGCTCTCAAGAAGATATAGTCGTGTACACCTCTCTATTATAGGAATATATGAATATATTTGTGTGGGAGTACTCGGATATGTCAGCCCTATGTCCCACCATCATGAAACATCATATTGACACATGGCCCGACACCCTCTCTATCTCGAAAACACAACCTCAATTAGACCCATCTAAGGAAGCTAGCGCTGAAGAAAAATCTCAGAAAACCAAGATGGAGAAGGGCGACACAATACAAATATACTTGATGAAGTTTAATCAATGTCGATATGAGCTTGGAAGTGCTAGTATTACAGTTGTAGAGGATGATATGGTAAGCCTAGCACTTTTAGGTCTTCCAAGGAGTTGGCACAACTACGAGGATTGGGTGAATGGGAGGGAGAAGCTACCAAAGTGGAATCGATTGTGGTTTGACTTGGTACAAGAAGATATTTAGCGGAATACGAGAGATGGATCCTCATCAAAGACTGAAGATGAGGAAAATTGTGCCTTGGATGGAAAGGCAAAGAAAGGGAAAGGGAAGGCATCCCATTCCAAATAATATTCTAGTCAGGCGGGCAAGAAAAATGACTTGTCGAAGATTAAATGTTTCATTGTAATGAGCTTCGACACTATGCTACAAAGTGTCTGCACAAGAAGGTCGGCAAGAATCCCTTAGGAGGAGTAGTAATTGAAGCACTTGCTTCATAATTCGAGTTATATTTCACTCTCATCACATACATGGTGTCATCAGTGATGGGTTTTGTGTGATACCTGGATAGTGGAGCTTCATTCCATATGATTGGAAAAAAATAATTATTCAGCAACTTGGAGAATAACGATCTCCAGATGCACATTGATATGGGATATGATGGTAGGTATAGTGTTATCAAAATAGGTATTGTTACCTTTCAGACAGAGTCTAGTATTCCTCTCACATTAAAAGATCTCATGTATGTTCCTGGTTTAAAAAAGAATTTAGTTTTAGTTTATACGTTGGAATACTGTGGCTGTGATGTGATATTTAGCAAAGGAAAGGAGTTCCTTTGTCACAAATCCATGAGAAGGGGAAGAAGATTTGGGTTCGGGTAAAGAATTTCTAAAAATTGGATGTAGAAGACTTTGTTTCCTTGAGCACGAAATCAAAGAAGGTGTAGATCCGAGACATCAGTGAGTTATGGCATAGAATATTAGGCCATCTAAACCATGGTGCCTTGAAGATCATGCATCATATTTCTACAAAACTTCCTAAGGGTGATCTTGAGCAGTGAGATACATGCAAAGGGTGTACATTGGATACCTACCATTCATGATAAGGATAGCCGAACGAAGGAAATCCCTGAAATATTTCACTCAGATGTGTGTGGATCGTTCTTGACAGCCTCCACAACAAAACACATGTATTATGCGATTTTTGAAAATGATTTCTCACAAGTGTTGGATATTCTTCATGTAGAAGAAATATCAGACGTTCTAAAAATTTTGCAAGTTCAAATCACTTGTCGAGAAAGATATAGGGAATAAGGTGAAGGCTTTTAGGAGCAACAATGGTGGAGAATATATGTCGAAAAAATTTAAGAACTTTTGTGATTTAGAAGGAATTCGACGGGAATTGATAGCACCTCATAACCCACATGAGAATGGCATTGCATAAAGGAATTAAAAAACTATTCTAGGAGCATCACGAGTGATGTTACATGATCAGGGCCTATTATTGCACTTGCAGGCTAATTTTGCAACATAACAGTATTTGTGCAGAACAAAATTCCTCATAATATTCTCAAGATGAGTACACCAGAGGAAGATTTTTCAAGTAAGAAACCATATGTGGTGCATTTTAAATTTTGGTTCATCAATTTATTTCCATGTAACCAAATATGCAACAAAAAATATAGAGCCAATAGTTGAGTTGGGAATATTTTTTGGGTACACCAATACACCTCACAACTATTGGGTGTACTTGTTGTATCTCAAGAGACAATTCCTTGGTTGTGGTAAGGAATCAGTGGTTAATACATTTTATAAACGTATGTCAAAATTACAATATCGAATGGCCTTTTTTTAACACCTGTGGAATTTAATTACTTAATACCCTTAATAATCCGATATAATGAAAGCCTTCACAATGCCATAAACTACTGATATTTGAATGAAATGAAAAGAATAACTGCAAAGGAAACTAAAAATGATACGTTGAGAAACAGAATCTATCACTTTAAAGTTTCAGAGGAAATTCATGGAGAGAGAGGAAACTTGAAATAATATGTTGTAAACACAGAATCTATTACTTTAAAGTTTCATCAGGAGTTTTTGAAGATAAAGGAAACTCAAAATAATATGTTGTAAACACAGACTCTATTACTTTTAAGTTTCAGAGAGAGTTTGTGAAAGGAGAAGAGATGGAGTGAAGGAGCGCACATTAATGATTGTTTAACTCTTACTTATATATGTAAAAATAGACCTGCAGCTACATTAATTCACTACATTCAAAGAGGAATAAACACAGAGCGAAACTGGAAAGACATATCAACATCAACATGTGTAGGAAACTTGATCTTCTTTCATTAATTTCTCAAAAAATTCAATACCAAATTAATAGTCATCTAGAGGTCCAAAACTCAGAGCCTCTTTTATTTACTTCTATCTACTTAAATACATCAAAATATTTCGTAACTACTGAACTTCTTGAAATTACTTAGACTACCTAAACTATTAAAATTACTTATGCAATCATACTAAGAAAACAAATTGAAACTGGAAATATCATTCATGTTGTTGAATCTAATTGTTGCTGATGCATTCCCTCGAAGTGCTAAGGTGTCCTTTCTGGTTATGATGTGATAGCTGCACAGTTTTATAACAATGCCTCAGTGCCCGACTTGACCCAGCTATCATGCTTCCAACAGTGCGATTATATCTTCCTCTGCCTGACTCTACCTATGCCTCTGCGTGTGCCTGCAGCGTTCCGTCTTATCTTTTTCAACCACCACAAGACTTGTACTTCAAACTATATTATACTCACCCTTGGAGAACGCATTGCGTCCACTTTCTATTGCATCTTGGCATTTCACTAGCTTTAAGTTATAGTCCTTCATTTCTTCCTCCAATGTGATTTAACACAGAAAATGCCTTACCTCCGGTTTTGAAAACCTTGGAGTTCACTTTTGAAACCACATCGCATCTAGTCGCAAATCGAAAATCGGAGATTTTATTATGAAAGAAAGGAGGCAAGTGTTAAATTTTGCGATGTGCAAAGTGCGATGGGTGGAAGGTGACATGGAAGGACGGAGGTGGGACCACCCGCAGATTGCATATCATAAGTTTTACATGGGAGTAAGTACAAGTTAAATGTTATTCTTTGCAAAGTGCAAAGTGCGAGGGTGAGGATGACGTGGCATGGACGAAGGTGGGACCGCGCTCGCATATCGCATATCGCAAGTTTTATATGTAGGCAAAGGGCAGTAAATGTTAAAAAGTGTGATGTGTGAAGTGCGATGTACGAGAGGGATGACGTGAAAGGGTGGAGGTGGGACCACTCGTAGATCGCATGTCGCAAGCTTTATATTGGATCAAGGGGAGGGTAAACAGTAAGATTTGTGAAGTGCGATATGCGATGGAACCTATGGCCGAGACGTGGCTCTTCTTCACAATCTCAGATCCATTAAATCTCTTGCATATTTATTTGTGATATCCATTCTTGACCACTTATCTCTAACTTAGATCTCACGATCTAATCTTGTCCATCCATCTGACGTGTGTTCATGCACTATGATCTCCATCGTCCATCTCTCCGCTTCAATTTTTCACTTTGATCCTAACCATCTATTTTCCCCTTTGCGCCTCCTCCAAAACCCTTAAGTTATTTTAAGGTAAATAAGTTCTTTCTCTGCTTTCTCTGATTTGAAAGTAAAGGGCGTGGGCTCCAACTATCACCACGTAATTTCCTTTATTGAAACCTGAAACCACTTGCGGGGGCACTTAAGTGGTTTTTTTGAATTTGAAGAGAGATTTCTCACAGTTAATTCCAACCTTCGATTTGCAGGTGAGCAGATTTAACGAGACTTCTTGTGGGGGCACTCGTTGGTATAAATCTTGTGCAATTTTTTCTCCCGGGTTGCCGTTGGATCTGGGTGAAATGAATACAAACCTTCATTGTACTAGAACTTGGAAGAATGATAATATTTTTTAATTTCAACTTCAAGAAATCTTATCATTAAATGATATTCTGTTGCGCTAGTCTCTCCCGAGCTTGTGAATGAGCCTGACTCAACCCAGACCGGTGTGTAATGTTCTGAACGTGCCCATCGGTCCGACTCTTGAACTATTCTGCATGTGAATGAGCCCGACTCGACCCACCTTCATATATTATCATGTAATGTTAATGTAACAACATATAATAAAAATTCTTCTTTGACATACAAAATTTTACCTTTTCTAACATATATCCTTTTTTGGTGTTTTGAAAGATATTTCAAAGGTAAATGAAAATGAGCCACAACATCTGGGGATAGTTCTTTTTTCCATGGAAGCACTAAGAACTGCAGATTACTACCTTATCCATTGGGCATGGAGTCAAATATTGCTTGGTTACATATGAACAATGATAAATCCGGTATTTACAATGGTGTAATGCTGACTTTCAATGCTAGAAATAATTCTTCAGATACTACCCGTTCACACGCAGTTATACCGACTCTCCATCTAGATATTCCAAAATGAATGTGTTATTTGACCTTGCCTCAAATATTCTATATGGACCATAATAGAGAGTGTCAAATTTACCATGCTTCCACGTTTCTTCTCGTTTGGTGTCCCATATCAGTACCAAATCTCCTGCTTGAAAGAGAACTTCTTTTGCTTTTCTGTCAAATATAGACTTCATCTTTTCCTAATAAGTAATCAAGTTATCCCTGAATTTGTTTCTGTTTTCACTTGATTCAATTATTTTGTTCAATATTCTTACGAGAGCATTAGGTTCTTTCTGAGATTATTGAAGGAAAGAAAACACTAGTTTGGCCAGCTCAGTAGGAAATAGTGCTTGAGTTCCATAAACCAGTTCATAGGGAGACTTTCCAGTAGATCTCCTGGTAGTGACTCAAACTACCCAGAGGGAAAACTTCAACTTCATATCCCAATCCTTCTGATTCTCGGTGATTATCTCCTTCAAGATTCTGACCAATGTCTTATTTTAAGACTCTGCCAATCCATTCCCTTGGGGATGATATGCTGTGGAATGTGATAAAAATACACTATATGTTTGATATAAATTAATGAAATGAGTAGAGTTGAATACCTAAGAATTATGAGTCACAATTTTGACTAGACATTCGAATCTGCTGAAAATTTTTTCCTCCAGAAACTTCATCACTACTTGGTCATTCGCCTTCTTAGTGGGTATTTCTTAAACCCATTTTGTAAAGTAATCGGTGGTAGTTAGAATCCACTTGAATTTTCCACTTGATGGTGGATTTATCTCTCCAATAAAATCCAATCCCCATTGCCTGAAAGTTTCTTCTATAAATACTAGGATGAGAGGTAATGGAGCAAGTTTTCTCTTTTCAGCAAACAACTAACACTTCTGACAACTTCTAACCATTATATAAACATTGAAAATAGGGTTGGCCAATAGAAACCTGACTTGAGATTTTTATGAGCAATTACCTTCTAGCTATAATGACCTCCACACAGACTTTCATGATATTCTTTGGTGACTCCAATAGATTTGCCTTTGATCAAACATAATAGCAAAATACCAGCAGGATCTTTCCAGTATAGCTTTGCTTCTACTATAACATATGGTTGAGATTTGAGCTTGAGAGCTCTATATTTTGTTCTATTTAGTGAAGTTGGACAAGAAAAGAAACATAGGTAACGCACAATATATTTATACCAATCATAGCACAAAAATTTGTATTGAATACTTTTTTTGGACTTGCTTTGACCTTCTTCATTAACAGATCTATCCACTGGTGCTAACAGATTAATTCCCAATGCTTGAAAATTTGTCTTTATCAACAACTTAGCTAACCCCTGTCCCTTAACCAACTTGGTGGGTTTGATGTCCAGATCATACTCTTGCATTTTTTTTATCCCCTTCCCCCCTTTTCCTTCAACATCACTTTGGACCAGTACGTCTTTCACAGCAAAATTAGGAACATAAGTTTTTATTTGGGATTGTAACACATAATTCCTAAAGGCTTTCATTACTTTGACCAAATCATATACTTGTTTCTCCATAATATTGTATTTGAGCTCAGCATCTCTGAGAACTTTACTAAAAAATGCAACTGGATGCTCTTTACTATCTTCATTTTTCTGCAACAACACAACAACAATAGTACTGGGGGATGCAAATGAGAATACATGAAAGGATTTTTGATAGTCTGGACTAATCATAATTGGAGCTTCCTACAGTGTGTCCTTTATTATAGAAAATGTTTCTCTTGATCCCTTATCCCATTTCACTTCTGTGTTTTTCTTCAACATGTCTGTTATACTTCTCACAATATCAACATAATTAGGCACAAATCTCCTCATAAAGTTTATTTTTCCCAGGAATCTTTGTATATCTTTCTTGCTTCTGGGTACAGGAATCGTCTGAATGGCTTCCACCCTTGCTAGGTCAATATTTACTCCTTGCTTAGAAACTATGTGACCCAATAATTTACCTTATTATAAGGAAAATAAATATTTCTTTGGATTTAATGACAAACCAAACTTTATGCACTTTTGAAAAAAAAATTGCAAATGCTCCAAGTGTTCATCATCTAACCCTGAGAAAACAGTTACATAATATAGATATATAGCTACAAACCTGTCACCAACGAAGGCTATGTCCATGGCCCTCTGAAATTTTTCACCTGCATTCATAAGGCCAAATGGCATCCTTGCATACATATAGGTGCCCCATGTCATCGTGAAATAGGTATTCTTCTAATCTTCTTTTTCTACTGCTACCTGATTATACCCAGAAAATTTGTCAACCATAGACAACTTGTGAGCTCCTGTAACCTTCTATAAGACATAATCCATTTTTCGGGAAAGGATAATTATCTTTTAGAGATGCTCGGTTAAAATTCCTGAAGTCTACACACAATATTATCTCTCCATTCTTCTTTCTTACAGAGACCAGATTAGAAACCCAGTCTGAATATCTGAGAGGGACTGTACTTTTTTCTTGTAACAATTTCTTCACTTATTTTTCGATTGGAGCTAGCAACAATGGATTGATATGTCTGAGCTTCTGTCTAAGTGGTTTGAGTCCTTCTTTCAATGGAATCTTATATTGAATTATGCTTTTCTCATATGTTTTTAGGTCTTCATATGACTAGGAAAACACATCCATATATTTCTTAAAAATATCAATTTATCTTTATTTATAGTGTTTGGGAACACCTTTGAACAATTTCACTATTTTGGGTTCCTGTTGAGTTCCCAAATTACAATATTCCATCTCTTCTTCTTGATGTGTTTTATTTGAATCAAAGCAACATCATTAGAATCGAATAATCTTTCAAGGGGAACCAACCCTTTAGGGAGAACATTATCTTTCAATTGGATAATCTTCTGTTCACCAATTGACTACTTAAGGTTTCTTATTTCTGCTTTCTGATCTATTTGTTCTTCCTCTTGGTCTATCCAAGTATCTTCAAAGTTTTCAATAATGGTCATTGTTAACACTAGAAAATCGTACAAGCAGAAGACGACATTATTTCATGTCAGGCAGAAGGATTTACAGGGCTGAAAGACATTAGAGAATCTAGAAAGTATTTAAAAATATCTAAGTTCTGAGGAAAAATAAAATTTGAGCAAGTCATAAATTCTTTTGCGCGCGTAATCCTTCATGAAGAGCACCTTTGCGCGCCTTTTGACCCGAAATGTGTGCAATCCTGGGAGTGGAGAAAGTCACTTTCCGAGACCACAAAAAGCACACTCCAGGACAGTTATTTCACACATGAAGTCACCTAAGGACAACCACCAAAGCCTCCTTAGACATCAAGGGAGCACACAATGGAATATTTATGCCACATAATGGAATCATCCCTCTCTCTTGGGTCACTATCCACAATGTACCAAGAGAGGTAAGGGGGATTTTAATTCTCCTATATAAGGCCACCAAGAGATGAAGAACTTGAGAGCAAATTGTTATGCTGGCCATAATTTCCCCAAGAAATACCAGCAGTGTGTGATCCGGAGTTGAAGATAGAGGGGACTCAATTTTTGGCCATCCAACAAGTTTAGTTCACCATAGTAGAGTGAGGGAGACTTTGGACCGAAGCAAGCTTGGACGTAAAGACATCCTTGAATTGGGACTTATAACCCATGTTCTAAGGGCCCTTTTGCAAGAGGGTTAAAGTTTCATCCTCATTTCCTACCAGTACTCAATAAGAGGGGCCAAAAGAGCCACCGTTTGGATTATTTTAGTTTTTTGACTCTATTCATAGCTTTTGTTTTATTTGTTTAGTTTTTAGTTTAGTTCTAGTTTATATATGCATGATATTTCTCTATCTAGTATGCTTATGATTCTATCTTGTTCCACTAACCTGCTTGACTCCACTTCTTTTTCTGCCTGCAACCAATAACTTAAGAGGGTAAACCACACCCCTTAAGTTGGTGTGGTTTTGTACATGCATGCACCAAACACACTAACATAGGATTGGTGACTCCACTAATGTTTATTTCTAAGTTTATGTGGTTGTGCCTTTTTGCAGAGACCCCTGTATGTGTTGTGGAGTGGAGCTAAATTTCCCCCTTTTTTCTCTTACAGTCCCTAGTTCATCCCAAGTGACAGACTAAAGCAAAAAAACTCCAAAAATTATGTTTGTAGGAATTTGTGCACTTTTCCCTCCCACATACATGCCCAGGGTGCGCGTTCAGAGCTGACCCGCACGTAGACATCGTTCATGTTGCAGCCTTTTGCAAGAAAAAGACAGAATGAGAAATCTCTCCCACATTTCTATCTTTTCCTACTTGTAAAGTTCTTGGAAACCCATAATACATCTACCAGCATGGGTTGAGGTACCCTACATCTTGCTAAAGCTCACTCTTAGTTTCTTTTTGTAGGCTTAGTGTTAGTTTTATTTCAAGTTGATTTTTGAAAAGTTCACACAATTTAAATAGGGGGAAAATTGACTTTCATTCCGAAAAAAATTTGTGTTTTGAAAATTTAGGTACCACCACACCTAAATAATTAGCCAAAGTAAGTGTACCAAGTCCACAGAGGCTTAGCTAGTTTCTTTTTTCTAGTGTAAAATTTATTAGTTTATTTCAATTTTTGCACTAAGATTTCGAGACCAGGATCGAATTGTCAATAGAAGAGCAAGTAATATTTGTTTCCTTTGCACCATTCAATGATCATAGGCAAACATATGAACAATCTCTATTCACAAATCACTATATCCCTTTAGTTGATCACATAGATTGACTAGGAAAAATAGAAAGCAGGCCATATCCGCACATGTTTTTCTTTTGAGCAAGGAACAATACAACATAGTTTAATAGGGGATTTTGAAAAGGATCATTGCATATCCACACATTAAAACTATGTGCTTGAACTATTTTTTCTCACACACATCCACCCATTAAGCAAAGTGAAGACACCTAAAACTAACTTAACCAAACTCACTAAATTCTCCCCACAGGGGCCACAAAATAATTTGTAATGTAATTTAGGATCAAGGGGGTAGGCATCCAATAAACCGCCTTAATCATTATTCATCTTGAAACATAGAATTTGACTATTTAGGAAGCTTTAAATCCACCTATCCACCCATGGAAAAGAAAACCCAAGCGCGGGAGAGACTTGTTTCAGAGGGGGTTAGGCTTAGGCACAGTGCGGGCAAGTATCAGTCAGGGCTACCTGACTTGGCTGATACTCAGTACTATTAGCTGACTTACCAAGAAGCTCAAGACTCAAATGCTCACGTGGGATGGTGGTACTTAGTGGCAAAATCTAGGGCATCCTTTCCCTATAGGTGAAAGGATCCTCTACCCATACCTTGGTGGATTTTCTTCGGCTCACTGGGGGCATCACCGGCTCTTACGGGCGTTGTGCCAACACTTGCAAGATATCTTCTCAAGGCCTAGTTACATTTGAGTGTGTGAGGATGAATAGCTCTTATAGGATTTGAGTATCATATTAAAACAAGAAAAAACCACTTTTTTATTGCTTGATCACATATAATTAATTTAAAGGGAAAATTTATTTTATTTTCTCTTTGTCTTATGTATGCGTTCGGAATTTTTCTTTGATCATAGACTCTATCCTCTCAATTTTTTCCAAATCCAGATCTAGTTGACACCAGAAGGGACCCAACGAGACCTCATCAATCTATGCATCTTTTGTACCTCCCCCCATTACCAGGAGGGGTTCCAGGTCTTTTTCCATTTAGGCATGAAAGACGGAACACTGCTACCATTATTGGTTCGTCCTTTATTGGGGAATCCTTAGTTGGGAACCCTAATCAGTCTCCCAACGCCACACCACACACCACTCCTCCCATGACCCCTAGAGAGCAGAGGAGGGCGACCCATTTTGGAAGCCAGTCGAATATATAGTAGGGTACATCACAGACTAACCCTCTTCCTAACTAGAACTTTGTGTTTTCAAAATTTGCAATGACATCAACCTCCCAGTCACCTTTCTTAGTTTCATTGAATCTACCAGATTTAACCAAGCTGGTGAATGACCCCATCACACATAACCCTACATGGCCTCCCATGCCCACGAAGCTCCCTTCGGATATTCCAAAATTTGAAGGAAAGCAAGCGAAAGACCTAGGTAATCATTTCATGACCTTCCACCTGTGGTTCTCATCGAACAATAGCATTGATGACACTATTCGATTGAGACTATTTCAATGCACTCTGATAGGAGTAGTAGAGAAATGGTACGTGCATCAACCATCTACCTCACATGGAACCTTTTGTGCCCTCGCCACCGTGTTCCTAACATATTTTCAGTTACCCATTCAGCATGATTCTAGAATGGAATTACTGACACATTTTGGACAAACCCTCGTCATCCATATCTCAGACCATCTCCACAAATGGAGGTGGCATCTTAGTTTATGAAAAGCTAAACTTGAAGACTGGGTGCTCTTAGACCTTTTCCTCAAAACTCTCACTGCAGAGATTTCAAAGGATGTGGCGTAACAAAGGCCCACATCTGAAGAGGATGCCATTAGCAAAGCCCTGCATCTTGAGCTGATTTATACGTAGTCAAGATATATTTACAATATCCTACCGAATGCCCCAAGCCTACAAACTTATCAAGAATTTCGAGGCACGTCAAACTCTGCAAACGATCTCATTGAGTCATCGACCCAAATTTACCTAGGCAGTAGTAGTCAAAACCCTGGTTATACGTATGGTTCTACCCAAAACGTACGACAACCCATTTTTCAAAGTCATCATATGCCTCAACAAAATTTGACCAATAGGGTGCTAGTGTATCACCATGGAGGACCCTATCCTCCAGATCATGGGACCCAGTATGCAGAGAGAAACAATGACGGAAGATCTCTCCTCCAACAGCCAAGTGCAAAATAGGGACCACGTTATGCTCAGTCCCCAGCATAAGACCCACCTATGTAGACCAATACACAGGTGAAATTTGTGCAGCCTTCCCAAAACCAACCACACCAATATAACCAGGAGAAATAACCTCCTAATATGGTGAATAAAAAATGAAAAAATAAGCCCAAAGAGAATCCTAGACAGGGGGGTAACAACCAGCAATGCCCGCCGCGATCCCAGGCTAGAGGAAACTCCAACCAGAATCAGAACCAAGAGCCAATAAATGCCCAACAACAAAGAAAAATGCCACCTCTTTGAACAAACCATTCTTATTCGATATGTGGTGAGTACAGCCATTATACTCACCACCATCCCAATCTCCCTAAGCTAAAGAATATGTAGAGTAACTGAGGAAAAGGAGGATCTTCCTAGAAAACAGCTGTGATGCAGGAACCTTTCCCCATTCAAGGGACGACAAGAACTTAGCAAAAAAATCTAGATGAATCCGAGAAAACCAACCACGAAATCTACATGACTAGCAAAGAGATGTTTTTCCAAACAGATAATCGTAATTATGACACACCACCAGACACCAACATGTCAAGGGCGAGTACCAGTGCATTGACTACACCTTTTACCATTTCAAAGATTCCTATTGAGCCATTACCAAAGATGGTGAAGGGACCCAATAGGTGAGCAGGAAACTACTCCAAACTAGCCCATAATTATATCATCATGGACGATTTAGCCCAATCTCCCACTGCTATGTCAACTTTCGAAGTATTTCAGTCATGCCCAAAACAATAGAAAGCCCTACTTTCTGTGTTAGGCACTATCAACCCTACCGATACGTACCTAATGGCTTTTGATTTAGACAAAGCCACCCCTAGGCTTCCTTCGATGGTCGCCTTTCATATACCAGTGTCAGTCCAGAATATCACCATTCATCGATGTGTCATTAACAAGGGTGCATCCACGTTCATCATGTCAAAAAATATTTGGTAGAAGTTAGGGTCTCTCAAAATAAAACCTTCAGTCATCGTGCTTAGAGCATATGACAATTGTCCTTCTACCCCCATCAGCCTCTACCAAAATGTCCCGGTTTGCTTAGCCGGAAATATGGTCCATATATACATTTAAGTCTTGGACGCTCACTTGGAATTTAACATACTCCTTGGTCAGATTTATATGTATGCCATGTCAGCCATAGCCTTCTCCATATTTTTCATTATGATGTTCCCCCACGAGGACCACATCATTACTGTCGACCAATTGACACATATCGAGAAGTGACCCCTAACAAACACTGATGTAATTCTACCCTATGTAGATACTTCCTCAGATATTCTTTCACGATACCAAGAATATGGCCCCAACCAGTTCAAACCATCATTCATTCTAGGATCATTCTTAGGAGATCCCCCCATTATACCTAAGTCATCACCTGATGCCACAAGAGCTCCGGTTTGCATGATGTCCACATCAAGCACCGAAGCTAGTCAGGACACAGACACAAGCAGTAATGACACCGATTCCTTGGCCACAACAGCCTCTCTAGCCTACGTTGCTTCCCAAACCCCTTTTCTCTACCCCCAGTTGGTTTCGTCTCCCAGCAGGTTTTGGCAACAGTGGTGTTACCAAACATATCATTTTCTATACCTAATTGGTATCTCATCCCCCCTATAGGGACAGGATCCATACACATCATTGCCACAGGGTTGAAGCCCCTCAGTCCCAAGGAGGCACCACCCATCCAAGAAACAGTCGAAACCATCCCTGCAAAGGAAATTTCCATTGCAAAATCAGTGGCTACGGCTAAGAAAAATGAGAAGAGAGGAAAGAAGATGGAGACTCCCGTCGTACAACGGGAATCACCATTTTGTGCCATATGCGACGTAATAGGACACCCTACCAATATCTTCCCAGATCTGGATGAATTAAAACCACTCCTTGGTTCTGAGGTAGACATCTCGACGCCGTGTTCCCGTAAAAAGGAACTTGCCACCAAAGGCAAAGGCAATCACGCATGCGCTATCTGTAGCAACTATGGGCACTATATCCAACATTTCCTAGAGATCTAGCGATATAGGGACGCCCTTCATGCTATCGAGCTATCCTATCAAGAGGATCCCTCCACCCAGTCTGTCGGAGATGAACCTCGTGTCATCCTGTACCTACAAGTGGAACGAAGGGCACCAGAAAAACTCCCAGTCATGCAACCTCACATTATACATCGCACGCTATGCGATGAACGCGATCACTTCCTCGAAGAATATGCAGCCTTAGAACTCATCCATATATGGTATCCTATATAACGGGTTTACTACGTTGGATTGCAGGCAATGCAATTCACATGTCCTTTATGCGCTGACAATCACCTTCTGGAAAATTTCCACTATATCCCCCGATTCTGGCTAGCCCTCGTTAGTTTATGCTTAGCCATAGTCCACCTCTCCAAAGAAGATGACATGGGCGCAGAATCCATGGATAGTTCTACAACCCAAGAGGATGTGACGAGTAGATCCATCCTATTCTTGTCAACTGAAAACCGACCAAATAGGGAACCCCTAGCTACCCCCAAATTCTCTCTACAGAGAAGACCAACATGCGTGTTATGAAAAATGCCTAATCATGTGGTCACCACTTGCCCTGATTTAGTAGAATTACGACGCTGGTACCCTGCCAGACCACAAACTGGGCACGACGAGACCCCCATATCTAGGTTATTTTTCCCAGTATGTGAAGGGAATCACCATGGACAATGTTGTACTTATATCCCATGAGGTCGTCCCCTCATCGATATGATTCATACCATAGAGAAAAAACAGGATGATGAGCTAAGGTGATTTAGAAAGTACATCACCCCTAGGCCAACGACCCCACACCCACACAGGCGTGATAGGAAAACTAGCACGACACACCAACCAAGCATGACCCAAGCCAAACCTAGGATAACATGTAGACTATGCAACCTGAATGACCACCGGGTCAATCATTGAAGAGAACTGAAGCCCCTTGCAAACAGTTTTCACACAGTCTCTTCACTCCCTCAGAGACTTCTCTCTAACCAAGAGATGATCACGTGCAACTATTTCTGGATTTGTTCACAATTTAATCATACGATCAAATGTGTGCATCTCCCCAATCTAAGAGCCTCAAGAGCAGCATTAAGTCTACACTCCCCCAAAGAGTTAGACACACCCAAGCCAACAACATGGAAGTGGAAGTAGAAAACCACCTCTTCTACAACAGATCCTTTTCATCCATCCACATCAGGGACAACGAGTAGTGTTGACTACCATACAATCTACTCAGTTAGCACGGTGGTACCATGCACCATCTGCACTGGCCAAAACCACGCACCAGAGGTATTCCCACTAATGGAAACATTCAGGCACCTCTGCAACAGGCACAATTTCAACTCGCAGGAAATTAACCATCCTAGCAAGGAACCCAATATTGCACTTACGCAAACTCCCATCACGGAGATTCTTCCCCCACCGAACGCCGATGACATGATTCACCATATACGATTTGTATCATCGCATATCAGAAATAGGATTGCAGCCGCCCCCACATCCCAGGATTTCCACCTTATTCCGGTCGCAAAAGATCAAGGTACCTTGTGCATATGCATTGATTTCCGCGAGATCCCCAATTTGCATGACGTTATCAAACTCCTTGATGATACCTAGCCTCTAGAACAGTGCCTAGTACAACTAGATCTAGTTGACGAAAGCCGACGACAGTCGCTGCAACACAATGAGGCCCATAAGAAAAGGGTAAAATCATCATTCGACCGCCACATCAACCCTGGCTCATTCACCGAGGGAGAACTAGTCCTCCGCTATGATGTCACAAAAGAAGCCCTAGGGCCAGGAAAGTTCAAAACCTTGTGGAAAGGACCCTACATCATCAAACATTACCTTTGACAGGGGGCATACATCTTGACAGAACTAGATGGGACATGCCTCAACAACCCCATCAATGGCCTTTACCTCAAGAAATTTTACCTATAAGGGCCAAGATGGCCCTTCCCTAGAGTGAACGTACACAAACCCAACCACTGTAAATTTTTGACCAAAATACTTATTAAAAAATGCACTCAAAGTGTCACCATGGACCACAAACCTAAACCTTATTCTATATTTTTTGATGGAGCATCAATATGGTCTCGAAGTTTAGCTGTAGCTGCCTGGGTCATCTATCACCCTGACCAATCACCACTTTGCACAAACGATGTGTGCATCGGTTCAACAACAAAAAATCAGGCAGAATATGACGTCGTCATCAGACTTATGTGTGATGCCCTCCATCAATGCATATGACATATGCATGTCTACCTCGATTCCCAGTTAGTAGTGTCGCAGTTAAACCAAACATTTAAGACAAGAGATACACATCTATTTAGAAAATATTTGCGTGCAAAAAGATTAAGCAGACAATTTGACTATATTACATTTACACATGTACCAAGGAGTCAAAACCAAATAGTTGATCACATAGCTAACAATATCCCAAATTGGAATGCATCTTGAATACACCATCATACATAAAAAACCAAAAACATAGATATCCATCAACATAACATCATCCATAAACTGAAACAAGGGGGCACAACATGTAGAGATGAAAAAAATATCTCTCTTATATATATATATATATATATATATATATATATATATATATATATATATATATATCATGGTGTATATGTTTGAGTATAAAAATAGTGTCGCTGACCCATCAGCCAGCCCAAAGATACACAAAAGTTGTCAAAAATATGGGAAGCATCGTCATAATGGGTGCGTTCCCTATGTACAAGTATACTCTATGGAGGTGCCCCCTCAGGAGGGCACCTTGACCCATAACTGCTCCCGGTACCACCACTGGAGCTGCTGTCACAACTGAGACTGCCACCCGATGTAAAATAGGTCGATAGTCCCTCTCCCGGGCCATCACAATATATAGCCAGACCTCCTCGAGATCATCCATAAAACCTCAAGAAGGCATCCCCTAGGTTAAGCAGTCCCCTCGACCCCAGGCATCCTCTAGAACTGACACTCGAGTAGTCAGCTCAGCATTGTGAGCCTCTACCGCCTCAGTGCGTGCTGCCTCTGCATCAACAGGAGTTCGCTCAGCCGCAACCTCGACAGCTACCAAGCTTCTTCCCTCTCCTAAAGGGCCAACACCACCACCAGGTCCTCTAGCAGCATCTCCTCCTTCTACACCCCGAGGTCTCCGAAGAGGACCGTGGTCGACCAATCAAGCCATGGGGTGGCCTACCTCACCAACATCTGCAAGAGTAACCAAAACTATGTCAGTTTCACCATAAAAACACATAAGCACATATATAATCAAATAAATGTATAAAACATAAAAAAACATACCTGTTGGCCCCCAAGCATAACTAGGAGGGAGACCCATCTCTGGATCCCCCCGGAAGTCCATCCCTACATATGGGAATGGCAGAAACATCTGGGGATTCACCTCGAACTATGCCTCTGTCGTGGCATTTCAGTAACGCCCCACCATGCCCCCACCACCTCACGGCATCACGAGAGCCCACCTCCTCATGCGAGGCTCCCATGGCCCCCCAGGAGGCATCGCCACCACTGGTCTCAGTAGCACTACCCTCTCGTACATAATGTTGCATAGAATGCTGGCGTACACAAACAACTTCGATCCATTGCAGACCTTTTTGAGTTTTGTCACCATCTCGTCATAGCAAAAGCGGGAAAAATCAAAGAAGTGTTTGGCCTTCAACTAGCGCAAGACTCCAACATGAGGGCCATATGCCCAATGCAGAGTTAACGACCTTGAAAGTTGCACAATCACTTCTAGAGCACACCACTCGGCCAAATCTGTCATGGATTTAATGCAGATGCATCCCTCCATAAGAGGCACCCCACCATAATGATGTCTCCGGAACCTCACCAAATCCACTCTCCTGGAAGGGATGGAATACCTCAGCACCTCACCATGAGGCAGTAACCAGGTCACAAAATATACATCTATCTCAGGATGGATGGCCAAGTTAGTCCCACGCAACACAAACATGTTGTGCCCCCATTGCGCCAGTTGACGTCACGCTCCAGCATCAGCAACCAATGTAGTATGGAGCTCGGACCAATCCCACTCCCTCCACAACAACCTTTCATCCAAACAGGAACCCATTAGCAACAGAAAAACATCAAAAATAGGCAAAAACTAAAAAAAACATTGCCTCAGCCTTTTGCGCACCTGTCCCCTAGAAAGGCGCACCTGTATTTTCCACAGTTGTGCCAAAGAAGGGGAACCAAGCACTTAAAGTGTGCATATCCCTGGAAAATGCACACAAACGGCGCGCCCTTGCCCCGACCGCTCGTGCAATCTAGGGAAAAAATCACTCAGAATCCATACAAACCATGCTTGTATAGACCCTGGCACCATCAGACTGAAAAAATTACCTGGGCATGATATCACTAATCCTTGGTGATCAGGCTGATATCGCTAATCCTTGGTGATCAGGCTGACTGCAACGGCAAGAATTGCTACGCATAAGCCTCTAACCTCTCAGGAACTCAACAAGTACAAATGAGTTGAATGAGGGCCATATTCACCTATAGATCGCCCTTTTCAAAAAATTTGGACGACCATAATGAGAGATCAGAAGGTCCATTCTCTGAACTGTAAGCAACACTATGATCAACACTTCATAATGAACAGAGGCGATTCCACACATTCGCACTTCCGAAAAAATCATTTTTCAGCATCAGCAAGTATGCCCTCTCTCATCTTCATTTTTAAAGCTCATGACTTTCAATAATATTTGATAAATAAGATGCTTTCATTTGAGGTAGTTGTTTTTACAGGAAAATATTGCAAACCATTCACAACTCCATCCACTGAAAGTTCCAGAGCAAGTATCATTCTACCCCCAGCATGATAGAGTCCCAGAAAATTTTGCATATCCTGACATCATTTCTCCGTCAAAAATCAACCATAGGTTCCACATATCCTACCGTGTTTATCATCACCTCACCCTGCACATGATAAACATCCTCATTGGTCAGTAGAGCTTCCCCTCCATAGCGCTCGTCACCCACAGTAGACCATATATCACAACAAAAGTGACACCATGGTCATACCACTTTAGTCCGAGAAACACCTCATGCCCATCCATCCACCATGCATAAAGGTCAAGTTTTACCATACAGAATAAAACCCCCTTCCCGGATGACCAAGTTGTACAAGCATATCAATAGCGCACTACTGTGCCTCGCATTTGGCCCACCATACCTCCACCAGCATAATCCCATATGCGATACTTTTTCATCCACTTCATCAACCTCACACATGAGACCAACCAATGGGGCCCCCACCCTTAGAAAAACACCTTCCTCACAACATTAGTGAGCAAACACTTTATGTTTTAGGGCACCCATATCTATGTTTTGTACAAACCAAACCCCATTATTTTATTCTTTTGGTAACTATACAGAGACCACAAACTGTGCACTACGTCCCCCACCCTCTCATTCATATTTTATCTCATGGAAGTAGTCCCTGAATACCCTCGATCCGAATATCACACCCTCATGCGCAAGCCACCATGCCATTCATAGCCAGTTTATACCCACCCTGGAAGTCCTACTGACTCCAGGGATTTCCCCATCAGAAATAACTATGACTACCGCCAAGCTGCTTAGTATCCTCTGACCTTGGACCACTGAATCCATAGCTTTTAGTCACCCCTCGCCAACATTCCTATGTTAAACCCATCACATCCAGGTCCCTGACCCTTCACATCAGCGACCCCTCTTCAACACCTATTTTCCAAAAAGGAAGTTGTACCTTGGATCACCCCTCTCCATAAAAGGGGCATCCTCAGGTGGCACTGTGGGAGACATCATTTCCCACATATGTCATCAATCCTACTGACATTCGACTACAACAAAAACTTTCATGTCAAGATGGTATCGTACCTTACAACCATTTCACTTTGATCAAATTCATCAAAGACCCGTGCCTTCATAAGCGTCTCTTTCAGAAATGCTTACACAGGAAGCTCCCAGCCAGCACCTATGCGTAAAATGTGCAACTATATGCCATACCAAGTTTACGCATATGGGTACCATATTCCACCTATTGTCAAATAAAAAACGCCCCGGAAGGTGTCAACAGTCATCGTCGGCAACCACCATATCACTACCATATTAGTGACACAGACAGAACATGTATTTGTCAAATAGATTTGTTTAACTAGCCATAGCATCACGAGCATGGGACATGCCCACCTCGTAGAAAATTTGTATATGTATTGAATTATATTTGCTTATAGGAGTCCCATAGGACATGGTCATTCTTCGAACCGGTGCAGGGTGTCTCCAATTCTGAGCTTCACGTAGGTCTCTCTCTCTCTACACACAGTATACAGAAAAGAAACTATAATGTATTTCGGCTATATAGTTCTTCTCAGGCCTCACACATTAGGGGGCAACTGTTAACACTGGAAAATTGTACAAGCAGAAGACAACATTATTTAATGTTAGACAGAAGGATTTGCAGGGCTAAAAGACATTAGAGAATCTAGAAAGTATTTAAAATCTCTAATGTCTAAGGAAAAATCAAATTTGAGCAAGTCATAAATTCTTTTGCGCACATAATCCTTCATGAAGAGCCCCTTTGCGTGCCTTTTGACTTGAAATGCGCGCAATCCTGGGAGTGGCGAAAGTCACTTTCCGCGACCACAAAAAGCACTCTATAGGACAGTGATTTCACAATTGAATCCGCCTAAGGACAACCACCAAAGCCTCCTTATACACCAATGGAATATTTGTGGCACACAAAGGAATCATCCTCCTCTCTTGGGTCACCATCCACAATGTACCAAGAGAGTGAAGGATGATTTTAATTCGCCTATATAAGGCCACCAAGAGATGAAGAACTTGATTGCACTTTTTTATGCTGGCCAAAATTGCCCCAAGCAATACCAGCAGTGTGTGATCTGGAGGTGAAGATAGAGGAGACCTAATTGTTGGCCATCCAACAAGTTTAGTCCACCACAGTAGAGAGAGGGATACTTTACACCGAAGCAAGCTTGGATGTAAAGACATCCTTGCATCAGGACTTAGGACCCATGTTATAAGGGCGCTTTGGCAAGAGGGTTAAAGTTTCATCCTCATTTCTTACCAGCACTCAATAAGAGGAGCCGAAAGAGCCACTATTTGGATTATTGCAGTTGTTTGAATCTATTCAGAGCTTTTGGTTTATTTGTTTAGTTTTTAATTTAGTTTTAGTTTATATATGCATGTTATTTCTCTATCTAGTATGCTTATGATTCTAGCTTGTTCCACTAACTTTCTTGACTCCACTTATTTTTCTTCCTGTGACCAATAACTTAAGAGGGTAAACCACACCCCTTAAGTTGGTGTGATTTCGTACATGCGTGCACCAAACACACTAATACAGTTAGGAACTGATTTATATGTTCATCATCATCAAACACCTGCAAATGTCTAATTTCAATTTCATACCTTAGCCTTGGATTTATTGGACTCATTTGAAGGTGTTAACTGCAACTGCTAAAGAATCTGCCAATCTATTCTCCTCCCTCGGAATAAAATGAAGATTGAAGGCTTCAAAATAGTTTTCTATCAGATCCAAAACTTCATTCCTATATGATTTTAAACTCGGACGCTTTGTTTGACAATGATTTTTAATCTACCTTATTATCACTTCAGAGTCACCAAAAATTGAAATACATTGAACTCCCATCTGTTTAGAAACTTTAAGGCTTGATATTAAGGCCTCATACTCAGCCACGTTTTTTGTTGAATCAAATTCTAGTTTAAGAAATAAAGGCATGAGGTTACCTTCTTGTGATATCAGCAAGAATCCAGCTCATGTGCCTTCCTTGGAGTAGGCACCATCAAAGTACCACTTCCAAATATTCCTTGAGTGCAGCTCATTATTTACAACTGCTGAAGAGAGTTTCTTCCCTGTGCTTTCATAAAATTCTGCATCTTCATGCAGCATGAAACAAGAAATATCTTTTGTTTCTTGACTATAAATGGGGGAATTTCCTACATCTTTCTTGGAGGTGGTATTCACAAACCTTATTTCCCTGTACAATCTCCTCTCTTCCCCATTAAAAAAAATAATGATAGCATAAGTGAAATCTAATTTTAGAACACCTCCCAAATTTTCTCCCCAAGATCTTGACAGTAGCATTCCAAAGCTGGATGGAATGCCAACAACCACTACATACATGAATATGCTCTTTGTTGGGATTTGTACCGACGAAATTGCTACATCTTTAATTAACCCAACACATTTCACCCTTTTGAAATCAAATTAATACATATCCCTATAAGTTTTGGTAATCTGCAAGTTTAGTCCCTTCATTAAAACAAGGGCATGAGATTATGGGACGCTCTTGAGCCTAGAATGCAATTATGTAGAGTAAAATCATGAAGCAATAGAGAAATATAGAAGGGTGGAATAGAAGGATCTACTTCTTCTACTTCAAATTCAACGACCATTATATGGAATGATTGGAAAGGGACACTTTGGAAGATTTGCTGACATGAAAGATCCATTAGAAGACGACAATGATCAAAATGAAGAAGAAAATTTTGCGGAAGAAGCCATCAATGTTGTTCTAGATGATGTTGAAGATGTATTAGTTGATATTGTTAATGATGTTTAAGTTATGCTTGCAAACAAAGCTTATTTTTTAGAACTATTAATCAGTTTTACTTGTAATGTTTAGACTTTGATATTTTATGAGAACAACCCTTTTTTTTTTGCAAAAAACATGTGGTTGCTATTATTTTTTGACATAAAATTCAATAAAAATGTTATTTTATTAAGTTTTTTTGTTAAGATTCTCCCAAAAAATTAGTTTATTTAACATGTTTTTTCCAACAAAAAGTCTGTAAAAGTGTATATTTTGCATTGTATTTATATTGAAAAATTGTATTTTTTTGTCATATGGTTCAAAATATTGGTTTTTTAGCGACAATTTTTTGATGTGCATTGAAAAATTATTTAACAATATCTAAACATGTAGAAAATATAAACTTTAGAATATTTACCATTTTTCCATCTTTTATGTATGTGAAAAAGTGAAGATATCATTACAAGTTTTTATTTTAAAAAAAAATATTTTTTTTAATTTTTAAAACACAAGTACATAAATGCACTTAAAAATAAACATCTCACAGAAGAAGAAGACATTAGAAAATATATAGTGTCAAAATCAATCCTATAAAAAAAAATTGGTGATGATACACCACCACTATTCAAAATCGACATAAAAATCATCACTTAAAAAAAAAAAAAATTAAAAAATTAAAACAAAATGAGAAAAACTTAAAGTGCCAAAAACATGCTCAAATTTTTTTTTCTTGATTCTGCATCACCACTTTTTCAAAATCAGGTGTTTTTCTTGATACTTCACAAAGTAGGTAACAATGAGGCTACCTATTTCATCGGAAACATTGTTTAATATATAAGTATCATTCAAAGTTTTAATATTTTTTTGGGTTTAAATTTCTATATATTTAGGTGTTGGTTTCATTGGGCATTAAGTCCATTCTTGCATGTGTTTTTGATGAATTTTGGGTACTAATAAACATACATTTTTGTGCATCTTCGGCCTCCTCTGATGCATATATATAATATGTCTTTAAGAAGAATATCAAGGCTAGTTTAACGTCCTTTATGTGCAAGTTTGAGGCATACAACACATCTTGTTCTTTCTATACATGAGGTTAATTTTGGTCATGATGATTCATTGTGCCTTCTATGTAGGTTTTCAGCATTCTTAGTGAAAAATAATGGCACAAACTAAGGTCTTCATAGAGGTTTATTTGGACGAATTTGCAGACAGATTGGTCTCTCACAGTGATTGTTATGCAATGTCTTGAAGATGGGTTTTGAAGCAAATTTTAATACATATTTGGAGGTTTTATGTGCTGCTTCTTGGGAATTTATCTTAGATGTTTTGTAATTTATATAAGGATTTTGTGAAAATTTTAAGGCTTACTTTTGGGCTATTCTAAAACTCAAAAAAAAATCTTAAGCCCTAACTAGAGACCCAATGTACTAATCAAATACTACATGCCAAAGTTATGACATGATTCGGGGTCAAATAATCATTTGGCTCTCGTATTTAAGGATCATTTGACTAAGAAACACACTCACAAATTTTTGAAATTTTTGGACCTATGCATTAGGGCACAATATAAACCTAGAAAAATATTGTAATCAAGGCCTTTATCTAATTAATTGGCTCACATTCTTTTGCCTCAGTCTGTAGAGGATTTTGGAATAAACTCCTAAAAAATTTTGCAACTCCCATTGACAACAAAAGGCACCTAGATTTGAAGTATCTTGCACTGTATTTTTTAGACACGTTGTGAAATTATAACCTAATCACATGATATAAACATGTTGAAGTGTCACAGTTAAGAAAATCACATTGTGAAATCAGTTCTACTCATGGTTTAAGGGCTTGATCACTTATGTAGTACCCTATTTGAATCTTGAATCAAAGTTTTTTGATGAGTATGTTGATGAGATTTCCTATTTAAATACAGGAAATAATGTTCATATAACATCTATTAATCCTAGAAACTTTAATATAAATAACAAAGTCATATTCAGCGAATAAAGGAAGAGGCATAAAATCATCTCTAGGTTTCTCTAAAAAAAGTTGAAGGAAACATCAGATTAGGTATTTGATTTGTTTACAAAATTACATCATCTTGTAGAAGGTTTAAGAATATGAGGTATATATTTCTCTGTTTCATGGTCACATCATCTAGAAACAATGTTTGAAGAAGTCTAGGGTCATTGTTCATCTAAAGTGTATATTAAAATTAAGGGCTTTATTGAAGATCATTTTAAGTGGTTCAATTTCTCTCATACGAGAACTCACATCTCATTCTTAATTATCATTTTTAAGGTGGTTGGGTGGTGTGAGGTAGGAGAGTTAAGTCTCCTTCATATTATATTTTGAAAACACTTCAGGGTGGTAGAGTAGTGCTAGGGCAAGTTGGCGCTTGCAGGGTGTTGAACATCCTATCAGTGGCAGCTGATAAAACCAGGGAATTGGAGCATCCTTCTAGTTGGATATAGTAAATTGAAAACTTTTATTGAGTACTAGGTATTTGGGGCTTCCCTTTTCAGTTGGAGTTGAATCATATTTTTTACTCATAAAAATTATTAGTAAAGTGTTCGATGGTTTTTCTCCCGGAAGGGTTTCAACCTAAAAAATTAGTGTGCATTGTTCTCTTGGTGTGTTAACGTTTAATTTTTGAAAATTAACAAATTTAATAATTGATAATAAATATTGATTCACCCCCCTCTTAGTATTTCCAACAATTGGTATCAAATCAAGTTCCTTCACAGAGTTTAATCACTCGAAAAGGAATATCATGGATTGTACGAAGAATGCAACCCCACTATTCAATGGAAAAAACTATGTGTTTTCGAATGGAACGATGAAGGCATTCACTCACGCAAAGGGATTTGATTTCTATAACATTGTGTTCAGAGAATACAAATAACCTTTGACACCTCCTTCGGATGTTGTCGGCTTGAAACTTTATGAAATTAATGTTAAATCAAGAAATTGTATCCTGTGTGGTTTAACAGAGTTATTATATGTTAAAGTAATGCATTTAAAATCAGCGATAAATTTGGGACAAGCTCCAAAATATATATGAAGGGGACAAGAATTTCAAGGAGGCCAAGCTTCAGAGCTACTAAGGAAAATTTTAGCAGCTGAAAATGAATGAATTTGAAAATATTGCGGTTTATTTTCTTCTTGTTAATGAAGTACTAAATTTCATAGAATGACTAGGAGAAATAATGGAGAAAAATGTAGTTGTATGAAAAATACTAAGATCGCTTCTGATGAAATTCGATGCTAAAGTTTTAGTGCTATAAGAAAGGGAGGATTTAGAAAGGGTTAGAATGGACGAGTTACCCAGAATACTTACAACTTATGAAATGATAAAAAAAATAGAGAGTCCATCCAATAGAGAAGAAACCTTCACAACATCCAAGAAGATTAGGAAAAACAAGCAATAACCAAAGCCAAGGACCAGTCATCGCAATGATTAAATTTTAGATAGTGATAGTGACGATGAAAATGACACAGGAAGAGTGTTATTCATGGCAAGGGATAACAAGAAGGAAACTCCTGAAGAGGAAGAAGATAATAAAGAAGAGGAAGATGAGGTTGATTTTTAAAAGGGTAGTATTGATATTTTAAAGGATCTCAAGCTTGAAAGAAGAAATTTCAAAACACTAGAAGTTGAGATAAAAGAATTGAAGGAACATGTCAAAAGCGTCAATAAGAAGACTGAAGAATAAAAAACGATCATCATAAATATTAAGGTATAGTTGGAAGAAACCAAAAAAATTAAAGATTGACTCAAAAGAGAACTGGAAGAAAGCAAAAATGCAAGTCAAAATATTTAGAAGTAGAAATATTATCTCTATGGAATGAAGGACATAAAAGAAATGTCTAGTAGAACTTTGCAAACATCTCCTAAGAATTCGGAGAACTCATCAAGAGTCAAAGGACATGCAATGACAAGAAAATATTAGGATATATGAAAACATTTATGAAAAGCTCAAGTTCCTCAAAGACAGAAAAGGGAGACGAACATAAAACATATGAATAAATAATTAAATTATCCGTCAAGAAGGAAGAAATCTTCCCAACATAACAAAAGTTTCAAGAGAGATAGAATCAATAACCCACATTGAATAAATCTCAAGAATAAGGTTCTTGTAGAAAACCATCATGGAAATTAGATACCCCTCTCAGGTATCAAACCATATTTCTTGGTGTTTTCTATTCTTGCAATAATTTGGACATAAATTTGTAAACTCCAAAGCCTATGCTAGGAACAAAGCAACTTTGGAAGTTACGCCAGGAATATTATCCCAGAAATTCTCGAGAAGATTACAAGAAAAATTATAACATATTTGTTTATTTGAGAAATGAAGTAGGATGTTATAAATTTAACAAATTTGGACATTTGGCTAAATATTTCAGGTTAACCGCTCCTCCAAGGGAATCATAGAAAAATCAAAATACTCCTCTGAAGGTCTGGAAGAAGAAAAATGAAAGTTGTGCACTTGCTATTAAAGACAAAGTAAGAAGAATGTATTATATATTGACATTGGTTGATCAACACATATGACCAAAGATAAAAACCAATTTATATCTCTGGAAAAAAAGGAAACGATGGAACAATCTCATTTGGGAATGATGGTTCTGAAAATGTTATAGGAAAAGAAAAAATTCAGCTTGGAAGCAAGGAGGCTACAAAAACATATTTTCTACTCATACAGAACATTCTCACATTCTACTAAGTGCAATTCAATTGTGTGATCAAGGGCACACACTAATCTTGGACTCAAAGAAATGCGAAATAATGAGAAACAAATCTAACAATTGGTGGAAATTAAAACTAGGACTCCAAACGACATATACACATTGGATAAGATTAAAAACAAAGGTTGTTTCTTGGTAAACAAGATGAAATTTGGCTTTGGAACAGAAGGGGAGGACATTGCAGGTCATGAGTTACGTAAGGATTAAATTTATTTTAAAAACCAAGGATATAGAGAGACTAAGATATTGCAGGTGGAAAGTCGAGTCGAGAAGATAGTGTGCAAGGCCGGTGGAGAGAATGGGGTGGTGAAAGGGAACTTATAAAAGAATGGTTGTAGGAAAATAGGAGGATTTTTGGAGAGAGGGAGATCTATAGGCTGGAGGAAAATTGATAGTGAAAAATTGATTGTTCTTGTACGAAGTCTTCACTGTTCTTGTACTTTTGGGTATTAGGGCTAGAAGAGATTTGTCTTCCAGATCTGGGGCCGTATTGGTGGACCCTAGATTGGTTGGGAGGTAAATATCGATTTGGTAACCACATTATCTACATCTGCAGGAAAAGCGACAGCCCAAAACATCTCTAACTCATTCCAGGTATTCTTCTGTGATTAAATTTTCTATCTGTTTAAATTTTCATAGTCAATCTTTACAAATTAATAATTTTACTTGAATAAGAGTAAAATAATTTCAAGGCACTACAATTTTGTGTGGACCGTGTGCCTTTTTCTTTGATTGTCGTGTGGTCCTAAGGATAGCTTATGTTGTTACATGCATTACTTCCATAATTATTTTTGTTTTACTTTGTTTCAGTCTGTCCACTAACAACACCTAATATCTCTATGATCTTTTTCAGGGAGAAAACAACTATTAAGAAGGTATCATTTGGTATTCTAGTGCCACAAATACACTAACATAGAATTGGAGACTCCACTGGTTTCTTTTTCTTGGTATAATGGTTGTTTTTCAGGACCAGCTCTCTGCATAACCAGTTACAAAGCGCTCAAAATCTCTTTGGGAATTGTTTTAGGACCTTTTAGGCCTGTTATGAGCTTTAGGAAGAAAAAAAAAATCTCCCTTTTCTCGACCACACACTTTTTTCTCTGACAGATGCGTCGCTTTGCATCTATGTGGGAATTATACACGCGATGTTACAGAAAGCCAAAAAATCCTTGTAATTTTTACTTTTTCAGGTGACTGAAGCCTCTAATGAATTTCCTTCACCACCGCACTTTTTTATTTTGTTTTTTAGTTTTAATAGTTGTTGTGCTAACCATAATTAATAGAGAAATTAGATATTTTGTTTATTTTTAATTTTTTTCAAAAATCACACCTAACTTAATTAGGGAGAAAGGTAAGTGGCCAAATTCCACACATGTTTTTCAAACTATTTTGCTGAAGTTTATGCATATCACATAGTTTAATTATTAAGGAGTAAGTGGCCCATTATCCACAAATATTGTTACTAAATAAGTTATTTTCCATTTTCATTATTCTTGGGACAAGGGTCAAATGTTAGTGAAGAAAGCAAGTAATATTTGCTTCCCTTGCACCTCTAGGTGAACCTAGGTTGGCATATGAACACTTTCTGAAATAATTTTTAATTTCCAGCTCCCTTTTAGCTCCACATAGTCTAAATAGGAGAATTTTAAGCGGCCCATTATCCACAAATCACTTCAATTTTTTTAAGGAATAATCAGAACACATAGTGTAATTCTAGGGATAAAGTAAAGGATCGTCGCATATCCGCATCTTATCACACTTTTGTTTGTTCACATAAACCACACACTAAGCATCAGTAAGATTTGAATTAAAATGCATCTAGTTTTGGGGGATTTTATTCTTTTCTTACGTTTTCTTACCATTGCACACCCTAAAGAAAATTAAGACTCCTAAGAACATTCATAACTTGAACCCACTAAATTCTCCCTACAGGGACGACAAAGGAAACAATTATTCAAGTTAAGATCATTGGGGGTAGGAATCCAATAAGCCACCATGGTCATGTTACATTTTTAAACATCGAAGTTGATTGTTTAGGAAACTTAAAATCATTCAATCATCCCACATAAAATATTTCCCAAGCATTACAGAGACCCGATTCAGAGGGGGTTCAGCTTAGGTCCAATAAGTGTGGTACTCTTTGGGGCTACCCAACCCATCTAGTGATCAGTACTGGTAACTAACTACCAAGAAGCTAAAGACTTGAATGCTCACATGGGACGAAGGTACTTTAGTAGCCAAAAATTAGGCCATCATTTCCCTATAGGTAACAGTGCGGGCAACACTAGATCCTCATTTCCATTACCTTGGTTTCTTCTTCGACTATTGGGAGTCGTCGCAAGTTCTTTTGGGATGTTCACCCCAGTACCCATCATAAGATATCTCTGCAAGGCCCAGTTACTTTGGGAGTGGTAAGTATGATCAAGTCTACATAGGATTTTTATCATACCAAAAAAAAAAAAAAAAAAAAAAAATCTTGATTGATCACATAGCTTAATCTAAAGGAAAATTACATTTCCATTTTCACTTGGTTTTATGTATGTGATTATATTGCATTGAAAAAAATCTTCTTCCCTCCAAAGTTATAAATCAAGTCACACTAATTGACACCATAGCAGACCCATAAGCACCTCGTCGATCTAGGCATTTCTTAGACCTCCCCCCACTATCGAGAGGTGTGCCAGGCCTCTCGCCATTTAGGAGCAGAGGACAGCACACATCGACTGTTATAGGATCTTCCTTTATCGGGGCAACTTTGCTCAGTACCCCTCCCTGACAAACTACACCTTTCACAACCCCAAAAGGGTCACCCATAGCTAACCCTTTGGATATCCTAGATACCACTCTTCCAGATAGCCCCAGAAACACCCGACAGGGTAGTATTCCTCTAGCCTCCCCATAGAGGACCCATTTGCATATAGTTGTCCAAAATCGTTTCGCAATGGAAGATAACTCACAAATAAATTTCTTAGAATATTTGAACCTACTAGATATATTTAAGCTAATGAATGACCCAATAGCACATGGCCTTGATTGGCTAGCTATGCCCACTAAGCTCCCTTCATATTTTCCAAAATTTGAAGGAAAGCAAGTTGAAGACCCAGGAAACCATGTCATGAATTTTCACTTGTGGTGTTCGTCGAACAATATTATAGATGATACAATTCGACTACGACTATTTCAATGCACCCTTAAAAATCTTGCAGTGAAATGGTATGTTAACCAACCTTCTATATCACATGGAACCTTTAGGGGCCTCGCGACAACATTCCTCAGTTTCTTCCATCTCCTGATTCATCACGACTCGGGAATGGAACTCCTCACCATTTCATACAAACCCCCTCCATATACATATTATACAATATGCATGAATGGCGAAAGCGTCATATCTTGTGCAAAGCTAATTTCCATGATAGAATTCTCCTGGACTTGTTTTTGAAATCACTCACAATAGAAATTTCAAAATACGTGGCAACACAATCCACGTGTAATGAGGAAGAAGCCATTATTAAATCCCAGCAACTAGAACTCATATACACTCACTCCAAATATATCTATCATATCCTTCCAAATTCCCCATGCCTGCAAACATATAAAGAGATACTAGGCGCATCAAATACTAGTGATGGATTGATAAGGTCCTTAACCAAAACTCAACCTAACAATAGTTACTAGTATTCCATGTATTTGTCATCTAGTCAAATGTTCGATACTAATCAGAATGTATCAAATTCAGTATACTACCCTAGTCAACCTGCACCATTACAAAATGTGACTAACAGGGTCAACCAATATCATCCCCCACGAGGAGGACCATACCCTCCCCATCAGGGAAATCAATACTCATTTAGTAACACCGACGTAAGAGAGTCATCCCATAATGCATACACCAATTAGGGACAAGGAAACAAATACTCTCCTTTCCCTGCACAATAAAAAAAAATGCCTCTAACATAAAAAAATATAGGGGTTAATTTAGTACAACCCTCCCAAGCTCAAAAACAACCATGATATGAGCAGGAGAATAATAAAAATCCTCCAAATGTTTCTAGGAAAAAACCAAAGAGCAAACCAAAGGGAGACCTTAGATAGGGGGGGGGCATAAATCAACAGCGCCCCCCGTGAATACAAGCTGGGGACAACCCAAAACGAAATCAGAACTAGGAACCAACCAATAACTCTCAAAGGCATAACAAGACAACCAATATAAGTACCAATCATTCTTGTGCCATATGTGGGGATTATGGTTATTACACACACCATTATCCTGAGCTCCCTAAGTTGAAGAGGCTCCAGGGAAATTGTAATATCCCAAAGTAGGGAAAATCAACAATATTGGGAATATCTTATAATATCCCAAGATTGGAGATCCAGCAATACATGAACATAAAATTGAAAGTAGCAGTGTAAATCAACTCATAAACATGGGAGACAAAAATGGAGACATTAATCCATGTATTATATCAGCAAATCCATACATAACAATGAGGCATTGATCATATACAATGAAGGAACAAGCCTCCCATAAGAAATCACTCTACAAATGAATTGTTATCACAATACAAGAATACCAGAGACTACTACAACACAGTTAAAAACACACTGCTACAGCAAAATGATGTAAAAAATATGTAGGGCTGTTATAAGCCTCAAAATATATGCTCAATACAGATCTATGCTCAATACCAACTCCTACAAGGAACCCGGAAAGGGGTTTTCTGAAATACACTCTATACAAGATGGGATCTAAAGTCCAATGGTTGAAGATACACTGAAAATTGAATAACAAGAGTGTATAAGGCTTAAGTATGATAGATCTAAAGTGGACCCCCTCAAAGGTCTCCTCCCATGAAAGGATGAACCCCTCAATCACAAGGAAACACTGCAAAGGAACCACCAGAACTTCTGTTGAAACCGCCTTAAAAAATAATGCATTCCCTAGCTAGAACAGTGCTAGGAATGATGGTAAATGTATGGCCTGATGCCAAGGATCTGAAATGTGCCCAAGAACTCTCCAAACAGATCTCCCAAGAGAAGGAAACCTTCCTCCTGTGAGAAAATAGTTCAAAAAGTGGGGTTCTAACCCCTCCATTGCTGCACCCTGCAACACAGCACAATAACTTGCAGAAACTACGATGATGAAGAAGTTGTAGCTTGGCCTAAAAAACTGAATTTGGAAATTATTACAATACTCTTCCAAGAGGCCCCTCATGGAAAGAGGTGGGATTCCCACTCGATAACACCCGGTGTTAAACAGCACAGCTACACTGCTAAACATCAAGAGGAAGCAACAGTCTAAGCAGACCAATATCAAAATAATAATCTAAGACATGAATAAAAAAGGCTCCCATCCTCTCCATATATAGCAAGTGAACCTCTTCACATTGGGTCCCATCCATATGTGCCACCAAGCTCATGCAAGTTGTCCTCCACCCAAACTATGTTGTTCATCAAGGAGATTCAATGTATCTAGATAGCTTTGTTGACTTGGTCAAAGTTGACTGAATCAACATGATCCCATCCTAGTTCACACCCAAGGGTGCTCAAATTAGCTGCTTATTCTTCCTCCTTTCATATTAGGAGTGTTATTGATCCTTATAAAGATGTTAATGGGCCTCCCTACCCATTTATTCACCTACCTAGTGATAAAACCAACTATAATATTCCATTTAGATGAAGGCTAAATTTTTGGAATATTACAGTCCTCCCCTCCAAAATGTTTCTTGTCCTCAAGAAAATGCATAAGGAGAGAAAAATTCCTCCCCTCCTCCTCTTTTTACCTCCTCATCAACAGTTCCCACCACTGCTCAAAACAATCTGCAATAAAACTGTCCTCCAATACTCCCTCCCAACCTCCCAAGCATGCAAAACCAAATGGCTCACATCATGAAAAGGTAGAAGGTGTAAGTGGAAACCTTCTTGATGTACAATGGCCTCCTCAAGATAGGAGTTATGACAAGCATAGGGGATCTCATGACCAATGAGAGACTCCCAAACCCATGCTATCATCCAAATGAAATGAGCCATTCTAGGTAGCTCATCAAAATGATCCTCAACCCCGGGTTCATACAATGTGTTGGGGCTGCATGGAGAGATTGGACCCTTCCATCCAAGTGGTTTCTCTCTCCATTTATGGTAAGTATGGGGCTGCTGCTGATCTTGGGCTGAGATTTCATGACCTCCAAGAGTGGCCCAAGCTACCCCGCCAAACAAATAAGCCATGAAGTGGCTCCTCCAAAAACTCAAGTTCTTCAAATGGCTCCTCCCACATGAAGAAAAGAGATGTAGTTTGGAAATCATGGGCTGCCCATTGCTTCCCCTAAAACATTCATCATGTAAATTATGGAGAATCATACTCCCAATTGGCATCTCCAACTAATATCCCACTCTCCAAACAAAGCTCCCCATGAACATAAAAATATCAGCAATACATGGAAGAAAAAACCAATAGAAACGAGTTCTCACATGACAATTGGAAAGTGGATCAAGGTCCCACACATGGAACCAGCACAATGCATCCTTTTCCTGCATCAAATAAAACAATAACAAGTGCTTTCCTAGCCACTTTTTTGCTGCCGCAATCATTCTATAAGATAGAAACATGAAAGTACAAAGTGGTGTCAATGGTGCACACCAAAAATCATGTTGCTTCCCCCACAAACCACCAATAAGATAGCCAATATCAATGCTACAAATGGCTTCACTTACATCATCATACAATATGAAATAAGGGATAATCCTCCTTGGTACAACATCCTTCTCATATAAATTAAATAAGTACAAAACATAATGTGGAATTATACATTCTCCACCATGTACTTGGGACCTTGAGCTGAAATGGCTCAACCGGGAATCCTCCCTCACCTCCAAATAGTAGGGAAGTGGTTGTGACATCCTTTCTATCACCATTCAAGCTATGCATCTCTCCATATGTTGAAATATATCATGTTGGATTCCCTCCCAAATGAACTCCTCTGCCAAGGAAAGATATGCATCAAAGTGCATGGAAAAGAAGTCCTCATGTGCTGCATGTAGCAGCTTCTCCTTGAGCTTAGAAGCTCTAATCAAGAAGACTCTGCCATAATAATATATGACCACATCATCCACCATATATCTATCATATCCATTAGGGTCATCAAGAATCATGCAAGCACCAGGATCCTTGGAGTACTCTACCAAGATTTGAGACCTCCAATATGGATCAATCCTATTAAGAGACAACGTTGATGATCTGCAATGTGAAGATCTCCACATGTTGTTGTCTTTTCCTTTGATATCCCTCATTCCAAATTCATCCTCCAAATTGATGTCATGCCTATCATGTAGTTGCTCATGCTCAAAAAGAAGTAGTGATCTTTGGAATTTTGCCTCCCATGAGAAGCTCCCATCCAAAAATATTCTCCCAATATTGGCCAATGTAAGCATGAGTGGCCTCCATATACTCCAATGTATGGAGGATTCCTTCCTCAAAGGAAGTACCCTCTGTTTCTCCAAGTCCATGGAGTAGCTTCCTTGCACCATGAAGGTGCCATCCTCCATCACTGCAGAAACTTCTGTCAACGCAGTACATATAATGAGATCGGATGGTGTTGAAAATGGGAGAGTGTCTCCCTCCTCCTTGAGTCTATCCAAAACTCTATGTGATGTACTAGACTTCTCCAAATTCTTCACCTCTCTGGAATCTAAGAGGGGTGAACCAAAAGGAAATATGATTCTTACCAACTCCAGATCTTGTGGTCTCCCAGGTGGAATGCCTCCATGTAGTGAGACATCAATATCAAGAGTATTATGTATATATGGTTGGGCAACCTTTCCCTTTCCCTCACAGCACAAATCAATCTGCCTCTTCCTTGCACCAGCTCTCTGAAATAGATAGGGGTGTGCTCCTCATCAAATGATTTTGACCTTCCTCCTTACCTTCTCCTTTGATCAGTAATATCTCACAATCATGCTGCTCATTTATTGTGCTTTGTCTTCCATATGTGAGATCCTGGGGAATATCTTGCAATGACACAAGAATTCCTATTGTCAGAGCATGTGCTCCTCCTTCCTCTACATGAGGTACTAGATATGCTCTATATGTGACAGCGCTGTAACCCCCATCCTTCTCTTCCTCTTCAATATGAATGGGAGTCTCCTACTCAATAAGAGGATCCCCTTTTGAAAAAGGAACCTGCATGCCCTCTTGTCCAAATATATGAGATAGAGATTTTGCCTCTATCAAGGTGATATGAAAGATGTGAGCTTTTCCAAAAAAAATCTGAAGCGTTTTTGAGTTTTCAGGTGCTTCCAACCCATGCACGAGTTTTGGTTTGTTTGGCTCTACCAAAAGTGTTTTATAATGTCTTCCATCAAACCTCTCCACTAATCTCTTAGTGAACTTTGGATAAGAATAAATATTGGCATTTTTCAATGAAAATGACTCAAAAATCCACCAAGCATAGGCCTTACCTTTAAATTTCAGTGTTGCAACTCTGATGGCTTCATCTTCAGAAACTTGGTGCTACTGCAAATAGGTGTGTAGCTCCTCCACCCAAGATCTGTTTGAACATGTTGGTAACCCATCAAAAGAAGATAGAGTAAATCTATCCATGTCATGATATCTTCTCCTCTCCACCTTGATCTTGCAAAACTCTTAAAAAGTGATATGATCTCTAAACATTTCAGTTTGAGATTCATAGCCCTGAAGAAAATCCTCCTTCTTCCATCTCTCTGATGATAGATCTGGACATTTGACTGCAATGTGCATAATAGCATGTAGCTGCATGCTCACACCTATCATGTAAAAATCTAGATTTGTCTCTAGATCCAAACTCCTCTGGAGATTCCATCTCTCCTCTCATCTTCTTAAGATCTTATTTGATGCTCTGCATAGATTTAGGAAGAAGCTTTGAGAGTCTCTCCTCCTTCTTTCCTCCACATAATGGAGTCTTATTTTTTCTGTACATCTTCTCTTCTCTTTCTTATCTTGATAGAATAATGGCTGAGATCCACAAGCTGAGCCAAGACTATACTTCGATACCATTGTAATATCCCAAAATAGGGAAAAACAGCAATATTGGGAATATCTTAGAATATCCCAAGATTAGAGATCCAACCATACATGAACATAAAATTGAAAGTAGCAGTGTAAATCAACTCATAAACATGGGAGACCAAAATGGAGACATTAATCCATGTATTATATCAGCAAATCCATACATAACAATGAGGCATTGATCATATACAATGAAGGAACAAGCCTCCCATAATAAATCACTCTAAAAATGAACTGTTGTCACAATACAATATTGTCAGAGACTGCTATAGCGCAATTAAAAACACACTTCTACGGAAAAATTATGTTTAAAATATGTAGGGTTGTTGTAAGCCTCAAAAGATATGCTCAATACCAACTCCTACAAGGAACCCGGAAAGGGGTTTTCCAAAATACACTCTATACAAGATGGGATCTAAAGCCTAATGGCTGAAGATACACTGCAAATTGAAAAAAAAGAGTGTAGAATTCTGAATTATGATATATCTGGATTAGACCCCCTCAAAGGTATCCTCCCATGAAAGGATTAACCCCTTAATCATGAGGAAACACTGCAAAGGAACCACTAGAACTTTTGTTGAAGCTGCCTTCAAAAATAATGCATTCCCTAGCTGGAATAGTGTTGGGAATGATGGGAAATGTATGGCCTGATTCCAAGGATCTAAAATGTGCCCAATAAATTTCCAAGCAGATCTCCCAAGAGAATGAAACCTTCCTCCTATGATAAAATAGCTCAGAAAGTGGGGTTCTAACCCCTCCATTGCTGCACCCTGCAACACAGCACAATAACCTGCAGAAACTGCGTTGATGAAGAGGCTATAGCTTGGCTTGAAAAATTGAATGTGGAAATGAATACAATACTCTTCCAAGAGGCCCCTCAAGGAAAGAGGTGGGATTCCCACTCGGGAACACCCGGTGCTAAACAGCACAGCTACCCTACTAAATAGCAAGAGGAAGCAACAGTCTAAGCAGACCAATATCAAAATAATAATCTAAGACATGAATAACAAAGGCTCCCATACTCTCCATATATAGCAAGTTAACCTCTTCAAATTGGGTCCCATCCATATGTGCCACCAAGCTCATGCAAGTTTTCCTCCACCCAAACTGCGTTGTTCATCAAGGAGATTCAATGTATCTAGATAGCTTTGTTGACTTGGTCAAATTTGACTGAATCAACACGATCCCATCCCTGTTCACACCCAAGGGTGCTCAAATTATCTGCTTATTTTTCCTCCTTTCACATTAGGAGTGTTATTGATCCTTCTAAATAGGTTAATGGGCTCCCTACCCATTTATTCACCTACATAGTGATAAAACCAACTTTAATATTCCATTTATATGAAGGCTAAATTTTTGGAATATTACATAAATATGGGACAAGGGGGGAAAATCAACCACCTAGAGTAATGTGGGAACCTTTCCCCCATCAAAGAGTGGTTAATACTCAGCAACATCAACCACCCCAGCAAAACAAATTCAGAGAGAACTCTCAAAATAATCATGACATCTACATGGCAGGAGAATACTTGTTCTTGCAAACACGAAATAGAAATTATGAATCACCCTAAGTTACCAACCCATCAGGATCAAGCACGAGCACATCCATAGCGCCCTTGACCATCTCTAGGGTACCTATTGATCCAATGCCAAAAATGGTAAAAGGTCCCATGAGGCACACAAAACATAATTCAAAAGTTGCTCATAGCTACAACATAGTGGACAACTTGGCTCAATCTCCCTCAGCTATGTCAACATTAGAAGTCATGAAATCTTTCCCATCCCAACAAAAAGCCTTACTTTTAGCATTAGGTGCAATCGACCCCTCTAATTCCCACTTAATGGTCTTCAACCCAGAAAAATCAAGCCCTCATCTTCCTTCTCTAATCACTTTTCAAATCCTAGTTTCAATCTAAAATATCACCATTGCATCGTGGACGAAGGAGCATCTGTTGGGTATGTGTTATATTCTTTCGACGATTAGTTGCATGCGCGGGGGGCTTACAGGAGGGGTGAGTGACCCCACTGTACATTGCGCCAAGTGCAGCAAGGGAATCACAGGGGGGGTGGTAGCACCCCCTGTTCAAGGTCTGGGACAGTGCCCCTTGAAAAAACAATTGGACCCTACTTTTCGGTGGGTGAACCCGCCCATGGTTTTTTTCATGGGTTTCCACATGTTTTTGGGGAATGATGATTTTCAGCCCCTAGTATTTTGTAGATCCGTTCAAGGGAACTATGGTTATGTTATAAACTAGGGTTAATAGATTGGGGTTTATAAATGCTTCGACATGTATATATGTGTTGTAAAACTAAAAGGAATATAATAAAAATAAAGTTGGTAGTCTCGTTTTGGGATCCAGGGGAAAATCTCTGTGTATATATGTTTTATGTTTTATTCTCTCGCTATTGTTTATTTTATGTTTTTAAGATTTGTTTGTAGATAATTTTTGTACAGGGTTAAAACCTACCTTTGGTATCAGACTCTTTTCGACTTCAAGGGGACGCCTTTGCTGCTGAGGGGATTTTTGCTCGGGCCTGTGGTAGACCCTATTCAATGGGAGATCTGTTGGATTGAATTTTATGGTGAAAGAAGATGGCAAGGAGTGGAAAGATAAAGATCGACAAATTTAATGGTCAAATTTTTGAGTTTTGGAAGCTCAAGATGGAGGATCTATTGGTGGATAAAGATCAGTGGATCGTGGTAGATCCAGGTACCAAACCAATGGAAATGTCTGATAAAGACTAGAAGAAGTTGGATCGGAAGGCAAAGGGCACAATACGGTTGTGTGTCTCAGATTAAGTATTTTTGAATTTATCTAGGAAAGCTATGAAGAAGACTTTGTGGGACAAGCTAGGGTCTTTGTACCAATCTAAGTCTCTAGTGAATAAATTGTTCCTATGGAAAAATTTGTATAACTGAGGATGAAGGATGGAGACTTGGTGGGGGGAGCATCTGAACACCTTCCATACTGTGGTAAGTTAGTTGTGATCTCTTGATATTAAAATATCATATGAAGATAAGTGCATCAAATTTTTTTTGTTCTCTACCATATTCGTGGGACAGACTAGTTATTGCAATAGGTAGCAATACAACTACCTTGAATTTTGATGACATTTTCTTAGCCTTACTATCAAAGGAAATGAGATGGAGAAATATGGAGGGCTAGAATGGAGATGCCTTATCTATATGAGGAAGGTCCCAGAACAGAAATAAGAATAAGGTTTCGAGTGGGAGATCTAACTCTAGAGGGAGATCTAAATCTCCAGGAAAGTTTGTAAAGGTGTGTTGGAAATGCAGAAAGGAAGGGCACTAAAAAAAGGGCTACAAATCTAAAGCTCCTAAGAAAGGAAAGGGATCTGATGTTTCTCCTTATACAGAGTAAAAAACCACCTCGGGTGAAAGTGGGGATGTATATTTGGCTTCTTCTTTAAATACACATGTAGATCATGAGGCATGGTTGATTGACTCAGGTGCATTCTTTCACTTCACTCCCCATAGGGAGTGGTTCTGCGAGTATGAGAAGTATGATGGTGGTGTTGTCTTCTTAGGGGATGATAGGAAGGCCAAAATTTTTGGATGTGGAAAATTCAAGCTAAAGTTGCAAGGTGGAAGGATTAGAACACCTCCTCATGTTCTGCATATTCCTACATTGGCCAGAAATCTGATTTTTGTAAGCAAGATGGATGATGTAGGTGTAAAAACAGTGTTCGAGAAAGATACCTACAAGATGGTTTGGGGAGAACTAGTATTAATGTGGGGAGTTTGGATTAGAACTCTGTACAAGCTTCATAGTATCACTTTTATTGATGTGTGCAATATTTCTATGGTTCCTGAAAGTGGAGCGAAAATCCTAGAGGTCACTGGAGAAATACCATGTTATGACATCAAAGGCTTGGACATATTGGAGAGAAGGGCCTTCAAATACTGCATGGAAATGGTATGGTAGAAGGTATGTCTAATTTCTCTTTGGATTTTGATTTCTATGAAAATTATGTACATGGGAAGCAGAATCGGGTGAGTTTTCCTTTTGGTGCTAAGAGGGCAAACAATATATTATAGCTTGTGCACAGTGATGTGTTTGGACCTGTGTCAGTTCCATCACTAGGAAAATTTGTGTACTATTTCTCATTCATAGATGAATTCTCAAGGAATACATGGATATATTTCTTAAGGAATAAATCTGAATTATTTTATAAATTTAAAGAATTAAGGCTCAGGTGGAAAACCAGACAAAGAAGAAGATAAAGGTGTTGAGGACAGATAATGTTGGAGAGTTTTTCAAGAAGGAATTTGAAGAATTCTGTAAGAAGTGTGGTATAGCATGGTAGAATACTAATCCATATACACCTCAACAAAATGGAGTTGCAGAAATAATGAATAGAATGTTGATGGAAAATGCAAGAAGCATGCTCAGTGGTACTGGGTTAGGATAGGAATTCTGGGCAAAAATAGTGGAGACTACATGTTACCTGGTTAACAGATCACCTTCATCAGGGTTGGAGGATAAGACTCCACATGAGGTATGGAATGGTAATAAACCCTCTCTTTCACATATGAGGGTATTTGGATGTGATGCATATGTACATGTTCCAAAGGAGAAAAGGACCAAGTTGGATAATAAATATGAAAGGTGCATCTTTATTGGGTATAAGGATGGTTTAAAAGGTTACAAAATTTGGAACCCAAAAACAAGGAAGGTTGTGTATAGCCAAGATGTGGTGTTTAGAGAGGTGAAAGATTTTGTTAAACATGAATTCCTACCAAAGGAACCTAAGAAGATAGAGTTTAAGCTAAAGGAGGATGAATTAGACTCTACAACAGAAGAAGATTCAGAAGAGGAAGAGCCACAAACTCCATATTTGAGAAGATTGGTTCGGGAAAGAAGGAAACTAGAAAGGTATAGTCCATCTACTTTATGTTCAAATTTTTCTTTAACTATAATTGATGATGATCCTAGAACTATCAGAGAGGCAGTAGATTCAGAGGATAGAAAACTCTGGAAGGAGGCCATGGTTGATGAAATGGCATACTTGCATAAAAATAAGGCATGGGATTTGGTGGAGTTGTCAACTAGAAGGAATCCCATCGGTAGAAAATAGGTGTTTAAGAAGAAGATGAATGTAGAAGGAAAGGTGGAGAAATAAAAAGCTCGATTGGTAGCAAAAGGTTATTCCTAGGTGTCGGGAATTGATTTTGGTGATATTTTTTCTCCTGTTGCCAAGGTTACTTTTATTATATTACTATTATCTGTTACTACTACCTTTGCTTATGAGGTAGAACAGATGGATGTGAAGACAACATTTCTTCACGGGGATATGGAAGAGGAGATATACATGAAGCAACCTGAAGGCTTTATGGTGAAGGGTAATAAATAACTGGTATGCAGGTTAAAAAAGTCTCTATATGGGTTAAAACAGTCACCAAGGATGTGGTATCAGAAATTTGATACCTATATACGAGGACTTGGCTTCACTAGAAGCAAAGATGATCATTCTGTATATTTTAAATTAATTGGTGACTGTGTTATTTATTTGGTCTTGTATGTGGATGATATGTTGCTGAGTGGAAATAACAAAGAAATTATCCAAGATTTGAAGACCCAATTGTTCTCCAAATTCGACATGAAGGATATTGGTGTCGCAAACTATATTTTGGGCATGGAAATTAAGAGAGATCGGGCAAAGAGGAAGCTCTAGTTAAATCGGAGGAAGTATTTTGAGACAATATTACAGAGGTTCAATATGCAAGATAGTAAACCGGTGAAGGTTCCTATTCATGTAGTTGTAAAGCTATCTGTTGAACAGTGTCCCAAGACACAAGAAGAAGAGGAGGATATGTCTCATGTTCCATATGCAAGTGTAGTGGTTAGCCTGATGTATGAAATGGTTTGTACTAGACTAGACACTGCACATGCAGTGGGAGTATTGAGCATTTTTATGTCAAAACCATGGAAGGATCATTAGACAACAGTGAAGCGGGTTTTCAAATATTTGTGTGGCACTAGTGATTATGGTTTGTGCTACTAGGGAAGACCAGGATTGGATAGATTTTTGGACATCTGTCTATTTTTTGATGCAAACTGGGGTGGATAACTGGACCAAAGAATATGTATAAGTGGGTATGTGTTTAGCCTATTTGGAGGTGCAGTTAGTTGGATGAGAAAAAGATAGTTTGTAGTGGCTCTTTCAACTAAAGAGGCAGAATACATGGTAGCCACTCATGCAAGAAAGGAAGAATTTTGGTTGCCGAGATTATGTTCAAGTATGGGGATGGTGTAGCGATATATAAGGATAGAATGTGATATCCAAAGTGAAATTTTCTTGTCTAAGAACCCTTCTTATTATTCAAAGACAAAGCACAATGATGTTCAATATCACTTTGTGAGATATATGGTTGAGGATAAAAGGGTGTTGCTGGTAAAGGTGGACACTTTGAAGAATGTTGTTGATGCATTGATGAATTCTGTGAGCACTCAGAAGTTCTCTTGGTGTAGAGAAAAAATGGGTGTTGCAGAGCTGGACTAAAGACTAAGCTCTCATGTGGCCCTCTATGTAAAGAAAAAAACAAGTGGGAGAATGTTAGGCATGTGTTATATTCTTTCCATAATTAGTCTCACACGCAGGGGGGGTTATAGGGGGGGTGATAGCCCCCCCTGTACATTGCGCCAGGTGCATGAGGAGAGTCACAGGGGGGCAACAGCCCCCCTGTTTGGGGTCCAAGGCAACACCCCCAGAAAAAAAAAATTAGACCCTATTTTTCGGTGGGTGGACTCGCCCATGGTTTTGTGCATGGGTTTGCACATGGTTTTGGGGCATGATGCTTTTCCATCCTTGGTATTTTGTAGATCCAGTCAAGGGAACTACAGTTATTTTCTAATATAGGGTTAATGGATTGGGTTTTATGAATGCTTCAGCATGTATATATGTGTTGTAACACTAAAAGGAATATAATGAAAAATCAAGCTAGTAGTCTTGATTTGGGATCCAAGGGAAAATATATTTGTATATATGTTTTATGTTTTATTCTCTCGCTATTGTTTATTTTTTTGTTTTTCAGATTAGTTTATAGATCATTTTTGTACAGGGTTAAAACCTACAGCATCCACATGTATCATGTCAAAAACGTTTTGGTAGAAGTTAGGATCACCAGAACTGAAACCATATGTCATGATGATTAGAGCATATGATGGGAGCCCATCCACCCTTGTAGGTATTTTTCAAGACATACCATTACATATTTCTTGCAATATTGTGCTCATTGAAATTGAAGTCTTGGATGCACAATTGGACTATAACATCCTTCTTGGATAGAGTTACATGTATGCAATGACCGTGGTAGCATCCTCTGTATTCAGACTAATGATGTTCCCCGATGATAGGGAAATTTGTTACTATAGACCAGCTCACGTATTATGAGACGAAACCTATAGATTACCTTGATGTCGTACTATGATATTTAGATTTGTATGCAAATTTGGTCACCACATACATGGATTTTTCTCCCAGTCAGTTAAAACCGACCACTTTCCTCATAACCTATCCTGGAGAACCTCCTGTGTTATCAGGATAAGCTCCAGTACCTACAGGAGCTGTAGTGTGCATGATGATATCATCAAACACCGAACCGTCAGGAACTAGAGACTGATATCACAAATATCATCGCCATAGACTCAACATTTCTTTCATATTCCATCACCGGAACCCCCTTCTTGCATCCCTCGCCTGGTTTTATATCGCACCAAGTCATGGAAACCATTACATTATGAAACATGGCTCTTGCGATGTCGACCTAGTATTTGGCCCCACCAGCTATGTCAATAAAATCATGCATCACCTCTACAGGTATCATCCCTATCACCTCTACATATGCCATGATAACTAAAGAAACCCCCATCGGTGACACCAGTTGATACCACCAAAAATAAAAAGACAAAAGGGAAGAAGGTGGACATTCCCAGAGTCCCTAGGAAATCTCCACCTTGTGCACTGTGCAACATAGTTGGGCATCCTACAAACATTTTCCTAGAGTTAAACAAGTTAAAACCTCTTCTATAGGCTGAAATAATGACTGTGACCCCAAATCCAAACAAACGGGAAAAGGTTACTAATATCCAAGGTAACTCATTATTTACCAACCATGCATGCACCATATATGAAGAGTACAGGCATTATACACACCATTTCCCTGAAATCCCTAGATATAGGGATGTGTTACATGCATTGGCGCAATCCAATTCCCATGATCCATCCATAACACCAATCCAGATAGGGGAGGACAGATCCAAAACCACTTTATACATACAAGAATAACCAACATCATGCTCATATCGAATATTCCCAACTACGTGGGAATCAAGAAGGAAAACTAAGGATACACCTCATGTCTCGGTCTGCGCATTATGCGACGAACCTGATCATTTGATTTCCCAATGCCTCGAATTAAGGGAATTTAATTATTGGTACCCAATCACCCACATTTCCCAAAGAAAATTATCCAGACACATATGACATACATATCAAATTTGTAGAGGTAAAAATCATGTGCATCGTTGTCCTCACATCCCTCGATACCTCTCTAGTTATATTTCATGTGTTAATTCATCGTTGAAAATTCTGACTTAGTTAGTTTGGACTCATAATCTTCGGACAGTACCCCATCTCAAGGGAATGAAGCATCTAGGACCATTTTGTGTGTGTTTGAAGAGAGAAAGCCAGCATAAATCCCACTTCCCTCTATCCACCATCAACAATCTAGATATGGGAGGAGGAACAAATGCCCTAATAAGGCAGGGTCTAAACCTAACCTCCCATGTGCCCCATGCGATAAGCCCAACCACCCCATCAACCAATGTCGGGAACTGACCAAGTTCGTTGAAATTTTACGCATAGTAACCCATACCCCCAAAATATGTCTCTCCAATCAAGAGAAAATCACTCGTTGTTATTATCGCATATGCTCCCAATTTCATCATACGAAGAATTTCCAATATCTTCAATAATTGCAAGCATCCATAGCAGAGTTAAATCAAAACCACCTAAGGAAGCCATATCACGCTAATACTAAAACCTGGATATGTTAAAAATGCACCATATCATGACCCAAAGAAACCTTCATCGTCTTACATCGTGAGCAGTACTAGCTTGCATACCATTTAATCAATGAGTACCTGCCCTTTATGCGAAATTTGCACTAGTCACTCTCACGGTACAAAAGTATTCCCTGTGTTACAAACATTTCGACATCTTAGGATTTAGTGCCAATTTCCTACAAAGGAGGATTGCTTCACCCCTTGTACACCAATAAGGTCACATGAACCTCCCCTCATCCTGTACAAACTAACCATCACGGAAATTCTTTTGCCACTTAATGCTCACTACACGCAACATCATATACGATTCATCTCATCATCTATGGGAACCATGATTTGTGTTGGTTGATCATCATTTTTTGGTGTCAATACTGCTACAACTACCTTACCAGTAGTAGTATCATCAAAGGGGTAGAACCACCCTATCTTCACTTTTTCAACCTCATCTGGTTTTATGACATCAACCACTGAATTATATTCTTGTTTTTCGACCAGCACTGCTAGGCCTGAATCCCCTCCTCATGTCCTCGTACAAACCAATTCCCCCCTAGATATCATATTTCACTCTGAATAAGGTATTTTAGAGGCCATTATGGAACCTGAATTTCCATGGGACTCCATGCACCACCACTCATTTTTTCTACCTGAAAAATCATTTGTGCTTAGCAGCACAACAACCCATGATATTTGTACCATCGAGTCTAAATATTTCATTCTAGCAGGGAAATTAGATTGGTTCAAAAATCCTATCCCAATGCCTGATGTGTTTGATGAAGGTGTTATCACTCATTATTTTAAACAATTCCATTGATAGGGTTCATGTTGTCTCATAAATCATTTTCATGAAAGTTTTGAAAAATAATTGCATTTGGTGATATCCACCATAAGTCTAAAACCCATCCCAAACCATGTCATATCATGTCAAATCAACCTAATCTCATATAATTGTCATTCCCATACATTTTATTTACAAAATATTACACCTGTCAGTTTTTAATAGTTTCATAGCGAATTACAAGGAAAATTAACAGATTTTGCTACGAAACTGCCTAATAATTCCATAGCGAATCTGCCATTAGCGAAATTGTTTTCGCTACGAAACCGAGTTTTTCTACAGAAAATTTCAGAGCGGTGTGAGGTGTCAATTTTCGATTAAAAAAGTAAAGGGTGAGGTCATTTTAGTTCGTTATGATGATTCCAAAACATGCATAGCCATATTTTGTTGTCATTATTGTCTTTTATGGTCACATGTGCCATCATCAAAATCGAAGTTGTCAAATAACCTTTTAAAACTTTACCCCAAGTTGCTCTTTTTCATTTAGTCTTCAATCCTTGTATATGAAGTATCCCACTGTCGATATTTGAGAGATGCTTCACTACACAAAGTAGGTTGTTGTTTGAATTTGGTTTTGCAGGTGTCATCAACAAGCAAGGCAGCGAAGAGTATAAATCATCATGGCGTCGAAGAAGAAAACAAATAAGGGTGGTTATTGTGTAAGGTATGAACCCATGGATTTGAAGCTATTGAATGAAGATCCCAATGCTATGGAGGCTTTCAAGAAGACGGGTTGCCTACATTTCTGCCTGAAATTGTAGGGTTTCCATGCACATATTTCTAAAGACTTTGCCACAAATTTTACAGGGACAGCATCAAAGGTTGGTATTTTGAATCTCACAGTGTCACCAGAGATCATATCACAAGCTACAGAAATTCCTAGAAGTGATGAAGAATTGTTTAAAGGCACAAAGTTCAGAATGCAAGGTTGTGAAGAGTTTCTCAACTAGGTGCACAGAGGAGCTGATATGACCAATGGCATCCCCATGAGTTATATGAAAGACAATTATGCAAAGTTGTTGTTGGTGATCAAAAAATACTTCACCTGCGAAGGGAGATTAGACATGCTTTATTATTACCATATTAGAATCCTTCTGCATTTTGTTGGTAAGAAACCTCTTGACCTACCCTTCTTTTTATACAGGATTTTGGGAAAGATGTCAGATAGAGTTTAGGTCAAGTCAGAAGGTAATGAGACATCAGTATTTCACCATAGTCTGATACAAAACTGTTAGTGTTGGAAGAGTTGAAAAGGATAAACAGAGATTGGACCTCTTTTCTATTTATGAGTGGGAATAAAGTAGATGTAGTGACTCCAAAGAAAGTTTCAAGACCTAAAACTATTACATCTCCAGCTACAATAGAAGATATTGAGGAAGAAAGAAAACAACCTCCTGTAGAACCAATGGACATTGAAGAAGAACCTCTGTAAGAAACTAATATCACTCAGCCAGCACCCGCAAAAGAGAATATTAGAAAGCAAAGAAGTAAGATAATAACAAGGATTACGACATTTTCCAAAGGAAATCTGGAAGACATTCTACATGCAATAGATATTGAAGAGTCCCCAATAGTGCGAGCAGAAAACATTGAAGGTGACGGAAGAAAATTAAAGAAAGGTAAGTCTGTCAAGAAATTGGATTTTGCAGGAGAGGATGTTGGCTTCATATTTCAGCCAATGACGCCAATGACCAAGTCATAGATTGCAAAGAAGGAGGCCATGGTAAGAAAAAGGGTAGAGAAAGACAATGAATGTATGCAGCCATAAAACATCATATATTTATCCCTGGTCACAAAATAAGTTGTCACTATGCAGAGAAAGGGAAAGGAGAAGATGGTCAGAAAATCATAAACAAAATTCCTGACATAACAACTAAGACAAGAAAGGGAAGAAATATTTGAGTTGAAGTTGGAAGCAAAGAAGCACAAGTCTAAAAATACTGAGTTTGATCAGATGATGAAAAAATGTGACAGTCAGCTCTCAAATGTTTCAGAATCCATGAGTAATGCCAAAAGACTATTGAAAAGGACCAAGCCTCTAAGACTTATGGCCAAACATACCAGGAGGATGAATTTATATCTGCAAGATGAAAACAGATCATTTCAAATTCAATTGGAATACCTTCAGGAACAAATGGACATGATTCAAGATGAGCTGGAGAAGAAAGGACTGAAAATGAAAGTGATTGAAGAACCTGAAGGTCAACCTATAGTTAATGAAGATGAAACTCCCAAAGACTAAAGAGCTGAGCTGAGACATTTTTGTTTAGTTTTATAGCTTGAAAGTGACATAATTTTGGCTTAGAAGATAAAATTTTAAAAAATATTACAAAATCTGCAATTTATGCCTTATTAGGCAGTTTCGTAGCGAGCTCTGGGCTTGAAGGCTGAAAAACGCTAAGAAATTTCTGAAGATTTTTTTTCCTTTAAAATAAATTATATGAATAATTAAGGATGGATCTCGACTGTATTTATATATTTTTTCATAACAAATGTTTTTGACCAACAGGGGTGGCAGAAGGAAGGGTGAAAAGACAAAAATAGGTTCGCTACTAAACTACACTACGAAACTGCCTAAAAATGCTTTGTTTTGTAGCAAGGGGTTTTTGAAGGATTTTTTAAGTTTAAAAGGGAATGTTGAAGATCGACCAGCCACGTGGAGGTATCCAAACATATGAGGAGACATCTCATCAAATTTTCATCTCTCAACATGTGTACCTTTCATATAAAACAACATGAAGACAAAATTGTAGTTGTTATTGATTCTGTTAGTGTCAGTCTTTGCAGCCTTCCTCCAGTGATCAAACATGCTCTTACAAGGTGATTTTAAAGATTTCAAGATCAAATTTTGTCATTTCAGTGAGTCTTCAAGTAAAATTTGGTCACTAGGTACTAGGTCTAGGGTTTTCTTTTACTCCTGTCAAAGTTGTAAAAATTTCGGTCCATGTCACCATTCAGCTGAGTGTACCATCATTCAGAGGGTTTTCATCATCATTTCAAGTTCCACTGGGTCATTTTACACCTTGTTCATGCTTCAGTTGTGCCTAGGTAAGGTTCATTTCCCTCTCCTAGGGTTTTGGAGGTAATTTCTCTTGGATGGTCAAATCATCAGCAAAACTTGTATCCTGATGTTCATAAACCTTTCCCTATCCTTAATGTACCTTATTAAACACTTCCCATCACTGAGATCCCCCAAATTCCTCATTTTCGCACAAACCCTAGTTTCTTGCTACAACTTGGCAATTTTCTAGGCTAGGCCTGTGTTTTTCCCTTTTGGACCCCTTCACCTCACTCAATCTCTGAAATTCCACTTTCCCCTGCTTCCTAACATCCCTCCCTACTTCCAAAAATTTTCTCAAGAATTTATAAGCCCCTTATCCCCTTCATTTCGCTTCATTTCGACAAATCCCTTGTTCCACACATCGGGATAGGTTTCACTCAAATGATTTTTATGAGAAATAAAAAATGCAATTGGGAAAATGGAGAGAGGTTTTTGTCCAAAACAGGCCAAGGAAGAAAAACCTCCTTCACTTTTTACACAGGTGTCATGGTTTTGGAGAAATGTCAAAAATACCGTTGCCTCAGGAGAATTAATGCACCTCTGAAGTGACCTTGGGAAAATCAAGATTTCTCCTATCTTGGTTGGCCAAATGACTTGCTTGATGAGTCAAATGATAAATAGACACAAATATATTTCCAATGAGCTATCATGAGCTCAATTTGGAGTTGAGGAAGACCTTCAAAAGTTGACTGCAACAACACTCTTCCTTTGAGGGTGCCTCATTCTTCGCTCATTTTCGACTACCTTGGGAGATTTGATTTTTGACAGGGTAAATGAACTCCAAATTGAAAAATGCCAATTGGGTTGGAAATTAGACTCAATAATATTTCCAAAGACCTATCTTTCACTCAATTTGAACTTCGGGAAGTCCCTCAAAATCAGCCTCAAATCCTAAAGTACGCATAGATATGACAGTACTCAGTATAGGGAAATTCTATTTTATTTTTCACTCAATGTTCTCTTAATTCTCTAGTTTTGGTCAGCTTGATTTTTCATGTAACTCTTGATGTACCTTGATGTAATTTCATGACCATGATGTAATTTTGGCACATTTTTACTCATCTTAGTAGATTCATTCACCAAAAAGTGAAATGTAAGTGAATGAATCAGTTTCCTATCATATAGAGGCAAGTTGTTTCATTTCCTATTTCCCAATTCTTAGTTTAGATATGGTTGAAACAGTCCTAGAATGATGAGATAGACCCCTAGAGGCATGGGGATGAGTTATGCATGTCTATATCTTGTATTTCTTCAGTCATTTTCAGAGTTGGACACGTGGGATTGCTTGGCACTTCATTGTACATTTCATCTCTACAATTTTGGCAAAGGAATAGCACTGTGGTTTGCAACACTCTTTGGGATCCATGTAGCTCTATGTTTTGATGGTGTTTTTCTCTATGTAAATTGTAATTTCAACGTATGTTTATGTGTATCATTTCTCTTTCTTTCTTAAATTAAACAAATACATAAAGGTGGGAATTCATTAGCTTGTTTGCTCCTCGCCTTCGCCTTTGTTTAATTTTTCATGTTTTCACCTATTTGAAGAGGATTATTGAAAGCCTCTTTCCCTCTTCATCTCCTCACCAGTCTGAACCATCCATTCATTCAATCTAAAGCATCAAAATAATTGCCTTCCTTGCCCCAATCAGAACTCTGCAAAAACTAGGCCTTATACCCACACCCAAAACTGCCTTTCCCTTTGATCCAACAAAAACCCCCAAAAACACAATCAAACTCCTTCACTTATATACCTAGCCTAAAATTAGCTTTTATTTCAAGTCATCTCAAGCCCTATTGATTATTTTTGTTGAGATTGACCGGGAGAGAGCCCTCTACTGTTCTGGTAGGGCTAGCTACCAGACTGAGCGTGGTTTGATGTTACCCTGAACTCTGCCTTCCTTCAACCTGAGGTAGATTTAGGTAGTAACAGATTCTTTCCTAGAAAATAGGATAGTCGTTACTAAATCCTTGGAAAGTGTATTTATGTCTTATGTCATGGAGAATTCCATTTGATCACTTGAACCTTATCTATGTAATAATCCCACTATTATAAAAGTGGAGGTGATAAATGTAATTAGAGTCTCGCTAGGAGATAAACTCTTAAAATGAATAGGTGTATTTTTATGTTCTAGAAATAGAGTTGTCAGTTATGCTTAGCTGTCATAATTAAGGTTCGAGCACCCAACATTCTATGCAATGTAAAATGATTATATTTATAGACAGAAGATCAGATATCAAATGGTTGGAGAATATTGTACTAAACTGCTACTCTGTAATAGTTTTTTCAGTTTTAGTAATATACAGTGATATTTTATTTCTTTACCTGAGATTCAAAGGAGGTGTTCAATTTGTTGTATGTTCTATATCTTTCATGTTTAAATATCTGTATTTATTTTGATGTATAATTACTCAGAACTCATGGTAACATGCTCTGACTTCTTTTAGAGGTTAAATTGTTGTTTTCTTCCTATGTTTTGTATGTGTGCCATCTTTTCATTTAAACCTCCATTTTCCTCAGTTTCCAAAAGAAGAAATATTTTCATTGAGTTTACTGATGTTGACCCCATAGCCCAATGGTAGAAATTCCTTATATTTTCAACTTGAAATCAATCATAATCAATTTACAATTATAGAGTTAGCCATCTAATAGAATCTCCATTGAAAATCATAAGTTACCTTGAGAGAGCCCTCTCAAACTGAAGAGGCTAATCTTCAGTCAAAAGTGGTTTGAAAGAGTTACATTAAGTTGATTGATGAGCAGCCTATCATAATCAATTTGGTGATAACAGAAGGAAAAATTTCAAATATCCCACCTACCGTTATGGTGAATATTTCTAAAAAACCTAGGAAGGTCAAAGAAATCTCCCTAGGGGCATCATGCTCTCAAGAAGAAATAGTCACGTACACCTCTGTATTATAGGAAACAGGGATATATTTATGTGGGGTTACTCGAAGATGCCAGGCCTATGTCCCACCAATGTGGATCATCATATTGACACATGGCCTGACACCCTCCCTATCCAGTGAAAAAACGTCAATTACACCCATCTAAGGCCAAAGAAATCAAGAAGGAGATCAATAAACTCCACAAAGCTGGGTTTATCTACCTGTTCACTTACACATCCTGGGTTTCTAACCCTATACCCATCATTAAAAAACAGGGCACTATCCACATTTTCACCGACTTCCAAGATATTAACAAAGCTTGTCCAAAGGACAATTACCCCACACCATTCATTTTCCAAGTCATAGATTCTTGCACCATTTATGAGGCCCTATCTTTTATGGATGGGTTCTTAGGGTATAATCAGATCTAGCTTCGAAATATGAATCAATTCAAAACCACATTCACCACTCCTTAGGGTACCTTCGCATACCAATTTATGCCATTCAGCCTTAAAAATGCTGGCACCACCTTCCAATGGGCCATTAAATACATATTTCATGACTTGGCTCATCTCATCCTCACCTATTTGGATGACTTCACTGTACAGTCCAAGACGCATGTTGACCATTTGGAATATTTGTGGCTAGTTTTTCAGAGAGGCCGAAAATAAAACCTACACTTCAACCCTCTCAAGTGTGTATTTTGCGCCAACGCTGGAATATTTCCATGATTCATTGTTTCCTAACAAGGTATTCGATTTGACCCTCTCAAAGTCCAGGAAATCAAAGAAGTAACACCTCACAAAACATTGAAGCAGTACAAAGCTTGCAAGGTAAGCCCAACTTCTTATGACGCTTTGTCCCCAACTATGCCACTTGCATGCAGGGCTTCTTACATCTCCTTCGTCAAGACATTCCCTTCAAATGGGATGAACAGACCCAAAAATCATTTCAAGCATTAAAAGACACCTTATCTTCATCTCCTTTTATCATCCCACCCAACCACAATAAATATTACACCCTATATCTATCTATGTCAGATGTAGCCATTGCGGGGGGTACTAATCTAGGATGGCCCAAACAACAAGGAACATGTAATCTATTACGTAAGCAAAAACTTAGACGAGTTTGAATTGAAGTATGAGCTAGAAGAGAAAACAACCTTAGCCCTAGTACATGCAGTACAAAAGCTTCGACACTATATCATCCTGCGAACCACCATTGTAGTAGAATTTATTAACCCCATGTGATTTTTCTCACTCGCTGCATGATGAATGATAAATACACCCGATGGGTAGTTATACTGCATGAATTTGATCTACAATTTAGCTCCCCTAAAAGCAAAAAGGCACTCATCCTTTCCGAATTCATCACTGATCTCCCAACAAGAACCCAAGGATCCCTTGTTAATAATGCATTGTCTGATGAACATATGTTCTTAGTGACAATGGAGGACCCTTGGTATGGCGATATCCTTATTTTCTTGCAAACTCACAAGTTCAAACCTCATCTCACTTGTGAAAATAGGAGGTGCATATATCATCAAGCCCCCTAATACCTCCCATTAGGGGATGTCCTTTACCATAGAAGCATCAACACCATATTACACTGATGCCTCACTCATGGCCAAGCAGAGCACATCCTGAACGACTGTCATACTGGAGCCTGCAGTAACCACCTATCAAGAATGGCCACTACTCAAAAGGTCCTATGTGTCGGTTACTTCTGGCCCACCCTTTTTCATGATTGCTTCCAACCAGTCAAGATATGTGAGTGATGTAAGCGCTACACTCACAAGGTGCGAGCCCCTCTAGCTCCCCTACGCCTAGTCATTGTAGCTGATCCATTTTGTAAATGGGGCATAGACTTCATGTTGTGCAACCCTACATCATCTAGAAACCACAAGTACATAGTTGGGCTTGGTGATTATTTTACCAAATGGGAAGAGGCCATGCCCACATACAACAAAAACTGCGGAAACCATTGTATGGTTTTTCTTTAACCATGTCATCATATAGTTTTGTGTCCTCGAGGAATTGGCGTCAGCCCATGGGAAATATTTTTAAAATGAAATATTCCAAGAACTATCCCAACACCTTGGTTTTTCACATGAGTTTGTGTCACAATACTACCTGTTAGTGTCACTATTTCAGTGATCAAAAATAAATTTTTTTGTTGTTTTCTTAGAAGTCGTAGGTTAAAAATTATTCTTTTCAAACAAGTTCTCAAAATAAATTTTGGTCGCTAAAAGAGTCTAGGTCTAATGTGTTTTTTCATCATTTTATTCATGACTGTCAAAGCTCCAAGGAATCAATCTGCCTTTTCAGTTCAGCTAAAAGAAGAAAGTGTTGCAATTAAAGGGTAATGGTGAGCAAATTTCATTTCTACCTTCATTGTAATATTCCCAAATTTTCACATCATATTTGGAATATTAGATTCCTTGATTTTCTTAATAAATTAAGTAAATAAAAGGGTGGAGGGACCCACAAACCTCAAAGATGAATAAAATCAACTTTTAATATGTATATGTGGATATTTTAGATCTAGATCTAGAATCATGGAGTAGTGAAGCAGGTCCATTAATGGAGATCATGTCTCATTTATGAGATAGATTATGGAGGATGAAATAGTCAAATAAGATCATGGATCTTAAATGTAAAATCATGAGGATATTTGATAAGGTAAACTGAGATCATAGTGCATTCAAGAAGATCATGAGGCACTTATGATAAGATAGTGGAGAAAGTGATGCATTTAATGCACACATGATGGAGGGGGTAATCACCCCATGTGAACATGATGGAGGACATGGATCAACAACACAGTCAACCTTGGAGACTTTTTTCCACATGTACAGTGCAGCATTGGAGTGGGCCTAGACTATGGAAGGCTCACGCATAATAATAATGAAGGTGAAGGCACAATGGATGGCATGATTTGGATAATTCATTTCTTGATCTTTTTAGATCTAGATTTGTCTTAGGACAATTTTATGCAGACTTGGGTTGTTTAGCAAAGTTTGTAGTGTTGTTTAGCATAGGGCGTTCCTGAGTGGGAATCCCACCTTTTTCTTTGAGTAGCTTTGGAAAGAGGATTGTTCTTCATTCCATATCAGGAATCGGTGCCTTCTTCAAGAGGTTGTTTCTAGCATTCAGCTAGGAAACTAGTGGAGGATTCATCCTACCACCTTGTTCTTCAGATCCATCCTTTTAGGAGCAGCATATCTACATCAGGAATTCAGGCCATTTGGTTTTACCTCCATGCAGCAGTAGTCCCTTCAAGGATTGCACAGTTCAATCCTGTAGATCTATTGGAGGAAGGAAATTTCTAGTATTTTAGCTGGAAATCCTGTGAGGGATAACCTCCTCACATTGGATCTATTGTTTCCATCACTCGGGAGCTGATTTGACATATCTAGAAGTAGGCTAATAAGCCTCCCACTCTGACAGTGCAGTTTTCTGAGTTTTTTTTTCATCCAGCAGCTATTTTCAGTGGAGGATATTGGAGGAGCTAGATACTAATCTTTTAGCCCAAGGATCTAGTGAAGGGATCAACACTTCTTGCATAGATCTGTTATACGTCATTGTAGCCATCATATCATCCGATCTAGCTTCAGATCTGCATTCCCAGCAGCATATATATGAAGCCCTAAGAGGGTTTTTTTCATATACTTACAGGTCTGAGAAATCTCTTCTGGGTTATCTTGGGAATCCATCATTAAGCCCAGATCTGAAATATCTACAATTTCAGCATCATCGGAGCTCCCATTTTGCCTAGATCTAACTTTCTATCTTTCAGGTAGTTGCAATCCCAACATTTGCAGTAGGGACAGTGCATTATACTTTCTAGCAGAGCAGCAGCTACGCAGTCCCTCTTGGGAAATCATTGCAGGGTCATTCTAGGCCACCCTTGTGGCTTGAGTGTCTCATATTTTGAGCACTGTTGTACTTTATTTTTGCACCTCCAATATAATAAAATGGCTCAACTATTTCTGTGCATTCTGATGTGTATATAGATTTATTGTTTACTTTTTTGAAATTCTTATATTGTTTTTTATTATTACTGCATTCTCCCTTTTGGGATATTACAATGGTATCAGAGCATGATCTTTGGCTCAGCTTGTGGAAACTTCATCTTTGCATCAAAATAAGAAGCAGATAGATGAGATCTATCATGGAGGATGATAATTATGCCACTCTTTTCTTTAGATCCATGCAAGGTCTCTCCAAGGAGATCAATCCAATGAAGAAGGAAAGACAGAAAAAAGATCCAAGAAGAAGATGTTATGGGGAAGGTCCAAGCACTTCCTATCAACAAAGAAGAAAACCAAATAATCCTAGATCTCCACATAGATCCACCATGCCCAATTTCTTTGGAGAAGGTGAAAGGTGTATGTTACACAGCAATTTGTCACTGTCCCTGCAATTCCCCATCCCGCACATTGGAGGGCTCTTTCTGTGACCTGTGAGCAGTGACATAACTTGAAAACACTTTCATGGCATTCCCCTGGACATGTACTTTCATTTCCCTTAAGACAACTCCTTGTGAAAAAACCTTAAAAACAGCCTTTTTTGCATTGGCGCGGGTACACACTTCAGCCCTCGCGCCAAGGGGGAAAATCCTCCAAAGAGGGTGCACCAATTGGCGCTCTATCTCGGAGCCGCACCCGCGCCAGGCTTAATAAAGGGTGTTTTTTTTTAAATAAATGGCAGAAGATTGACCCCAACCAATTCCTAAACTAGTCTCTAATTTGAGTTGGGAGGTTGGCTTCTAATTTCCATGTAGAGGAAGTAGTTTTCCACCTCTCATGGAAGCTTCCTTGAGGATAGGGCCAATCCCATGATTGTAGGGATCCCGACTCCCCTTCCTCCATCTATATAAGCTTGCCATTTTCCTTTGCAAGGAAATCTCCAAGAGCCTTCATAGCCCAAAGAATGTTCCAATAGTCCTCATAGTGTCAAATCAATAGCAAGGAGATTGACGATCGAAGAGAGAGTCTTGTCCCCATCCTTGACAAGCTTTACCAAGACGTATTTCGTTGGCGACCCGTCGAAGGAGAATTCAGCGTCAGAGCCAGGTTGTATTTTCCTTTGTATGAATTAATGATAAGCGACTATTGGTTATGGTTCCACTCGTTTTGTTCATTATGATCATGAGTTTTGTCTTCTCTGACTGATACATAATTTCATATATCGGGTTTTACGCTTGTGTTTGCTGTGTTTCTTGTGTGTGAAGGTGTTCAGTTGCGGTGAGCGAAAGGATTTTGATCTGCTAGAGCAAGGAAACGGGAGCATCATCTCCCCTACGAACAACAGCGTTGGACTTGAGGTAGGCCTTCTTCGCAAGTTGGTTTATTGTAATTAGGAACCTGCGCCTTAGCGTGATACGATTGTTGCTAGACCCGATCTGGGCTAGTAGGGATCGCCTCTGTCCGCAGAGGGGATTTACCTCCACAACAAATTGGCGACTCCACTGGGGAGTTAGCTTGTTGTTTTCTTTGTAAACTACAGACGGAGCCTGAAGTTAGCCAGATAGCCTTCAAAACAATCTTGCTCTGCATTAGCGAAATTAGATGAATGATACTTCAGTAAATCTCCGGTCTAGTTTATGCACTGAACACTTGGAGTATTGTCTTATCTTTTTGGTCCATCCTTGACTTTTCTTGCTTGATCGGCCCTTTTGGCTAGCTCTTGTTGTGTGTTTGGATTTTTATTTAGCTTTACCATCACTGGTCTGCTTCTTGGATTGCTATTTTTTCATTTTTCCTTAGTAAACTCGGCTGGCGCGCTTTTAGTGTGACAGTCGCGCCCACTGGCACATGTTGTCAGTGTATTACTCGCACCAATTCCATTCTGGCGCTAGTTTCAACCTTACCATCGTGCCAATCCTATAAGGTAGTAGGGTTTACTGTGTTTTGAGCCTTCTGAGACTGATCTGGGTGTTTGGTCTTATTTTTACGACTGCTTGAGTGTTCTGGAGCCTTGTTTGACTGACTGTGACCTTCTTCCTTTGGTTGTTTGCCCATTTCTATCGATTTTACATTTTAGCCCTAGGGCATCTAGGTGCTATTGTGCGTCGAGCCTCCCTTGGGAGTTTTTGGTTCCTATCTGTTCGGTCAGCTTTGTGATTGCTTCTTTGCACTCGTTTGGTAGTTGTTTATCGTTTTATTGTGTTATTTGATTGATTGGCTTCTTCTTCATTCGAATTCCGCTTTGTCTCGTTTTGGGCCTAGATTACATGGTTCAATTGAGTCTTTGGGTGTCTTTTGATTTGAGGGACTTTTTATCGATTTGAGACCTGATTGTAGGCTTGAATTGTGTGAATTTGATTGTTTTTCTCTTTTTCTTTTGCTTCTCAATTGCTTGTCTCATTTGTTTTCATCTTGTTTAGTGCTCTTGCTCTTAAACATTGAAAATATAAAAAATCTCTTTTGCGTTGAATTAGTTGGTGTGAATTAGATCTTTTCGGTGTTATTAGTGATTAGTAACTTTGAACGAAAAGCTTTTAGTTTCCATTAGCTTCATTAGAGATATCATTGGTTGTTGTCTAATCATTTTTTTGTTGTGTGAAAAGCTCTTAACTCTCTTGTAACTAGCTTTCATCGAATGAAATGATATATTGTGGCATGTAGTGTGCACTTAGGAGTTTTTGAGACATTACATTCGTTAGGGCCTGAAAACTGAAACATAATTGAAGATAAACATTAAAAATTTATTCAATTTTCACTAAGGCAGCATTGAAACATTAACGAAATATTTAGAGGTCTAGGCTAGAGACGTGTTCTGGTGTCTTTAAACCTAGTAGCTATCGTTCGCCTCCTGGCTTTAGACAGCGCTAGTACGGACTTGTGCTCCCCGTACCATCGTGTATATAAAGAAAGACCCCACTAGGTTTCTATCCTTTATCCACAGGAAGTTGAGTCTGCCACCCTATACCCGTGATACACCAGACACAGCATTCGGGGAGATTTCCTACACGTACGTCAAGTCCTTGGTTGATTTCTCTTTCATTTTGAAACCAAGGTGTATATTGCAGTTCACGGTTATTTCGTACACCCTTTGCCTAGTATTCCTAAGTAGTCATTTTGATCTTATCTGACTCTTTAAATTTGAAAAGATCACCAAGTGCTTGTCCTTTCACGCTTGCTTCAAAACTGAAAGAGATAGATTCATCTTTCATCCATTTCCCGACTCTTAAAACATGAAACGATGAAGTTTCTAAGTTTCAATGTCGTAAAATAAATCACCCGCGATCACACTCCTTGTTATATTTTGCCTATTGGCCATTTGATTGTGTGCCTTGGTTCTTTTTCAGCCCGTGTGTGTGTTTGATCTTTTTCTCTTGTCATTACTACCACAGTGGCGGAACCCTCAGTTTCGTCTACTGGTAGTCCATATACGGACGATTCATCAAAGGTTTCTCAATCCTCTGTTGAACCTCAGCGGCCCATCGTTTCCGAGTTTCCCGAAGGGGGACCGGTTCTGTCTGAGCTTCCCTTTGGAGGACCAGTTGAGTTCAATTGGCCCTTATCTGACCCTTGGTCTAGATTTGGAGTAGGGGAACATTTCCCTCCTCTTACATCGGGTTCACCTTTTTTAGTTGTTGTTATTCCTCCTAGCCCTCCCTGTCTGTTATGAGATCTAACGGCAGGTTCAAATATGAGTGAATCCAGTCATTCTACTAGCGAGGAAATCCCCACGTCTGGTGAAGATTACCAGTTATTCCCAGAAGTAACTTGGAAGTTATTCCCAGAAGACAACGCCGAATCATCTGTTATGTCTTCACCTGGTCCCCTGGTCCCTCACTACCAACAGGGTATAGATCCTTAGGTCAGATTATTGCCGTCACTGCCTCTATGGGGGAATCAGCTCCTTCTATGAGGCTAGTTGTTCCTTCATTGGGGATGTCTCCACGGACACCTGTCATGTCATCCCCTTAGGTCACTTTTGTACCCGTCAGGCCCATTGTTTGTGTGGATGCATCTACACCTGTTGTTACCACTCAGTCCATAAGGACCAAATCGCTTCCCGAAGATGTCTATATAGCTTCTTCTATGCCAGAGAACATCTCTCCTGAGGAGTATTGATTCTCCTTACAAAAATCGAACCCCGAGGTCGGACAACCCTCTCAAGATCCCAACCGCTCGTATTTTTCACATTATGCATAGGATGGTACACCCATGTACATTTTTCCATATCAGTACGATGAGCACGGGAACCCTTTATGTTTAACCGCTCCTGAGGCTCAACTTCATGCTCAGGATTTACCGTATAACCAGGTGTTGATGGGAAAATCTGTCCAGCCAATAGCAAGGGCTCTCCCCGGTAAAAGGTCCCAATTAGACCTTGAACCGTTTGGAATAGGGATCTCGTCCGGGGTGTGGGTCTGGCTACCACTGATTTCTCCTTTGCTTTGGGTCTCGCTAAAACTCTATAAAACAGTGGGTACACACCTAATCAACTGATGCAAGACATATGATTGATGCATTAAATGTACATGTAGCACTATGAGTAGCAAGAGGAAATAATAAAGCATGAAGACCGAAGGAAGTGTCTTTAGCAACACTTCATTAGGCTCATGCTTGCAAACTGTTCTGACCGCAAAGGAAACAGTTCCTCACGGCAAGAACACCCTTCACTTCCTAAAATTTTAAATGATAACACGAACGCGGATAAATAGTCATCAACATTCGCTAAGAAAGTGAAATAAACTCAACCACCATTAACATACTCAGCAAACTGTTATGCAACTGTGATGTGAATTGAAAATACAGTTCCCTTAATCTTAGGATGTTCAGAAACTAAAAATACAATATTTGACAGTGCTGATACATAAGACAACACCAGATCCACAAGGGGATTTTTCAAAATGCTTGTATTAATGCTTAAGTGTATAATCCTTTGGTAATACAATATACTCAGCTCGAGTCCCAAACCAAAGATCCTTTTACAAGCTCTTGAAGGAGTATTTATAATACACAACCCACCCTTTGGGCTTCCTTGACTTTTCATCTTCTTGACCGTTGGGCTGCCTTGCGACCCAGTCTTTTCTGCAACCTGCGACCTGAGTTGTTGTTGCGACCTGTGACCTAACTGGGTCTCGGGGTCACACATTGTAAGAGAATGGCCAAGGTGCGACCTTGCGACTGGGTCGCAGGGTCGCGGAGTCGCGGATCGTGAAAAAAGATGAAAATGAAACCTTGCGACCTTGCGACTTGGTCGCTGGGTCGCAGGGTCGTAAATTTCAGGAAAAATCAGAAATGTGACCTTGCGACCTGTTGGGATTTGCGCCCTCGTGACCTCGGCAGAAATGCGACCTGCGACCTCGTCAGATCCGCGACCTGCGACCTGCTGGGATTTGCGACCTCGTGACCTAGGCGAATATGCGACCTGCGACCTTGGGCAGATCAGTGAGTTCTTTGGAGTTTCGCCAGCATCTACTTGTTTTTAAAATGTCCCCTTGTTTGTTGGGGAAAACCTTGGCTCTTATGTGCAAACAGAGAGGTTCTTCCTGCAATCAAAATACACAGGTCACATATCTTCATGATGGAATAATAGTAATGCTAAGGGAATTTTAATCAATTGTAAGAATGAAAATAATAACTTAGACCCCTGTGTGGTCAACTACTGAATCGTCGGAGAGAATGGCTAGGGTAAGCTTTCTCTGTGCCCTTTCTCTGTTAGGATCATCCTTTTTCCCCGCACAAGGTTCTATTCAAGTCTTGGATTAAATTACTTGATAGGCACGAGCTTCTTCATTCACATTCTCAGTGTTTTCTGTATGTCTTCATGCTCATCGATTTTCCCATTCATTAGAGGAGCAGTACTTGTCACCTTCAATCGAAGAATCTCAGGTATCTTGTTTTCTAGAAATTTTCAGTCTGCTGAGTTATGTGTCCTGTGGGAGCCTTAAATGAGCTTCTTCAAGAGTTGCCTCGGCATATAAAATAGTCTCTTGTTAGATATTTAAAGCAACCCCCTTGTAATTGCAATATCCATTTGCACATCCTTTGGAGGGAGCTAGAAGCTCTCTTCATTTGAGTAGACATCGTTGTTCCCTTGCATTGCACTCCAAACTCCTGTAAAGTCAAACAACATCATGCAGCAACACCTTCATGCCACAGCGACATAGCCCGTGTGTAATGGTTATGGTACCTTCACGCATTTCAACACATGATCCTTTAGTTATCTACATTTTCACTCTTCCTTTCCAAGTGCGTTGGCCGCCAATGGATGCAGAACACCTTAGATCTGCCGCACGCGGAGACCAAGCTTAAAACGGCGCCCTTTGGAGAAATCTGGTTATTTTGGTGGCCCATGCGAAATAGATAAAGCCAATCAGTCGTATGTCTCCACAAAGTCAGTCTCACCGAGAAATGTCAATCGATGCTTCTTGATGGGTTCGAGAGCTTTATAATAAATTAGTTCACTATCATCTTCAGCCTGGTAATGGTCGATGAGTTCCACAACCAAAAGGTAAAACATACTTGCGTCTCGTTTAATCTTCAAGTTAGGAAACAATCTTTAGCACAGTTTCTTTCCTTGCTTGAAACTAAGGGGCTTTTTCACCATAGCATTCTACGCCTGGGATATAGCTAAAAAACTCGTGTAATCAAAAAACATATTTGGTATCATTCCATGCGACACCTCTGACAGTCGCAGGCAATTGGAAAGAATCTCAAAACTCTGCGTGAAAATTGAGCAGTCTTTGGACACTTTGTTTTAAATATGCTCTAGCGCTCCAGCTAGCATCAACACGCTCCCTCGTTTGGGCGTAGCAGCGCAATTTTAGCTTCTGCATGGCAGCATGCATTGGGCAGGCTGGGTCCATGTAACGCGGAAAGGGGAGGGGAGTAGGAATTTACGCTACCCAACTCAGCATGAACAAACACGTGGATGATCATTATGGAGCCGATTTTAGTGCATGAAACTGTGTTTTCTGACGGGATCGCAAGGTCGGAGAATTCCTTGGGTCGCAACTTTCCATGGGCAGGTCCTCCTGCGACCCTACGACTTGAAAAAACGTGCGACCTGATGGAGTCGCTGGGTTGCAAAACTGGTTGAGTCACAACACAGGGCGATGTCTAATCTCTGCGACCCTGTGACCTGTTCAATCATACACGTGCCTACCATATATATATCGTCTCCAAGCGTTGTTCCTTGTGGTTTTGAACGCTGAATAACCATGCATTGCGTGAGAAAAGCATAACATATAATAAAACCTTTTGAAGTCAAATACCCCAGGCATTCCTCTCGTCGTCGTGACTTGGCGCTCGAAACTGTTTGCCTGTGATACTGTAATTATATGGGATTTCGCTTCCTTGATTTACACATAAGCTCTGGTTAATATAATATGTCTGCTCCACAGGATAAACTCTGCTACAGAAATGTTAAAGTCAAATCGTAATATATTTTCATATAGTTCTGATTCGTGTCTCAACCTAAAGTCGACCGCCATATGTAATATACCTCCCCCATATGCTTCATCACAGTTTAAAACTGCACGCATCGTCCATTGGTGATGATTTCATAGTTCAGCATTTCTTTTGATCACACTAGCTCGATGATCATTATATCATGGCCATCGTAGGTCTGTTATCAGGTTCCGCTTACGCTCCATATGTTTCTCCATAGTTCGAAACGCCATCACCGTAAAACTTGCAACCATTTGCACGTGTTGATGCAGTCCTGATCCACATTGAAAGATTGACTGCCTTATAATGTGTATATGTTCCAAGAATTTACCGTAGGTTGAAAAAACGCCTTCGAACCTTGTCTTTAAAAATAATTTTTGGTTAATATAATACGTCTACTTCAAAGGATAAACTCTCCCACAGAAGTGTTTAAGCCGGAACGTAATATATTTTCATGCGTTTTAATCGTGAAGTAGATCACTTTATATATCTGCCTGAAATGTTTTATTGTAAGTTGGAACCCTGCCATCTACGTTTGCCTCCATGTAACATGTCCACTCATTGTCTACGCCAAACGTGAAGTTGACCACCATATTACGTGCCCCGCGTGGATTAAAATTGCACTATCACCATGTTGTGCTCCATGCAACGTGTGCATGCAACTCCGTTCCACCTTTTATCGTGAGGTTTGACCGCTACATAATATACGTCTGCTCAAAACATTTACCGTCGAACCTTTGCGCCCACTCCATGTTTTAAAAATAAACCTTGACCATTCTGTATTCGCTCAACACATTTTAACGTAAGTCAAAACTGCAGCACAGAAATGTTTGAGCTCTATTGTCATGAGTTTTCATATGGTTCTGATCCTTTGCGCCTTAATTATAAAGTTGGACCACAGCATATGTATATTTGCTCTCAAATCATTAACCACGATTTGAAAACTGCCAACGAGCCTTTGACTCCATGCAACGTGCCATGGTCATTATGACACGCTACTAGAGGTCTATCATACACTCTGCCCCATGTTTTACACATAAGCTGGATCACTATATCCACCATAGAAGAAATTAAGCTTACGTGTAATGCTTTTCATATCGTCTTGATCCACCATCTCATATGGTTTTGGAACCATAAGGTCCTTTATCTTTTGAGCCTTGGTTTAACCACATAACCTTTATCATTTGCTTTTCCTTCAATTGCCAGCGCGAATGGATAAAAATTTTCATGCTGAGGTTGCCATCTCATGATATTGAATTCTTCTTGCTTTGAAAAATTTGAGACCTGACCTCTGCTACTCAGCAACTAAGCTGGGATGTCTTGCGAAAGCGCTTGGAATGCGAGGTCGATGAGAAACCTCCAATCATATTCTTCCTATTTCAGAGTGAAAGCATTTCCTTCCCAAGAAATTAATCTTTTAAAACAATGCAGCTTCATATGGTAGACTAGTCATTTGTTCAAGCCATATTGATGGCTCTTTTAATATTAACCTTCTCTATCTTGTGGTTCCAAAGACTGCATTTGCATATGCATCCATGTGCTTGGCTACCAAGAGGTGCACTCATTTAAACATAACCTTTTAGGTTCGATTTGAAGTTCTCCATCTCTTATGGTCCCACATAGACAAACTTTATGGATATGTAAGAGCAAAGGAGACTAGGGTTTTAAGGCCATTTCATTTCTCCACGTTGTACTCCTTGCAGCATAAATAATTCCACACCATGTAGCTTAGGATTCATAAATTTTTCTTCTAAAGGGTGCATTCACATATTTAAAACCCTGTCGTTGGCTTGCCACAGAAACACGTATGCTTTCGCACTGCTACCTGGCACGAGAACACCTTGAATGAGATTGTCATTCCCCAGGGAGATCTCCTGAGTTTGCTTTGTTCACCGGGCTATACTTCAGGCTAGACTTGTTGAAATGGCGACATATGTTCCTTTGTGTACAGACATCGACACGGAGCTGGCATTGTGCAGGATCTCCAAAAATTCTGGTGTGCACTAATGAAGAAATCCTCTTACGTTGGTGACATAAAAAGTTCTTTCTCTGATCGACACGTATCACACTATCCTCCTTTTAACAGTACTGGTCACTTGCTCCTCCTCCTCCCCTGTTCCGCAACTTTGGCCTCATCGTTGAGCTCAATTTCATTTCCCTTGATGTCATGACATGACTTAGGAGTTTGTTACCCGTGGGGTCGACCTGTGTGGAACATTACGACAATCACAATTACTCTTTGATAATGGTGTCCCTAGATAAAACATATGAAATTACCGAGCTTAAAATACGTATCCAGTCAACATGCTTAATGACTCACGACGAGAGGGCCTTTAATATCAAATAAGCAAAAAAAAAATTCATTTGAATGTGCTCATGGCGCAATTGCGGTAAGAGCGTCCGAGCGTGTGCTGAATGATCCCTCCCACATATGGCGTGATTGCAGCAACAACATCTGGTCATGGTGATGAGACAATTCATGAGGGGTTGGGGATAGATCGGCGGGATGTCATTGCATGCAGGTCGGGTGAAAGACTTTAACGCCTAAGCGAGCAGAGGGGGAACCCGAAATTTTAAATATACCCAAAATTTTGGGTGCTGTTGTAGCGACTACAAAAAATGGCGAACCACTGGTAGAATCCAGCATCTCCATCAATATCACAACAATAGTCTGAGTCCGAATAGTGATGCAAGGGAATATTGAACAAATTCCGTGGGTACCCTTAGTATTACTTTGGTCCTTTACAGGTATGCCTAATCCTTGTGTCTCAACTAAGTCTCGCTATTCAGAAACACATCAAGGAGAAAGCTCACAGACGCCAGTAGCTTGTTGATGATGTGAAGAGAAAGGCATTGGGTTTATTATTTTCAAGGATTTTTAAAGTAAGTTTCTAGTGTTGCTCCGCTGCCGGCAGGCCTGGACAGTACCCCAGCGGAGTCACTTCAAGAAATCACAAACTTTGCTCTGCTGCCAGCGAGCCTGGTCAGTACCCTGGCGGAGTCGTTGCATTACCTCTCTACGCAGGAAGCCTTTCTCGATCCTTTACCCTTATTTGTTTCATGTGTTTGCGGCACTTATTTTCATGTGCTCGTGGAACTTATTTTCGTGGGCGGATGAGGGATCCTGACTTATTTTATGGGCAAGAGAGGTTGTTTCTTGTTTTGCAGAAACTGAAAGATATCTCGATTTGGGTTTCCCTTTGTGCCAAACCTTCACATCCCTTTCACCACAATAGGTGAAGCACACAATACAGATCATTAAAATGTCCAAGACTATGCTGGGCACAAGGCTTAGGCTACGGGTATGGGCCATTCAAACTCATTAGGTCTCCCTCAAGCAACCGGCTTGTATCTCCCAGGCTAAATAATTTTAGACCCATAGGCATCTTGTTGAGAATGCGACTTCGATGACTTGTCTTGAGAGAAAGCTGCTTTTTGAGATAGCCACCACAACCTCACGCAAAATAATGGGGTTACTGTTTCAGTAATCGGGACAAAACAAGACCACAAGGTGGTAGGGTTGTAATGAGGGCTCACAAAGTGGCAGGTGATATGACAGAAAAATGATGTGAGAAAGGGAGTGTACAACGCAATGTAATAGGCGAGGCTCAAGATGCAATGCAAGCCATGTGCGAGGATGATCAACCAGCAGTAAGTGCAAATACAAGCAGTGATTATTTATGCAACAACAAGTAACTGAAAAGGAAATGGAAGGAAAATACTTGTAACATGATGATGCCTAAAATATTAATCGTAAACAAAAATAGCAAACACGCTTTTAAATCATAAAGTAAAAATTTGGCAAGTAAACCTAATTAACTTTGAAATAAAATTTTATTAGCAGGTTCTAGCTAGCCTACACCTAAATCCTAGTTTAACCCATGAGGTGACCGGGTTATGTAAAATTAGTTTTCCAGTGCAGCCACCACATTAGTTCGCATCCTACAACGAGAGCAATGATTAGGATCAGAGCTAGTATCCAAAAAAGTGCAGTGACAACAGTGACAACAAAACTTACCTGAGGAGCAGGTGCAACGGCAAGACGATTATAGATACTTACCAAAGAACATGCCAGAATATATTGTGCAAGCTGAATCCCGCTCTCATCTTGATACACAGCAATATGTTCTTGAAACTCAACATTTATAAATGACACACATTCATTCATGCACAATCCTAGATCTGATGGGCGCTGGGTAAGCCACAGCCTATTTTCAGGCACATCAACTGGAAAGGGTTGGTCAAGTTGACTGGAAATCTTATCATGGTGTTGAGGACCATCAGTTTTATGGAATGGAAACAATAAGCAAGTGCCAGGCAAATTATAGATGCATGCGCATCTAAGCGTAGAAACCCTAGTTCTGAAAACCCTAGTCCGGGGTTGCTCCTGGGTTTGGTCAAGGGTATGGGGATCTGAATCCACGTTTAGTGGAGCCTGAAATTCCTCACCGCCTTGAACAAACTCCGGACCTTCGAGCGGAGCGCTTCCCAACTTTGATGGTTGGGCGAGATCAACAGGCGAATGGATGTGATCATGGATTGTGGTGAGTTGCAAAATTTCAGTGGGCTTTGTATAAATTTGGTCAAATTTTTGCACGCTGACAGATTGATAGATCGATATATCAGATTCTTTAGATTCACTAGGGTAGGGTGGATTTACCGCGGTTATGCTGGGAGGAGCATGGTATTTGGGGATCGTCATCTCAGAAACGATTGGCAAAAACTGAAGCGCTTCGACTTTCTGATGGGTACTTGAAACTTCCCAAAGAAAATCATCGAATGATGGTGTCTCCATATGGTCCGAAAAGAGATGTGAGTGACAATCCTCAGCGGTATGATTGCATATGTTTTCAAATAAGGAGTGATCGCTACAACCATCGATGTGGTCGAGTTGGGTACCTGGCATGTCAGGCTCCCCGAGAGCTACTGACTGGGATGGATCAATAAAGAGGACATCTTGAGGTTGCCCAGACAGACAATCGCTCCTATGGCCGTCTAAAGATTCCGAGTGAGAAAGATCAGATCTGAAAGATTCATCGATTTTGAACTGTGATCGTGAAACACCATCTGCGTGCTTATGATTGTCACCAATACCAGTATAAGGAAATTTTGAATGTCTCAAAGAAATTACTGGTGTGGCGGGATCGGGAAACCAACCGGGGAATAATGAACGAACAGATTGAGTCGCAAGGGCGTTAACCATACGAGGCTTTTCAACACGTGCATCCGTGTCATTTAGAGAAAACAATGATCTGGCAGGCCTTGTAAGGGAATCAACTTTATGCGGGGTAGGATTCGATTCATAATCCGTATGTGAACCAGATTTAGGTTTGTGTCCAGGGAGACACCGAGTAGGCTCAAGGTAGGCTTCATGAACCGAGAGAGATAATGAGCCACTGTGGTTTCCAAACTCTAATTCGACATGGTGCGTGAAAGATTCAAAGGTAGTGCAATAGGCTTTATCCTCTTTCCAGTGTCTATCCTTGCTCAGGAATTTCGAGGTCACAACTCCACTCCCAGACAACTCAGGAGGAGGGGTGAGAATATCACAAATAGCAACACTCTCCTTGGAGGCCTGAATGAGGTCTGGACTCGGGGAGATAGACAAGGAAGCATTAGGGACAAAGTCTGAACAGTCGGTAACTTGTGGGTTGTCATAGGAACACTAGGATCTAACTGAAATTGTTCAAGGGAAATAAGAATCACATACTTGAACTATTCACTTAAACATTTCCAATCAACATCCCTTTCAGGGAACTCAAAAAAATAATGAAAAAATCTGATAGAGAATTCATCTAGAGATTCCTGAGGTTCCATTCTAATGTCATTTAGCTTTATCACTACACTTTGCAAATCGTACCTGTGGAAAGCTTGTCGCCATTCACTGATGAGTTGTTCAAACGAATGGATGGAAGCTTTCGGCAATGTGTGGCACCATTGCTTAGCGCGACTTTCGAGAGTGAGGAAGAAAAGAAAACAAATCAAACCTTCATCCTCAATTTCGTAGCACTCACCAAAGTCACAGAAATCTAAAAAGTGTAGGGTTATGGACACCCCATTTTCACCATCGAATTTTAACTGGGACAAGTGATACATAAGTTCATCGGGGATGAAGTATCGAGGCTCATAAAACTCCGACAATAATCTCGGGAGAATGATTTTGGAATGAGCCATTACATATATGAGATTAACTGCAGGCTCTAAGAGCTCAGCTTGTCATCTGGCCTTCCTTCTAGCGCCAATTATGTTGACGGGAAAATCTGTCCGGCCAACAGCAGGGGATCTCCCCGGTAAAAGGTCCCAATTAGACCTTGAACCGTTTGGAATAGGGATCCCGTCCGGGGTGTGGGTCTGGCTAGCACTAATTTCTCCTTTGCTTTGGGTCTCGCTTAAACTCTATAAAATAGTGGGTACACACCTAATCAACTGATGCAAGACATATGATTGATGCATTAAATGTACATGCAGCACTATGAGTAGAAAGAGGAAATAATAAAGCATGAAGACCGAAGGAAGTGTCGTTAGCAACACTTCATTAGGGTCATGCTTGCAAACTGTTTTGACCGCAAAGGAAACATTTCCTCACGGCAAGAACACCCTTCACTTCCTAAAAGTTTAAATGATAACACAAACGCAGATAAATAGTCATCAACATTCGCTAAGAAAGTGAAATAAACTCAACCACCATTAACATACTCAGCAAAATGTTATGCAACTATGATGTGAATTGAAAATACAGTTCCCTTAATCTTAGGATGTTCAGAAACTGAAAATACAATACTCGACAGTGCTGGTACATAAGACAACACCAGATCCACAAGGGGAATTTTCAAAATGCTTGTATCAATGCTTAAGTGTATAATCCTCTGGTAATACAATATACTCAGCTCGAGTCCCAAACCAAAGATCATTTTACAAGCTCTCAAAGGAGTATTTATAATACACAACCCGCCCTTTGGGCTTCCTTGACTTTTCATCTTCTTGACCGTTGGGCTGCCTTGTGACCCAGTCTTTTCTGCGACCTGCGACCTGAGCTGTTGTTGCGACCTACGACCTGACTAGGTCACAGGGTCACAGGATGTAAGAGAATGGCCAAGGTGCGACCTTGCGACCTTGCGACTGGGTCACAGGGTCACGGGATCGCGGATCGTGAAAAAAGATGAAAATGCGACCTTGCGACCTTATGACTTGGTCGCTGGGTCGCGGGGTCGTAAATTTTAGGAAAAATCAGAAATGCGACCTTGCGACCTGCTGGGATTTGCAACCTCGCGACCTCAGCAAAAATGTGACCTGCGACCTCGTCAGATCCGCGACCTGCGACCTGCTGGGATTTGCGACCTCGCGACCTAGGCAAATATGCGACCTGCGACCTTGGGCAGATCAGTGAGTTCTTTGGATTTTTGCCAGCATCTACTTGTTTTGAAAATTTCCCCTTGTTTGCTGGGGAAAACCTTGGCTCTTATGTGCAAACAGAGAGGTTCTTCCTGCAATAAAAATACACAGGTCACATATCTTCATGATGGAATAATAGTAATGCTAAGGGCATTTTAATCAATTGTAAGAATGAAAATAATAACTTAGAACCTTGTGTGGTCAACTACTGAATCGTCAGAGAGAATGGCTAGGGTAAGCTTTCTCTGTGCCCTTTCTCTGTCAGGATCATCCTCTTTCCCCGCACAAGGTTCTCTTCAAATCTTGGATTAAATTACTTGATAGGCACGAGCTTCTTCATTCACATTCTCAATGTTTTCTGTATGTTTTCATGCTCATCGATTTTCCCTTTCATTAGAGGAGTAGTACTTGTCACCTTCAATCGAAGAATCTCGGGTATCTTGTTTTCTGGAAATTTGCAATCTGCTGAGTTATGTGTCCTGTGGGAGCCTGAAACAAGCTTCTTCAAGAGTTGCCTCGGCATAGAAAATAGTCTCTTATTAGATCTTTAAAGCAACCCCCTTGTAATTGCAATATCCATTTTCACATCCTTTGGAGGGAGCTAGAAGCTCTCTTCATTTGAGTAGACATCGTTGTTCCCTTGCATTGCACTCCAAACTCCTGTAAAGTCAAACAACATCATGCAGCAACACCTTCATGCCACAGCGACATAGCCCGTGTGTAATGGTTATGGTACCTTCGAACATTTCAACACATGATCTTTCTGTTATCTACATTTTCACTCTTCCTTTCCAAGTGCGTTGGCCGCCAATGGATGCAAAACACCTTAGATCTACCGCACGTGGAGACCAAGCTTAAAACGACGCCATTTGGAGAATTCTGGTTATTTTGGTGCCCCATGTGAAATAGATAAAGCCAATCGGTTGTATGTCTCCACAAAGTCAGTCTCACCGAGAAATGTCAATCGATGCTTCTTGATGGGTTCGAGAGCTTTATAGTAAATTAGTTCACTATCATCTTCAGCCTGGTAATGGTCGATGAGTTCCACGACCAAAAGGTAAAACATACTTGCGTCTCGTTTAATCTTCAAGTTAGGAAATAATCTTTAGCACAGTTTCTTTCCTTGCTTGAAACTAAGGGGCTTTTTCAGTGTTCACCATAGCATTCTACGCCTGGGATATAGCTAAAAAACTCATGTAATCAAAAAACATATTTGGTATCATTCCATGCGACACCTCTGACAGTCGCAGGCAATTGGAAAGAATCTCAAAACTCTGCGTGAAAATTGAGCAGTCTTTGGACACTTGTTTTAAATATGCTCTAGCGCTCCAGCTAGCATCAACACGCTCCCTCATTTGGGCATAGCAGCGCAATTTTAGCTTCTGCATGGCATCATGCATTGGGCAGGCTGGGTCCATGTAACGCAGCAAGGGGAGGGGAGTAGGAATTTACGCTACCCAGCTCAGCATGAACAAACACGTGGACGGTCATTATGGAGCCGATTTTAGTGCATGAAACTGCATTTTCTGACGGGGTCGCAGGGTCGGAGAATTCCTTGGGTCGCAACTTTCCATGGGCAGGTCCTCCTACGACCCTGCGACTTGAGCAAATGTGCGACCTGAGGGAGTCGCTAGGTTGCAAAACTGGTTGAGTCACAACACAGGGCGATGTCTAATCTCTGCGACCCTGCGACCTTGTTGAGGAGGTAAATCCCCTCTGTGGACAGAGGCGATCCCTACTAGCCCAGCAGGGGTCTAGCAACAAACAAACAATGCTATGACGCAAGCTCCTAGTTACGAATGAAAGACTTGGGATAAGAGCCTACCTGAATTCCAACGCTAGATCTGAAGAAGAAGATGTCCCCGTCCTTCAGCCCTGGCAGATCACATTCCTTCCACGATCTCCGTGGATGAACACCTGCACACAGAAGAAACGAACAGATACATGCATAGGAACCGGCATACGTAACTAAACATCGGTCAGAAAAGATATTACTCGCATTAACATGATAGAAAAAGGAGTGGAACCATAATCATAGTCATCTATTAAAGTGATAAACGAATAGAAGTTACAACCAAGTTCTGACGTCGCAGCTTCCTTCGAACGGGTCTCCGGTCGTCCACGTCTCGCAAAGCTCGCCAAGGAAAGGGAAACCTCTCCGGAGTCTCGTAACAATGGTCTCCTCGCTTGAATGGGCCTTAAGGGAAAGAAGGGATTCTTTACAGCACAAAGGCACTTGGGAATAGGGAGATGCAAAGCTTCGGCACTTCAAGACTAGCTTGCCATGGATCTGAGCAAGCTTTTATAGATGGGGAAGGAGGGAGTTGGGATCCCTATTATTATGGGATTGGCCCTATCAACAAGGAAGGTTCCATAGAAGGTGGCAAAACTACTTCCCTTCCATAGAACTCCCGTAGCCAAACCTCCCAACTCAAGATAGGCAGTGGTTGTGAGTTTGTTTTGAACTCAACTTCCGCCATCCATATATAAAAAACAGTCCCTAAAATGGGTGGCGCGATTGCTGCTCTATGACAGAGCGCCAAGTGGCGCGACCTCTTTACGGGATTTCCCTGAGTGGCGCGAGTACTGAACTGTCTACCCGCGCCAATGCAAAAAGAGCTGTTTTTCATGGATTTTGCAAGGAGATGTCTCAAGGGGAAATGAAGCTCATACTCGGAGGGATGCAATGATGATGTTTTCAGTGCATGACAGTGTTCACAGGTCACATTATGGGTCCTCCATTGTGCGGGACGGGGAATGGTAAGGACGGTGACAAATTACTGTGTAACAGATGCCCCCTAAAGCATGAGGCCCGAGAGAGAGAGGGGTGAAATGCTTTACGAGAACATGTCCAACTGAAGGCCCGCCGTCAGAAAACCTGCACAGACAGATACAACTGATATCTCAAGTACATGATGTATATATGGTATGGACGCAGCCATCCGAAATAGAGAATACTATAATCCGGATCCAGGGTATGGACGCAGCCATCCAACTAGGATCAAACCAGTAGACTCAGGTATGGTCGCAGCCATCCAATCAGTGAGTCGTGTACATAATGATAATAATCCACAATCGCAGCCTGGATTACAACAGACACAATCCAGGGTCTTGCGCTCCATCTCGATCCAACGAAGTACAAGTTCAAGCATGTGAATATGTGAGCTGAAGTCGAACATGCAAGAACATCGTCTGATTACCAGCCAATGATGAAAGCTATTAACAGACGCGAGAGAAACCACCAATGATGACAATGGTCCTCAAGGTACTACAGGTACAATCCACGGCGTGCGAATAAATGAGTTGATGTCGAACACCCGCAGAATCATTCGATCGGAAGTCAATAATGTAAACTTCACGTCGAATGCGACGAACCTGCCATTGAGGCATGCAGGCTCCAAGGTACCATCAGGAGTCTCTAGACCAACTTCCTGGATAATGAGTTGAAGTCGACGGGAAGTGACCTTGATCGAAGGTGGGCCATAATGATTCCCACATCATCGACACGAGACAGAGGAACATAATGTTTTGTTGTGAATCAGGGCCATATGAGAAACAGAGGAAGGTTGATATTCGCAGAGGCCAACTTCTCTTGAACATATAAACGGCACGACAATGGACTTGGCAGTATTTGACATCAACGGATCAGAGGTCATGGCGACGAGGCAGTGAACAGATGAGAGGTCAAAAGAGATTACCCAAACCCATGGAGGCAAAGTGAAGCAACGAGATGAGATGTCCCCAACCCGACACGAATGCGGACAAGTGCCATGTTCAAGAGCGACATACTGCCGACGACAACGACGATGGTTCCATTTTTCCCCCACCATTTCTGGCGAGTACCCCAATTATTTTGATAACAAGCTTGAAGGGGATAGCATATGCTTGTGATATAAGTCCGCCCTTCGGGCGAATCCATCCTAGTGCATTTAACGAGTCCTAGGAAGGAGAAACTCGGAGAACGTCATTTCGACGAAATCCAATGTCATCAGGGTTTAACGAGTCTGACAAAGGAAGAACTCGGCGTCTTTTCATGTTTAGAGAGTTTGAAAAGACGGCGGAAAAGAAAACTCCACAAGTCCCTTTTCGTAAATAGTTCCCCAGATCCGAAAAGGTAGAAAACAATATCTGGGAAAACCTCCTAGTCGCAATAGGCTAGGGTATTCCTTTTTCGTAATCAATCCATCCCGGCCCGAAAAAGGGTTAAACTTATACCGGGTGAATGTCGATTCGTGTCCATTTTAACGAGATCGAAACGACAAGGGCCTCGGCGATCTTTTCATATTTAGAGAGTCAGAAAAGAGCTGAAAGGTGACTCCTCCTGGAGGAACGAGTGGTATAAAAGGGTAGCTACTGGTTCCGGTAATGGTGGAACTGCTCAGAACAACATAAAAGTCAAGAGGCTGGCTAACAAGACCACTCATCGCAGCGGTTCCTCAGGAACGGGTAAAACAACCAAGTGAAGGCATATGATCGGCCAAGCAGATAGTGACAATGGAGTGAGAAAACCAAGGCTCATCTGGCAAAAACAGGCTGATGAAATGGCAATCACAAGAGGTAAAATGGGCATGGTTTCATTTTTACACAAGCTTGAAATCAGGAAACTATGCTTGAAGTTGGTTTCATTTTTACACAAGCTTGAAACAAAGATAAACTATGCTTGAAACCGGTTTCATTTTTACACAAGCTTGAAACGGAAACAAACTATGCTTGAAACAGTAAGCATGCCCCCAGCATGGTGACTCAATTCGAGGTACATGCCCCCCAAGCTTCAGTCCATATGGAAGGAAGATGGAGTGAAGGTTCAAATTACGAGATCTAAGAAAGACTCGACTGGGATTTTACGAGAACTAACCAAAGACTCGAATTGAATGGGAACGTGTTTCATTATTTTAACGAGGTTGACACATTAAAAGAACTATCCTCAAACACCTTGTTTCATGGTTTAGGGAGCTTGACACAAGACCAGGAACTGTGCTCCGACAAACCTTGTTTCATTTTTTAAGGAGCTTGACACAAGACAAGGAACTGTGCTCCGACGACCTTGTTTCATTTTTTAAGGAGCTTGACACAAGACAAGGAACTATGCTCCGACAACCTTGTTTCATTTTTTAAGGAGCTTGACACAAGACAAGGAACTCTGCTCCGACAACCTTGTTTCATTTTTTAAGGAGCTTGACACAAGACAAGGAACTGCGCTCCGACAACCTTGTTTCATTTTTTAAGGAGCTTGACACAAGACAAGGAACTATGCTCTGACGACCTTGCCATAATGAACAAGAAGTCATTGCTTCCAAGAGTTCCACACCAGATGGGAGGAAATCATCCTGGAAGTCAGGACCCAATGCCCCCAGCACTCGATGCACGACGGCATCATCACTGAGCACAGGCACGGGGTAGGTAGCCACGTAGTTGACCTGCGGTGGGGCAGATACAACGGGTGGATAAAAACCAGGAGGGGGTAATGGCAGACCAGTTGCCACAGTAGGACCAAAGAACGACAGCTGATCAATGGTCAAGATGCGTCCTTCATGTGGAAAGCACATCACGCGAAAGAGGGAGGAGACAAGTGCTCCTATGGCATAAGTGTAATCGCGCCCCAACAACAGATTGAAATCCAAGGGGCCTGGAACGACCATCACATCCATATGGACAGTTTTACCTCCCAAAGTAACAGGTAACCTTGGAAGGATCCCCAACGGTTGACTCATCCTTCTGTTAAAAGTTAACAGATTCTGCGTAACAGGCGCAAGCGGTGGCGAACCGAAGGCTTGCCAGGTAGTCGAGGACAGAATACTAACAGAGGCACCTTCGTCTATAATGGTGCTGGGTACAACCAGACCAAGAGCCTGTACTGTGATCTCGAAAGGCACGTAAGACGGAAGGCGGAATCCTGCAAATCGACTCCAATCAAAGGAGGCGACCAGACTACTCGGAGGGGCTACCATCGAACCAAGATGGTCTTCCCCTGGTGTTACGGAAGAAGAAGGAGCATCCTCCACGACCTCCATCTCGAAGGCGGGAAGAGTAGCTTCTTGAGGTACGGGGACAGGAGAATCTTTCTCCAAGTCCGAGGAATCTGAAGAAACCAGAATCACATGAGGGTTATGAGATCCACTCTCGACAGAAAAGACCTGGTGCACCGTAGACGGGGCCAGTTCAACCGATCCCACGACCAATGGTTGGTCGGGAATGGATTCCTGAATCTGAATTTCTGGAGGAGTGGGATCGACCAAGGATGACCCTTGACCAATCACGGCATCAGCCGGTGGAAGACTCAAAGAAAGCTGTTTATAACCAGCCGGGAGGCGTGGTGTAGAAACAGTCAGGTTGTCCAAGACTCGCTTGGCTTCATCCATATAAGGACAAAGGTGAATAGCATGGTGCCCTTCACACAACTTACAGGGATTGGTGATCTTACCCTGCTTCTTAGGAGCCTTACCAGTGCCCCCAACCTGACTCCCGGAAGCCAAAGACAACGGTGGGCGACCGTTGGTCCATACTTCAAGTACCTTGGGAATGCCAGGGCAGTCTTGAAGAAGATGGTTTCCCGTGCACAACATGCAGGGGAACTTGACTTTCCGAGGAGGGTTGGAAGGTTTATCAAGAGGAGATATCTCGGAGGCAGTAGCCGTACATTTAACCTCTCGCTTATCATACTTCTTCTTCTTTGTCTTCTTCTTCTTCTTCTTAGCCACCTGGTTACTCGAATCCAGACTTTCACCAGGCGAAGAGGAGGAGGACGCAGAAACAGGCGAAGAAGGGGAGAGGTCCACCTTGGAATCAACATGATGTTGTTCCGTCGGAGGAACTGACTGAACAGTAACGGAGTTATTCAGGACAACAGAGGTTGAGAACAACCAAACAGGCAACCCAACAGTTAACCCGGGAAGGGACAACGTCGCCATGTAAGGAGCACCAACATTTCCAAAAGGAGAAAAATGACCAGGATTCCCTTCTGAGGGGATTCCTTGGTTGGTGAACTCTGAAAAAGTTGCCATCAAACTCAAAACCACACACAGGCTGAAAACGAGCTAAGACACACGATCAAACGGTCAACAAGCAATGTCTAAACGGGTGTGTAATCGCGGGAAATTGATTTTACCACATTGGAAAATAAACAAATTCTACCGTTTCATTTTTTAAGAGTCGAGAAACGATAAAAAGATGACTCTATCTCTTTCAGAGTTGATACAAGCGTGAAAGGACAAGCGCTTGACGGTCTTTTCAAGTTTAGGGAGTCAGAAAAGACCAAATGACTGCTCAGGAAAGACTAGGCACAAAGGGTGTACCAAATATCCGTGAACTGCAATATACACCTTGGTTTCAAAAATGAAACAGAAATCGACCAAGGACTTTCCGTACGTGCAGGTAGTCTCCCCGAATGCTGTGTTCGGTGTATCACGGGTATAGGGCGACAGACTCGGCTTCCTGTGGATAAAGGATTGAAAACCTAGAGGGGTCTCCCTTTATATACGCGACGGTATGGGGAGCGCAAGTCCGTACTAGCGCTTTCTAAAGCCAACAGGCGAACGACAGCTGCTAGGTTTAACGACGCCGGAACACGTCTCTAGCCTAGACCTTCTAAATATGTTTCGTTAAGTTCCAATGCTACCTTAGGTTAATTGAATAAATTTTACAGTTGATCTTCAATTAAGTTTCAATTTTCAGGCCCTACCGTATGTAGTGTCTCAAAAGACTCCTAAATGCAAAACTATATGAGAAAAGAAAACTTTTCAATTCGATGAATGCTATCTAGTTAAGGGAAGAGCTTCAAACAATGATGCAACAAACAGCAAAACTGAAAACGAAACTTTTCCAAACTAGATGACTTTCACTATCCAAAAGTATTCTAAAACATCCAATGAAGCGAATTATGCAATGTAATCTATGCAAAATTCTTTTTCCGAAAACTATGCAATTGTAATCTATGCACAATTTCCTTTTCTTTTCAAATTATAAGAATGCACTCAATGCATTTTTCGATGAAACGAGAATCTACTTAATGCACACTTTTAAAAAGAGAATGCAATCAGAGCGATTTTTAGTTTTCAATCACTAAACAATGTGATCTAAGTCCAATGATGAATCTCAAAAACACTTTTCGATGCAATGTGATCTAATGCATTTAAACGAAAAGAAAACTATGAGACGAAAACTAAAAAAAACGCAAATCTTCTTAATGAAGGATGAATGCAAAAGAGATGTAAACAAACACTAAGAATGCAATCGTTGTTTCAAAATACTTTGTGACAAAATCCCTCAAAAGTTGACAAGACATATGTGGTCAAACACAAAAAGGACTTCCAAAGCAAGAGATCAAAACAAGGCATTCATCCCTTTTACATCAAACAATCATAGAAAGAAGACATTCCAAATAATGAGCAATGTAATCTATGCTCATACAGAGGAAATACCCGAAGGGAAAGACGCACTGTTGAAGGATTAAGGGAAAAAAACTCAATTTTCATACACCTTGAAAGTGGCCCGACTTGTACATTGACAACTAGCGCCACTTGGCGCGACTTTTACTTGAAAACTAGCGCCAATGGCCAAGTGGCGCGGGTTGCTAACTGACAACAAGCGCCACTGCCTGAAAATGAAAAAACAAAGAATTTCTCCCAACCAAAATCAGACTTCCCACTTCAAGCTGAATCTAAAACAAACCCAGAAGCAAAATACTGACCAAAAGAAACTTCCGAACAAGGATAACCCTACCACCTACAGGAAATGGCGCGACTGTCTGGCTGTAATCCGCGCCAGACAGGGGATGGCGCGAGTGATAAACTGGCAACCTGCGCCAACTGGCGCAACTGTCAGGGCTAAACTCGCGCCAATCAAGCCAACTATGAAAAGGTGAAAATTCGGAAAAGCAGAGGTCAGATCTGATCCTCTGGGGGCTGAACCAAAAGCCAAAACACAAAAAGAACCCAACCCAGAAGGTTCATCAAGCAAGGAAAAACGATCAAAGCGAAACAATCATAAACGAGACAAGGAAAACCGGACAGTCCCCAGTGGAGTCGCCAATTTGTTGAGGAGGTAAATCCCCTCTGCGGACAGAGGCGATCCCTACTAGCCCAGCAGGGGTCTAGCAACAAACAAACAATGCTATGACGCAAGCTCCTAGTTACGAAATGAAAGACTTGGGATAAGAGCCTACATGGATTCCAACGCTAGATCTGAAGAAGAAGATGCCCCCGTCCTTCAGCCCTGGCAGATCACAATCCTTCCACGATCTCCGTGGACGAACACCTGCACACAGAAGAGACGAACAGATACATGCATAGGAACCGGCATACGTAACTAAATATCGGTCAGAAAAGATATTACTCGCATTAACATGATTGCAAAAGGAGTGGAACCATAATCATAGTCATCTATTAAAGTGATAAACGAATAGAAGTTACAACCAAGTTCTGACGTCGCAGCTTCCTTCGAACGGGTCCCCGGTTGTCCACGTCTCGCAAAGCTCGCCAAGAAAAGGGAAACCTCTCCAGAGTCTCGTAACAATGGTCTCCGTGCTTAATGGGCCTTAAGGGAAAGAAGGGATTCTTTACAGCACAAAGGCACTTGGGAATAGGGAGATGCAAAGCTTCAGCACTTCAAGACTAGCTTGCCATGGATCTGAGCAAGCCTTTATAGATGGGGAAGGAGGGAGTTGGGATCCCTATTATTATGGGATTGGCCCTATCAACAAGGAAGGTTCCATAGAAGGTGGCAAAACTACTTCCTTTCCATAGAACTCCCGTAGCCAAACCTCCCAACTCAAGATAGGCAGTGGTTGTGAGTTTGTTTAAACTCAACTTCCGCCATCCATATATAAAAAACAGTCCCTAAAATGGGTGGCGCGATTGCTGCTCTATGACAGAGCGCCAAGTGGCGCGACCTTTTTACAGGATTTCCCTGAGTGGCGCGAGTACTGAACTGTCTACCCGCGCCAATGCAAAAAGAGCTATTTTTCATGGATTTTGCAAGGAGATGTCTCAAGGGGAAATGAAGCTCATACTCAGAGGGATGCAATGATGATGTTTTCAGTGCATGACAGTGTTCACAGGTCACATTATGGGTCCTCCATTGTGCGGGACGGGGAATGGTAAGGACGGTGACAAATTACTGTGTAACAGTAATCATACACGTGCCTACCATATATATATCGTCTCCAAGCGTTGTTACTTGTGGTTTTGAATGCCGAATAACCATGCATTGCGTGAGAAAAGCATAACATATAATAAAACCTTTTGAAGTCAAATACCCCAGGCATTCCTCTCGTCGTCGTGACTTGGCGCTTGAAACTATTTTCCTGTGATACTGTAATTCTATGGGCTTTCGCTTCCTTGCTTTACACATAAGCTTTGGTTAATATAATATGTCTACTCCATAGGATAAACTCTGCTACAAAAATGTTAAAGTTGAATCATAATATATTTTCATATAGTTCTGATTCGTGTCTCAACGTAAAGTCGACTGCCATATGCAATATAACTCTCCCATATGCTTCATCATAGTTTAAAACTGCACGCATCGTCTATTGGTGATGATTTCATAGTTCTGCATTTCTTTTGATCACACTAGCTCAATGATCGTTATATCATGGCCATCGCAGGTCTGTTATTAGGTTCTGCTTACGCTCCATATGTTTCTCCATAGTTCGAAACCCCATCACCGTAAAGCTTGCAACCATTTGCACGTGTTGATGCAGTCCTGATCCACGTTGAAAGATTGACCGCCTTATAATGTGTATCTATTCCAAGCATTTACCGTAGGTTGAAAAAATGCCTTCGAACCTTGTCTTTAAATAGAAGTTTTGGTTAATATAATACGTCTGCTTTAAAGGATAAACTCTGCCACAGAAGTGTTTAAGCCGGAACGTAATATATTTTCATGCATTTTAATCGTGAAGTAGATCACTTTATATATCTGCCTGAAATGTTTTATTGTAAGTTGGAACCCTTCCATCTACATTTGCCTCCATGTAACGTGTCCACTCATTGTCTGCACCAAACTTGAGGTTGACCTCCATATTACCTACCCCACGTGGATTAAAACTGCACTATCACCATGTTGGGCTCCATGCAACGTGTGCTTGCAACTCCGTTCCACCTTTTATCGTGAGGTTTGACCGCTACATAATATACATCTGCTCAAAACATTTACCGTTGAACCTTTGCGCCCGCTCCATATTTTAAAAATAAACCTTGACCATTCTGTATTCGCTCAACACATTTTAACATAAGTCAAAACTGCACCACAGAAATGTTTGAGCTCTATTGTCATGATTTTTCATATCGTTCTGATCCTTTGTGCCTTAATTATAAAGTTGGACCGCAACATACGTATATTTGCTCTCAAATCATTAACCACGATTTGAAAACTACCAACGAGCCTTTGACTCCATGCAACGTGCCATGGTCATTATGACACGCTACTAGAGTTCTATCATACACTCTACCCCATGTTTTACACATAAGCTGGATCACTATATCCACCATAGAAGAAATTAAGCTTGCGTGTAATGCTTTTCATATCGTCTTGATCCACCATCTCATATGGTTTTGGAACCATAAGGTCCTTTATCTTTTGAGCCTTGGTTTAACCACATAACCTTTATCATTTGCTTTTCCTTCGATTTCCAGCGCGAATGGATAAAAATTTTCATGCCGAGGTCACCATCTCATGATATTGAACGCTTCTTGCTTTGAAAAATTTGAGACTTGACCTCTGCTACTCAGCAACTAAGCTGGGATGTCTTGCGAAAGCGCTTGGAATGCGAGGTCGATGAGAAACCTCCAATCATATTCTTCCTATTTTAGAGTGAAAGTATTTCCTTCCCAAGAAATTAATCTTTTAAAACAATGCAGCTTCATATGGTAGACTAGTCATTTGTTCAAGCCATATTGATGGCTCTTTTAATATTAACCTTCTCTATCTTATGGTTCCAAAGACTCCATTTGCATATGCATCCATGTGCCTGGCTACCAAGAGGTGCACTAATTTAAACATAACCTTTTAGGTTCGATTTGAAGTTCTCCATCTCTTATGGTCCCACATAGACAAACTTTATGGATATGTAAGAGCAAAGGAGACTAGGGTTTTAAGGCCATTTCATTGCTCCACGTTGTACTCCTTGAAGCATAAATAATTCCACACCATGTAGCTTAGGATTCATAAATGTTTCTTCTAAAGGGTGCGTTCACATATTTAAAACCCTATCGTTGGCTTGCCACAGAAACACGTATGCTTTCGCACTGCTACCTGGCACGAGAACGCCTTGAATGAGATTGTCATTCCCCAGGGAGATCTCCTGAGTTCGCTTTGTTCACCGGGCTATACTTTAGGCTAGACTTGTCGAAATGGTGACATATGTTCCTTTGTGTACAGACATCGACATGGAGCTGACATTGTCCAGGATCTCCAAAAATTCTGGTGTGCACTAATGAAGAAAGCCTCTTGCGTTGGTGACATAAAAGGTTCTTTCTTTGATCGACATGTATCACACTATCCTCCTTTTAACAGTACTGGTCTCTTGCTCCTCCTCCTCCCCTGTTCTGCAACTTTGGCCTCGTCGTTGAGCTCAATTTCATTTCCCTTGATGTCGTGACATGACTGAGGAGTTTGTTACCCGTGGGGTCGACCTGTGTGAACATTACGACAATCACAATTACTCTTTGATAATGGTGTCCCTAGATAAAACATATGAAATTAACGAGCTTAAAATACGTATCCAGTCAACATGCTTAATGACTCACGACGAGAGGGCCTTTAATTTCAAATACACAAAAATGTTTTCATTTGAATGTGCTCATGGCGCAATTGCAGTAAGAGCGTCTGAGCGTGTGCTGAATGATCCCTCCCACATATGGCGTGATTGCAGCAATAGCATTTGGTCATGGTGATGAGACAACTCATGAGGGGTTGGGGATAGGTCGGCGGGATGTCGTTGCCTTCAGGTCGGGTGAAAGACTTTAACGCCTAAGCGAGCAGAGGGGGAACCCGAAATTTTAAATATACCCAAAATTTTGGGTGTTGTTGTAGCGGCTACAACACCGGGCTGGGAAGCCTTATAACCTGCAAGGACAACCTTTTCAAGGACAACCTTCGGGCCAGCCTGGCTATCCTTATGACCCGCAAGGTTACCCTGCGGGCCAGCAAGGGCCGCTATACCATCTGCAAGGACAGTATTACAACCCTTCAGGTCAACTCGTGCAGCCTCTTCCTGGATTCCAACTGGGGCAACCTCAAGGACTCACAGGTCAACCGGGGTACCAACCTGGGCTGATATACGGTCTTAGGAGGCAAGTCCAACCGTCGCAACCCATGCAACCTCAGTATCTTGTTGCTCCAAATTTTCCACATCAGCCAGGGCCATCTTATGGTCCTGCTGCAGGTCAAACCATTTACCAGCCACCACCTGGCTCCATTCCTCCACTAGGCCAACCGGTTCATCCGGCACAACCTAGTGTTCCACCACTAGGCCAACCGGCCCATCCAGTACAACCTGGTGCTCCTCAACAGCCAGGTCAACCTGTGCAACCGGCACAACCTATTTATCCAGGTCAACCTGTTCAACCAGGGCAACCCGTTCAGCCAGGTCAGCCTGTCCAACCAGGCCAGCCTGCACACTCTATCAACCCTGCCCAACCGAATCAACCGATGCACCCTAATTATCAAGCTCAACAGGGTCCCACCTATCAACAGCCCGCTCAACCTCAAGGTGGTTATTACCATCATGGTCAACCTCGACTGACTTATAACCCGCCCCAAGGTTCCCATCATTACACTCAACAACTCGGCTACACCTATACTTAGCAGCCAAATCCACAGGCTGCCCAAACGGGGCCCACATATAATCAGGGTCCATACTCTGGCTATCAAACCCTGCACATTGGTTACCAGCAACCGAATCAGACTGGTTATACACCCTATACCCCCTACGATCAGAATCCTACCGGACAGAACCCATGGGGGCAAGGATATTCTCAACCAGCGTGGAGTACAGGTACTGGTCCTTATCGAGGGCCAGGCATGCCCTTTAATCCGCAATTGTCGTTCTTGGCTACCTTGGAATTACCAAACGTTTCTAAATTAACCAATGATCCGATTCTTCATAATCCTTATTGGCCTCTGGTTCCGACCAAGGTACCCGGCGACTGCCCAAAGTTTGAAGGTAAAGCTGGTGAAGACCCCCAAGCTCATGTAATGACCTACCATTTGTGGTGTTCGTCTAATTCTTGGGTTGATGATTCAATTCATCTATGTCTCTTCCAGCGCACTCTCAATGGTGCTGCCGCTAAGTGGTATATTTAACTACCCCGTGGCATCTTTCAAGATTTCAGTACTTTAGAAATGGCTTTTCTGACTCACTTTCAGTTACCGGTTTGCTATGAAGCCGGGACGCATCTCCTGACTTCGTTGAAGTAGGATAAAGCCACCCACATATCCAATCATATTCATGAGTGGCAACGTCGTCATAGGCTAATCAAGTTTTATATACCTGATCAACTACTAACTCATTGGTTCACCACATCCTTTGTTCACAAAATCGCGCAAGATATTGCTATGGGGGCATGTGTGACCAAAGAACAGGCTATTGCGCGTGCCCAGTATCTCGATCTGGTATACTCTCAGTCCGGCACGCTATATGATATTTTGACTGATGCTCCATGCCCAGGAACCTCTAAAGCCCCACCTACCCCAACGGTGGATGGTGTTATTGGTTCCGTGTCTCAAAATTCTTGAAAATCTTCGAATGGGAAGCAGAATTCCAATTCGTCCAATAATTATGCTCTTCCCGCCCCCCCGGATTCTGGAAAAACTGCGGAGGTTAACGCCGTTCAGGCTAATCCTACGGAAAAAGCCTCCAAAGGGAAAAAGAAGGGCAAAGTAAAATCCAAACCTGATGCCCCAAAGTCAGAGTCTTCTAAACCTCGTACTGAGGACAGTTCTCAACGTAAACCGAAGTACCCCTGCCTTACTTGTGAAGGAGATCATTACACCAAGGATTGTCCACGATGATCTGAAATTAGTCAAATTCTCAAAGGCTCCAAAGGGACTCCAGCAGTTTTTAAGAACCGTTCCCGTCTCAGCAGACCTAGATGGTTGAGCATCCCTCACCATCTGCACCATTTGGGTCCCAGGTCTTTATGATGAATGGTACTGCACCTGTCTCCATTGCTACATGTTCAAAGGATTATACTGGATCACGTCAAGCAGCTGGAAAGGAAGTTGTGGATGGCCCACCTCCTCCACCTGTCTCCGATTATTTAGAAATTGAGAAGCCTACTGCTGAACCTATTGTGAGGCCACCTTCTAAAGGTATTTTTCGAAGGTCTTCCTACAATCCAAATGCCCGTGCTGCTCAGCATTACAGTATTGTTGAGGATTTGGCACAGGCGCCTTCTGCTATGTCCACCTTGGAAGTCCTTCAAAGTTTCCCTTCGCAACGGAAAGCTTTGTTGTCTGCAATCGGTGGAATTGATCCCACTGATTCCAATCTTCTCACCTTCGACTTATAAAATTTTACCCCTTGGCTTCTGCATCAAATTGCTCTTGTTATTAAAGTCAGGATCAACGGTCTTAATATCCATCGGGCCATTGTGGACGAGGGTGCTTCTACCTATGTCATGTCGTCCGCCTGCTGGAAGGCCATTGGCTCTCCGGCCCTGTCATCATCTCCTAATGCCTTAGAGGCATTCGATGGTCGGGAATCCAAACCCCTGGGTGTTCTCGAGAGTTTGCCGATTACGTTACAGGGGAAGACAGTCAACGTAGAAGTGGAAGTGGTTGACGCCAAGCTAAACTACAACTTTCTTCTCGGCTGTAGTTGGACTCATGCTATGCTATGCATGACATCCACCCTCTTTCGACTTCTTAAGTTTCCTCATGAGGGAAATTTTTTTACTGTGGATCAGTTGTCTTTCTTCACCTCCACCTCTGAGAACAACATTCCTTACGTGGATAAGATCCCCAATCCCCCTAACAGTGTAGGACCCGGTCTCTTCAAGGACACTGTCCTCATGGGTATTTTTCCCGCACCGCCACTGCACACCGTTCAAGTGAATATGATCTCTAGGTCTGACGACCCATGGATCATCCCTTCGCCTGAACAGGTGACTAATTTTGGAGAATCAATGCCCTTAACTCCAGTAGAGATTAATTACTGTGAAATGGTTGCCGCATCCGATCCTCCCCCTCCTCAACATGATCCCTCAAGCATGGCTTTAGACATCTATTCTCAATCCCCCTGGCTCGGTGAGGCCGAATCGCCTGATCCTCTTAAAGAGACTTTTCCTTCTGACGAAGCCATTGTTGAAAAAATGTCTCTTGAGGAGCTGCCTTGGAGCGATACACATCATCGTTCCTCCTTTATGCCTAGCCTGGGGGCAATGTCAGATTGTCTAGAGCGTTTTTCATCTCAGGTTCCCACTCCACCTCTCCAGACGCCCATATTGACATATGAGGTCTTCTCAGAGGGAAACCTGAGCAACATTACTCAAACCACTCTGATCGACATCTCCATTAAACCAGGGATAGTTTAAAACATACATGTGGGAGTAACTTGTTCTCCTGATGAGATACGAGTTTATACTGATCTTTTCCGTGAATTCAAAGACGTGTTCGCTTGGTCCTATGAGGAAATTCCTGGGATTGATCCCATCATAGTAGTGCATGATATTCCTAACCTATCCCGGTGTGAAACCCGTGCGCCAACGCTTACGCCCAGTGCATCCTCGCAAAGCCGTTGCCATTAAAGCAGAAGTTGAAAAACTTCTGAACGCGGGCTTCATTTACCCGATTCCCCTCACAGAATGGGTCTCAAATATTGTCCCTGTAGATAAAAAATAGGGTACTATAAGGGTCTGCGTTGATTACCATGATACTAGTCGCACCTGTCCTAAGGATAACTATCCTACTCCCTTCATAGATCAAATCATTGACGAATGTGCTGGGAGTGAGATTTATTCCCTGATGGACGGCTTTTCCAGGTATAATCAGATAAATATTTTACCTGCCGATCAACACAAGACTGCATTCATCTGTCCGTGGGGTACCTTTGCTTATAAAAAGCTCTCGTTCGGCTTGAAGAACACTGGAGCTACTTTCCAGCATGTTATTTCTTATGCATTCCATGACATACGCCATATCGTTCAGCCTTATCTGGATGATCTGCCAGCTCACTCAGCTTGGCAGGACGACCACCCAGAACACCTCTGCCAAATTTTCCTTCGCTGTCGACGCTATAATATCCTCCTCAACCCTCATAAATGCGTATTTTGCGTGGATTATGGCCGTCTCTTGGGGTTCATAGTCTCCAAGGATGAAATTCGCCTCAACCCTCTAAAAGTCGAGGCTATTGTCAATCTCCCATCACCCTCCTCGTTATATCAATTGCAGATTCTGCAGGGAAAAGCTAATTTCCTTTGACGCTTCATCCCGAACTACACGGAGGTGGCCAAAGGTTTCACGCATATTTTAAAACAGAACGTTCCCTTTCGTTGGGACGAGATTGCTCAACGTTCCTTCGAGAAGCTAAAGACATTACTTGTTAATGCTCCGTTGCTTCGTCCTCCAAACTATCACTGTGATTTCACTTTATATTTGGCCGCTGCGTTTAGCACCATAGCTATGGTCCTGGTCCAGGATGACGATGATGGCAATAAACATGTTGTCTATTATCTATAACGGAACCTTCTTGACACAGAGACACGTTACGCTCATGTCGAGAAGCTAGCATTAGCCGCAGTGCAAGCTGTGTAGCATTTTCGCCACTACATCCTGCTGCGTACAACAACCGTGGTTTCGAATTGCAACCCCATGACATATATTCTATCTCGACAATTACTGGGGGGAAAATACTCCAAATGGATCGTTATCCTTCAGGATTTCGACTTAGAGTTCACCACTACTAAGTCGACCAAATCATTGGTTTTTGCGGATCTCATTTGCTCCCTCCCGACAGACTCCACCCCATCTCATTCCGAGGATCATATCCTGGATGGAACACTCTTCCTTATCAGCACTCGCGACCCATGGTATGACGAAATTATTGTCTATCTTCAAACATCAATGTTCCGGTCTGAGTTGACCAAAGATGCCCGACGTCAGATTCAGCATCAGTCTCAACCCTACCGCATTGTAGGAGATACGTTATACCGGGTTGGAGTAGATTCGGTGCTCCACCGGTGCTTGACCCTGGAAGAGGCTGAAGGAGTCTTGAATTACTGTCACAGTGACGTATTTGGCAGTCACATGTCCGAATATGCCACTGCCTAGAAGATTCTGCGTGCAGGTTATTTCTGGCCGTCGATATTCAAAGACTGTATTGTTGCAGTCCGCAAATGTCATGCGTTCCAGGTTTTTCAGCGCAAGATGCGCGCACCACCTCTCCCTCTGCACCTTGTTATTACCGTCGGCCCTTTTTCAAAATGGGGTGTAGATTTTATGACGTGTAACCCTCATTCGGCCAGGAGTCATGCATATATAATCATCGTTGTCGACTACTTTACTAAGTGGGCCGAAGCAATGCCTACACTAGCCGTCGATGGTAAGACAGCTGCCCAGTTTATTTTCAGCCACATTATCGCACGTTTCGAGGTCCCTCAGGCCATTGTAACTGATCATGGCACTCACTTTCGAGATTATATGATGGCCGAGCTGACATCATGATTGAGCTTACGGCATGATAGCTCAACGCCATATTACCCCCAGGAAAATGGCCAGGTTGAGGCTGTGAACAAAGTTTTGGTCACAATGCTTCAACGAAAAGTTGGTATTCATAAGTCCAATTGGCACCTCCAATTGTTCTCAGCTCTATGGGCCTACTGGACGTCAGCAAACAGTGTGACCAGATTCACACCATTCCAATTGGTGTATGGTCTGGAAGCAACTCTTTGGGTTGAGTGCGAAATTCCTTCCTTAAATTTGGATGTGGAAATTTTTCCCGATACTTCTCCTGAAGAAGAGCATCTCTTATACTTGGAACGGTTGGATGAAACTCGCCGCTTGGCTGCTTTAGTCATTGAGGCACAAAAGAAGTGGGTCAAAGCTCACTTTGATCAATCAGTCTCTCCACATTCCTTTGTCGAAGGGGACCTTGTCCTCCTATACGACCAAGTGCACGACAAACTTGGAGCAGGAAAGTTCCAACCCATGTGGCATGGGCCCTACATAGTTAAACGAGTATTGAAAAATGGGGCTTATGAGCTCATTGATTACGAAGGAGTTCTGTTGGCACAGCCTAGAAATGGGCTGTATCTTAAAAAATCCTATGCTTGAAGTTATTTTTGGTGTGGTGTGTGTACATAGGTGTGTATATTCATTTTTGTGCATGTGTGGTGTGGTGTACGATGTAAGCATCTTTCTACTGATCGGGTCTTCCTGATTTTGCAGATGTCTATTACTCCGTTTGTGGGTTTCACAGATGGTGCCTCCCGCAGTACCAGGAATCTGTCCTCGGCAACTTAGGTAATCTATGATCCTGCTAGTGAGTTGGTTGACCTGCAAGGTGTGTGTCTGGGTCCTGCTACAAATAATATCGCAGAATATAGTGCCGTGTTGGAATTATTAATCGAGGCTGTGGACCTTGACATTCGTGAATTACTTGTGTATCTAGACTCGCAACTTGTAGTATTACAGCTTAATGGTCACTATTCAGTTAGAAACCCATCCATTTTACGTCTGTATTCGTCTGCTGGAAAGGAATTTTGATTATATCACATATCAACATATACCCAGGCATATGAATACATTAACAGATGCAGTAGCGAATATGGTTTTAGATAAACATTTGCGCAACTTATAAAACAAAAACATCATCACATGTAAAGAGATCCATCCATAAATAGGTATATATATATGTGTGTGTCGAAATGTTTACATAATGTGCATCACATAAATACATGTTCGTCTTAATACAGCCGAAGACGACATGTCTCTCAAAAAATATGCATATGAAAAGCCCTAATTTCTAATCTGCATGGTGCTCGTGGTAACAAGCCACCGCACGCACTAAGCGTCTTAGTAGTCAGTGGAGGTGACTGGGCACCCCCACAATGTGTCGCTGGTATGCTAACGAAACATCTGCTAGCCGTGCATAGTCCGGGATCCCTCGGGCGATGCCCTCTAGGTTCTGAATCAGTTCACCTCCCTTGCCACCCTCAGCTTGAGGGTCATGTTCGGCATGGGTTCTCCGCGCAATGGGCGACATGCCTGCGGGCCTCTCTGGGCCGACGTCTGCATACACATAAAACTATTATTAGAATGAACATGTATTACCAAAAAAATCATAAATACATAAAAATCAAAAAGAGAGTATCATACCCAACTCCTCATCCCAATCCTCCCCCTCCAGGAGCAGAAGGTCAGGATCTCTGATGAAATCAGTCCCAGCATAGGGCCAATCCTCGACCACAATTAGTTATCACCGCAACCACCCAAAAAACTCGGGCCTCCAAGACATCTATTGGCCTCCCCCTGACCTGGGCATAAGTGCTACCCAACAAGCCATCCTCGGCTCTCATGGTACCGGCTCAGCAACTATGGCCCCTTGGCCCTAGAAAATAGGTAGTCATTCCAGGATGAACGACACCAAAATGGAACCATAGCCAAACTGCTTTAGTTTGACTTGCTTGCATTTTTTCAGCTGCCTCTTCATATTGACCGTCACTGCGGTAGCCCAATCGAACAATGTGGGGTTCATACACTTGGAGGCTAGTATGAGTTGGGCTTTGGTCGCTTCATGTGCTAGATCACAGACAGTGTGAATGTCCACCTTTCCACTTCCCAATCTGGTTCGTGCCCCTGGGCACACCCTCGCCATTACTTGTTCCATATTTTCTCCAGAAGGCCTGCTACCTGTAAAAATGGGTACTAGACCTCTGCGCGATAACCCAGTGATAAAATATACGTCGGAAACCTAAAGTTCCAACACTTGGTCCCAAAGTTTAAATACTTCCTCATTTTCGTCCCATATACTGACCAAGTATTGTAGCAGCTCAAGTTGAGCTCGTAAACATGGAGTAAGAAAGAATTTTTTGAGTCCACAGTTCTTCAGTGCATTCATACAGGCTTCATTCTCCATAGCCATTTCATCTTCCTCCCCATGTTCCCTCTCCTTCCATTCAATAACCATTGTGCTCGGTTACCTGCATCAACATGATCAAAAACCCTTGTTAGATCTCTGTAATGCTTAAAAATCCATATGGATGGCTCACTATTTAGAAATTTAAAGCGAAAAATTATGTTGTGCCATTGGCGCGACTTTTTTCCTAACAGTCGCACCAGTTGGCGTGACCCCTTTGTGAGCAAAATTCCATTGGCGCGGGTCTGTGCCCGATACCCACGCCAATAGCGGAGCCCTAAAATTTTAAAATGCCTCCTCCAGAGATCGACTGTGCAATGGAAACTCATAAAAAAAATGGATTAAAATGGAGCTTAAGGGAATGCCTTTTACCTGGAACAAACGAGGAGCTGAATGATGTCCCAGATCAGTCGCAATCACCGCCGCAAGTTGTGCACACAAACGGACCACTGTTGCTCTCCAAGTAAGGTAAAAAGTAAAAGTAAATTTGTTTTACCATTTGAAACCTATTTATAACTTTTCAAGTCAAAAATTAGGATTTAAGTGTCATTTTTCTCAATATTTTAATATATTTTGTCGAAAATGGATTTTACACTTGCTTCTATGTGTAGCGACAGGTTTTTACGCGACTTGGACTGTGATACGAGTTGTATTTTATACTTTTTAGAACTCGGTAAAAACACAAAAAAAGTCATTTTGGACTCATCTTTCAGCTCTTTTCTGACTCTCTAAACATGAAAATATTGCTGAGTCCCTTGTCATTTCAATCTCGTTAAAGTGGCCATGAAACGACATCTACCCAATATACGTTTACCCCTTTTTCGAGCTGGGATGGATTATTTACGAAAAAGGAATACCCTAGCCTATCGCGACTAGGAGGTTTTCTCAGATATTGGTTTCTACCTTTTCGGGTCTGAGGAACTATTTACGAAAAGGGACCATTGGAGTTTACTTTTCTGATGTCTTTTCAAACTCTCTAAACATGAAAAGACACCAATTTCTTCCTTTGTCGGACTCGTTAAACCCTGATGACATTGGATTCAGTCGTAATGACGATATTTGAGTTCCTCCTTCCTAGGGCTTGTTAAATTTACTAGGTTGGACTCATATAACAAGCATATGGTATCCTCTTCAAGCTTGTATAAAAATAAAGAGGTACTCGCCAGAAATGGTGGGGAAAATGGAACCAGCATCATTGTCGTGTCGGTAGTATGTCGCTCTTGAACATGGCACTTGTCTGCATTCATGTCGGGTTGGGGAAATCTCATCTCGTTTTTTTTCACTTGCCTCCATGGGTTTGGGTGATCCTTTTGACCTCTCATCTGCTCTTTGCCTCGTCACCATGACCTCTGATATTTTGATGTCAAATACTGCCAAATCCACTGTTGTGCTGCCTATATGTTCAAGAGAAGTTGACCTCTGCAAATACCAACCTTCCTCTGATTCTCATCTGATCTTGATCCACAAAGACATTATGTTCCTCTGTCTCGTGTCGATGATGTGGGAAACACTATGGCCCACCTTCGATCAAGGTCACTTCCTGTCGACTTCATTTCATTATCCAGGAAGCTGATCTAGAGACTCCCTTCTGGTACCTTGGAACCTGCATGCCTTAATGGCAGGTTCTTCGCATTCGACGTGAGGTTCTCATCATTGGCCTCTAATCGAGTGATTCTACGGGTGTTCGACACCAGCTCACTGATTCACATGCCGTAGATTGTACCTATAGTACCTTGAGGGCCATTTTCATTATTGGTGGTACCTCCCGCGTCTGTTAACAACGTTCATCATTGGTTGGTAATCAGACGATGTTCTTGCATGTTCAACTTCAGCTCACATATTCGCATGCTTGAACTTGTACTTTTTTCAGGTCGAGATGGAGCGCAAGACCCTGGATTCCTGTTTTTTATAATCCAGGCTGCGATTTTGTGGATTATCATGATTAGTTACATGACTCACTGACTGAATGGCTGCGACCATACCTGAGTCCATTTATCGATCCTTGTTGGATGGCTGCGTCCATGCTTTGGATCTGCATTATTGTATACTCTATTATGGATGGTTGCACCCATACCACATATATATCATGTATCTGAGATATCATTTGTACTTCTCTACGCAGGTTTTCCGACGGCAGTGTTTTCAGTTGGACACGCTCTCGTAAAGCATTTCATCCCTCTCTCTCTTTCGGGCCTCATGCTTTAGGGGGCATCTATTACACAAAATTTTGTCACCGTCCCTGCAATTCCCTGTCCCGCACATTGGAGGGCTCTTTCCATGACCTGTGAGCAGTGACATAACTTGAAAACACTTTCATGGCATTCCCCTAGACACGTACTTTCATTGCCCTTAAGACAACTCCTTGTGAAAAACCTTAAAAGTAGCCTTTTTTGCATTGGCGCGGGTACACAGTTTAGCCCTCGCGCCAAGGGGGAAAATCCTCCAAAGAGGGCGTGCCAATTGGTGCTCTATCTCAGAGCCGCACCCACGCCAGGCTTAATAAAAAGTGTTTATTTTTAAATAAATGGCGGACTATTGACCCCAACCAATTCCTAAACTGGTCTCTAATTTGAGTTGGGAGGTTGGCTTCGAATTTCCATGTAGAGGAAGTAGTTTTCCACCTCTCATGGAAGCTTCCTTGAGGATAGGGCCAATCCCATGATTGTAGGGATCCCAACTCCCCTTCCTCCATTTATATAAGCTTGCCATTTTACTTTGCAAGGGAATGTCCAAGAGCCTTCATAGCCCAAAGAATGCTGCAATAGTCCTCATAGTGTCAAATCAATAGCAAGGATATTGACGATCAAATAGAGAGGTTTGTCCCCATCCTTGACAAGCTTTACCAAGACGTATTCCGCTGGCGACCCATCGAAGGAGAATTCAATGTCAGAGCCACGTTGTATTTTACTTTGTATGAATTAATGATAAGCGACTATTGGTTATGGTTCCACTCGTTTTTTTCATTATGATCATGAGTTGTGTCTTCTCTAACTGATACATAATTGCATATATCGGGTTTTACGCTTGTGTTTGTTGTGTTTCTTATGTGTGCAGGTGTTCGATCTCGGTGAGCGAAAGGATTGTGATCTGCCAGAGCAAGGAAACGGGAGCATCATCTCCCCTACGAACAACAACGTTGGACTTGAGGTAGGCCTTCTTTGCAAGTTGGTTTATTGTAATTAGGAACCTGCGCCTTAGCGTGATACGATTGTTGCTAGACCCGATCTGGGCTAGTAGGGATCGCCTCTGTCCGCAAAGGGTATTTACCTCCACAACAGTGTAGAAATGAAGAAAGGAATGACCCTAAGACTCATGAGACTCTTAGTATATATCTTCAAGAGAACAAAGCACAGTCTAGAGCATTCAAGGAGAAGCTAACTCTCCAACAATTCTTCAAAATCAAAGAAGAAATAGAATCCTATAGCAGCAATAGAAGAAAGAGGCATAATAGATTATATTTTCCTACATTTGATGGATCTTCCTCAAGCACTGTTAAGGCTTGGAGGAGAGAGTTAGATGCAATTTTTAGGCTACATCCTCTAGCTGAAGGAGAGGCTTTTAAAATTGCAGCACTTCATCTTTTAGGTGAAGCCAATGATTGGTGGTTTGGTCACATGGAGCATGCAAAGGTGACTAAATATTCAGATTTCTTTCACAAGTTGAGGAAGGAATTTGATGTGAGAAAACCAAATATGTGTCACAAAGTGACATTCCCTAAGGAAACAAAGGAGGATTTCAATCTTGTCACTCTGGACAAGAAGTCACTACATTCACCACCAACTGCAGAAGTACTTGCATTCGGAGAAGAGACACTTGCATTTTTGCAAGATAGTCTTGAGCTCTTGACATATAGAGTCCCATGAATGATTCAAGAGATGCATGAGGGAGAGGAGGAAGATTACAGTGCTGGTACACTTGGAGAAGATCATTCATCACTCTTACCGGCAGTTGGAGACACTATTGTCTCAGTTGGAGGAATTCTTGTGTTCTGGCAAGAGTTCCACACATCAGTTGATCCAAGGTATGCATGAACTTTAATCACATATTGTTTCAGTAGATCTTATTGAAACTTATGAGGACATTCCATCAGGGCCAATGCATAACAAAGGGTTAGAACAAAATGTTGATTTGAAGCAGCAACATATCACAGCGCAGATGACCCTTGATCTAATCAAGGAGGAGATTAAGGACTATCACAGTTCATCATTGTTGAGCTAAATTCAACCCTTTGAGTTGAAGTGTAGAGTTTCAGAAAATGGGATGAGCATGATCCTATGTACAATAACTGGTTATGAGATCAGTATTGTGCCTTGCTTTGAGACAGCACATGTATTACCCTGCAGATCTACAACGTTGTCACTTAGTACCTGTGAAAATTAAGAGACCCCATCATTCTTGGAACATTTTGAAGGTAGCTTCACTCATGAAGCAATGGAGGTAATGATGGTAGATGGTAGACTTCTTGAAATGAGGAATCTTTTCTCCTTTCTAGATGACCCTTTCTCAAAGAGCATCTCATAGCTCAAAGAGAGACTTCTACCTGCAGTAGATCCAAAACTTGATTGGTTTTGGAGGGCCGTTGGTGAAAAGAGAATCTCATTAAGAGATCTCATTGGAGGTGCACTTCAACATTTCATGAAGTGCAAAGTTATTCATCAGTTTGGGGAGGATGGTATTCTACAAAGGGAGGATACCATGATTATGCAGCACATCGTTCATCATCCACATTGGGATGAATGGGTGAGGATGATAAGCAAGGGTTTGCATGACCACTTGCAGATTTATGACATGGGCCAGCAAGTTTGGTTACATTGGTTGCCCTTCGGAGATTTTTGTCACTGCCCAAAGGCTCCTATTTCTTTGATCCATGCCTTGAAGAACACTTATGAAATGAAGAAGGAGGCATGGATGCGTTGGTTGCTCTTGGGTGAGTATGATTACAACCCAGTAGCTCATATTTTTCTAATTCATGACTTTTATATCAATGATAAAATGCAGCAAAAGAAGGCATGTTCATTTTGGTTTCCCTTGAGAGAGTTTGGCCACCACATGACATCTCCTATGTCTATGTGTTTTGTATTGGGTAAAGCTTGGCATGATGCTCTCATGATGTGCATTTATGGTGTTTATTTGTACTGGGCTGATGTGACATTCCATATGTCAATCAGTATGTATTTGCTCCATGATGCACATGAGGAGGAGAGAAAGCGGCAAGATCTCTTGTTGCATTGGTTGCTTTTGGGGGGGTTTGGATCGTCCATCTTACATGGAAGAGATGGAGGATGGCAGCAAAGGGCCTTACTCCAGTGGTTACTACTAGGAGAATATGGTTTGACATCATTGTCTACCCATATAAATCCTTTCCTTCTTCTTTTGCATAACATTGGAATGATGCTTGGATCCAGCAAGGCCAACAGGGCTAAGGATGAGATCATATCAATGCTCAATCAAATTCATAAAGCATGGGATGAAGAGATGTATTGTGAGATGGAGCTTTTCCTTTTTGGAAAGAGCCACTTTATTTTATGTATCTCATGTATTAATGATGATGTTGGACATCATATGGTTGTCACTTGGTACTTCATGGTGGAAGGAGGACATCTAACGATGCAGTTGGAAGTCATTCTATATATTTTTGAAAGACAAATTTGGAACCAAACATGCATAACATATTACAGCAATGGAGGAAGCCTTCCTTATGTGGATGCCATTTGAAGGGGAATAGATGGCTTTGCATCTACTTTTGGAGTTGCTTGAGGACAAGCAACATTTAGCCGGGGGGGACTGTAATATTCCCAAATTTTACATCATATTTGGAATATTAGAGTCCTTGATTTTATTAATAAATTAAGTAAATAAAAGGGTGGAGGGACCCACAAACCTAAAATATGAATAAAATCAACTTTTAATGTGTGTATGTTGATATTTTAGATCTAGATCTAGAATCATGGAGTAGTGGAGTAGGTCCATTAATGGAGATCATGTATCATTTATGCGATAGATTATGGAGGATTCAATAGTCAAATAAGATCATGGATCTTAAATGTAAAATCATGAGGATCTTTGATAAGGTCAAATGAGATCATAGTGCATTCAAGAAGATCATGATGCACTTATGATAAGATAGTGGAGAAAGTGATGCATTTAATGCACACATGATGGAGGGGGTAATCACCCCATGTGAACATGATGGAGGACATGGATCAACAGCGTAGTAAACCTTGGAGAATTTTTTCCACATGTACAGCGCAGTATTGGAGTGGGCCTAGACTATGGAAGGCTCATGCATATAATGAAGGTGAAGGCACAATGGATGGCATGATTTGGATAATTCATTTCTTGATCTGTTTAGATCTAGATTTGTCTTAGCACATTTCTATGCAGACTTGGGCTATTTAGCAGAGTTTGCAGTTGTTTAGCACAGGGTGTTCCCAAGTAGGAATCCCACCTCTTTCTTTGAGTAGCTTTGGAAAGAGGATTGTTCTTCATTCCATATCAGGCATTGGTGCCATCTTCAGGAGGTTGTTTCTAGCATTCAGCCACGAAACCAGTGGAGGATTCATCCTACCACCTTGTTCTTCAGATCTAGCTTTTCAGGAGCAACATATCTACAACAAGCATTCAGACCATTGGGTTTTACCTCCATGCAGTAGCAGTCCCTTCAAGGATTGTGCAGTTCAGTCCTGTAGATCTATTGGAGGAAGGAAGTTTCCCGTGTTTCAGTTGGAAATCCTGTGAGGGATAACCTCCTCACATTGGATCTATTTTTTCCATCACTCGAGAGCTGATTTGACACATCTAGTAGTAGGCTAATGAACCTCCCTCTTTGACAGCGCATTTTTCTGAAGTTCTTGTTCATCCAGCAGCTATTTTTCAGTGGAGGAGATTGGAGGAGCTAGATCCTGAGATTTTAGCCCAAGGATCTAGTGAAGGGATCATCCCTTCTTGCATAGATCTAATTGTACATCATTGCAACCATCATATCATCAGATCTAGCTTCAGATTTGCATTCCCAACAGCATCTATGTGAAGCCCTAAGAGGGTGGTTTTCTTAGTCTTACAGATCTGAGAAATCCCTTCTGGGTTATCTTCGGAATCCACAATTGAGCCCGGATCTACAATTTCAACATCATTGGAGCTCCCATTCTGCCTAGATTTGATTTTCTATATTTCAGGTAGTTGTAGTCCTAATAGTTGCAGTAGGGACAACGCAGTATACCTTCCAGTAGAGCAGCAGTTACGCACTCCCTCTTGGGAAATCATTGCAGGGTCATTCTAGGCCACCCTTGTGGCTTGAGTGTCTCATATTTTGTGCACTGTTATACTTGCTTTTTTCACCTCCATTATAATAAAATGGCTCAGCTATTTCTGTGCATTCTAATGTGTATATAGATTTATTGCTTACTTTGTTGCAATTCTTGTATTGTGTTTTAGTATTACTGCATTCTCCCTTTTGGGATATTACATTCATTCATTTCATTTTCCCTCTTTTACCTTTCATTTTTCCAAAAACCCAAAGTCTAGCGCTTCATTTCTTTCAAAACCCCTTTTTAACTATTAAAATTCAATTTTTATATTTAAAAAGTAGCTCTGCTCTCCCACTAACATTCATATCATATTTCCTTTTAAAATTACCATATATTTCTTTTGTCACAGCTATGGCCGCACCACAACAAACCTTTGTAATATCATATATCATATGATATAACTTACCGCACTTAATAACATTTGTGGACCCCTTACCTTTTCATCGCAGTTCGCTTATCGTAGATCTAAACTTCATTTACAAAACAATTGTCGTATCCCACAAACATTTCCATATATTATATTACATATGATATATGTAATATCATTACCGCACACCCATATTACTTTTTTCATCATCATATCGCAAAATCCTTTGATTATTATCTTTTACCTCTTCTAAACCCCCGAAATGTGATTTGTGAGACTGGTGGGACCACCTCTCTTTTCCACTTCACCTTTCCCCATCGCTCCATCGCATATCACAATTTTGGTAGTTTGTTACCACCCCATCTCCTCGATCTCCGATATTGCAATATTTCTTTGACTTCCTGAAATGTGATAATCCCTTTGACTTCTCGAAATGCGATACAACTCCCAGTCCATATTGGTGATAATTCTTTGATTTGCAATATGTGATATAACTGATCTGGTCTCGATTGCGATTTGTGATGTGATTGGCCCACCATACCTGCCCATGTCATTTACCTTTTCATAAATCACAGATTTCATGTGCCAAAAACCATTTTTACCTACTCCATGCTCTGAAATACGATTTCGATATTCCCACTTTATATTTAATATAGCTCTTCCTTCCTCCGCTATACTCCATTAGCCGTTGTTCCACCGCTGTTACTCCCGCTAATTCCGCTCCACGTCTCCCATGTCAATTAAACCTTTTTAAAAGGGTTTCTTGTAATATATCATATTACTGTTAATAAAATGAACCTTTTCCATTATATCCAAAAGGTTTCGGGTTTTTCGCCATTACAAAGGGTTTTCCACCAAATATAACAGTTGTGCCATTATAAAGAAAAGGGTTGTTTGTTGATTAATTTCTGCCATTTAATCCTAAGTTTCCTCCATAATTTATTAAACCTCCATGTTTCCCACTCTTCTTTTATTTCTCCTTCTGGTCCCATCCTCCATTTTTCTCCTCCATTCACTTCATTCACGTCCCCAATTCATCTGCATTGGTTATTCTCTCAAAATCTCTTTCAGCAAAGAAACCCTATCATAACAAAAGAAGCCAAAGAAGGAAAACAATGGTAGAATTCATCCATAAAATATTTCCACTAGATCCATGCCACCATTATGTTCAGCACCAACCGATTTCCACAAGGTACCAGGCAGCATTCAAGGAACATTCACAGTTTTACAAAAAATAAGGCAGCAAAGGTTTTAAAGATTTGACACCTATCAGCAAATAACAATGTCTTCTTAAAGCTCAAAGACAGTTTGTCAATATGATTAATTCCATCAGAGTTTTGTTAGCACTGTAAATTGCTAAAAATAGCAGACAATATACCTTTTCTCCTTCTTATATTTTTATGTTAAGTTGTTATGAAAGGAATCTGAAGGTCTAAGCCTTGCCAGCAGATCTATTGTAAAATTATAAATAGACAGAAGACAGAGGAAGAATGGGTTGGTTGGTTGGTAGTTAGTTGGTTAGATAGTTGAGTTTTGAGACTCTAATATTACTATGGAGCTTTTATAAACATTTTTTTAATGAAATCAAAGATGTTGCAGCAGATATTGTGAGATTCCTATGGTATTACTTTTGAGCATTGTTTTCCTCTCTGTTACTCCATTTCCATTACAGTTTCGGAATGTTAATCTTATTAGTTTTATAAACATAAATCATTATTTATGTGCTCTATTTATCAAGATTTTCATAAGTGTGTCTTTCTTCTGATGAATCAATTCAGTAAAATGTTCATTCATACCCAAGCCTTTTTCTACCACTATACACGATGAAAATTTGAGTATGCTCAAGTAGTTTACCTACCTGGCCTCACGCTATTCTCTACAATTCAATCTTTGAAATCAGCTTTAGTTTCCCTGATTATTATTTCTATCCAAAATCCCAATTACCAATCAAACTTACTCATTCAAAGCTTTTATATATATATATATAGCCTAAAATTTCATGGTACGCAGTCATTCATTGAATATTTAAAGTGACATAGAGAGAGCCCTCTCTAGTCTAGGTAGGGCTAGCTACCTGGCCAAAAGGTTGGTTTGTGGTTATCTTTTTCCACTCCTTTCTCAACCTTGGGAAGTTGGGGAGAGTGATAACATTATTGGCGTCGTTGTCGAAGAGTGGTTGCTAAACATTCCCTGGGAAATAACGACAAATATTAGCTTTGATTTTTTATGGTGAATAGTGGTCATGCGTAAGAAGGTTGAATCATTCATCTGGCGGCTCCAGTAGTAAAGAATCCAAAAATTCAGAGTGTTCATGGCGACTCCACTTCTCAAATACCAATAAATTGAAAAACTTCTTGGTAACTTCAATGTTTTCAAAATGGGTTCAACTGCAAGAAGAAATTCCAGGTATGCTCCTATGGATCGGTCCCATATCCCTAGCTTTCCAAATCCTATGCCTCATGTTGATTGGTTATATTATCTTCCCATGTTCAAAGATGAAAAGAAACATGATGTTGCCTTGCATTTGATCAAGTTTCATGTGCATATACATAGACTCAAAGTTAAGTTTCCTGAGGATTTCTTAATGAATATATTTATGGCTACTCTGGAAGACAAAGCAAGAAATTGGTATGAATGGATGAAACCAGCTAGCATATGTCCTTTAAAGGATTTTCATTTAGTTTTTTTTTTGAATTATAAAGAGAATTATCCATCTTTGTTGTTGGTACAAAATTGTTGTGATTATTTTGAGTTTTTCATTCAACATCTTGAAGTATTGAAGAGGATCTCGAATTTATGGATTATGAGATCATAGAAGCCCTTCATGATTTCTCTTCCCAAAAAGAATCATAAGTTTCCTCTTTGGATGAAAAACACTGCAATCACAAAAAAGAAATGCAAATTTCAGATTCTGAAAATTAAAATCAGCAATCCAATCACAATTGCTATCAAAATCAGTCTTCTCCTTTGTCTGAAGATGAGATAGATCAGCTCTTGAACAGCCATGTTATAGCCCAAGAAAATTCAGGTTTGTAGTTTTCACACAAGAAATAATGTGTGAGTCAATCTTCTTCCATTATTGAAAATTAAAATCTAAATTTAAATGATAACAGTGATGAGATTGATGAAAATATACATGAAGTTGTTATGAGTAAACCAATTTGTGAAGATGATTTCATGCAAGAAGATCAGCCAACAAGCATTGTTTTCTTTCATAAAGAGGATAGGGTTGTCATGATTAATAATCTTGAAGAATGTTTTATGTTCAAGGAAGATTTATAATATGAATTGGAGGAGTATGAATCCAATAAAAACAGTATGCTAGAGATATAATCAAAGTTGATTATATTTCAAGAATTTGCAACAAACACTCAAAATGCAGAAATTCATACTTCCTCGTGCCTTAATATGGATCAAAAACCAAGTATTATTTCATATCAAAATTAAGAGAGTAATTGTATTTTTGTCGTTGCATTTCTAAACAAGGTAACATTTCAAATTGAAGATCATTATGCTGATTTGTTGTAGCCAATAGGGAGGAAATTTTTTCTTATATTTATGCATCATGAGCATACGTTCAGCAAAGAAAGTGTGAGAAAAATTCAAATAAGTAGCCATCTACTGGATTGGTTACATTGGAAGGATCATATCATATGATTGTGTCTATATATATATATATATATATCTTCAGCACACATATGGTTATCATCAGGATTTGAAGCCTGAGATGAAGGCCCTAAGATCCCAATGATCTATATATATATCTTCAGCACGCATATGGTTATCATCAGGATTTGAAGCCTAAGATGAAGGCCCTAAGATCCCAATGATCTGCTACCATCAATAATTTTGTCAATTTTGTTTCACTTAGAGTCAGTTGTCAGATTCAAGTTAGTTTTTTTAAGTCATATAATGCCTAGTTTTGACTCCATTGCCCATGATAAGGCTACTTGGTCTACGGTGATCTTGACACCTCTTGAAGGAGTTGGAATCCCAAGCTAGAGTCAATCTTAGTGTCAGTATTTTAGTGATAAAAAATAACTCTTTTTAGTTTTTTTACAAGAAGTCATAGGTCAAAATTTGTTCTTTTCAAACAAGTTCTCAAAATAAATTTTGGTCGCTAAAATATTCTAGGTTTGATTTGTTGTTTCATCATTTTATCCATGACTATCAAAGCTCCAAGGAATCAATCTGCCTTTTCAGTTTAGCTGAAAGAAGAAAGTTTTGTTGTCAAAGTGTAATGGTGAGAAAATTTCATTTCCTTCATTCATTTCATTTTCCCTCTTTTACCTTTCATTTTTCCAAAAACCCAGAGTTCGGCGCTTAATTTCTTTCAAAACCCCTTTTTAACTATTAAAATTCAATTTTTATAGCTAAAAACAACTCCGCCCACCCAATAACAACCATATCATATTTCCTTTTAAACTTACCATATATTTATTTTATCACAGCTATGCCCGCAGCACAGCAAACCTTTGTCATATCATATATCATATGACATAACTTACCGCACTAACTTCATTTGCAAAAAAATTGTCGTATCCTACAAACCTTTCCATATATTATAGTAAATATGATATATGTAATATCATTACTGCACACCCATATTACTTTTCGCATCAGCATATCGCAAAGGCCTTTGATTATTATATGTTATCTCTTCCATACCCCTGAAATGCAATTTGCGAGACTGTTGGGACCACCTCTCTTTGCCACGTCACCTTTCCCTATCGCTCCATCACATATCACAATTTCAGCAGTCTGTTACCACCCCATCTCCCCGATCTACGATATTGCGATATTACTTTGACTTCACGAAATTCAATAATCCCTTTGACTTCCTGAAATGTGATACAACTCCCAATATAGACTTGAGATAAGCCTTTGATTTGCGATATGCGATATAACTGCTCCAGTCCCGATTGCGATTTTCGATGCAATTTTCCCACCATACCTGCCCATGTCATTTTCATTTTCATAAATCACAGATTTCATGTGCCAAAAACCATTGTTACCTGCTCCATGCTCCGAAATGTGATTGTGATAATCCCGCTTTATACTCCTGCTAATTCCGCTCCACGCCTCCCCTATAAATTAAACATTTTTCAAAGGGTTTCTTTGTAATATATCATATTACTGTTAATAAAATGAACCTCTGCCACTCTATCCAAAAAAAATTGGGTTTTCCGCCATTACAAATGATTTTGCGCCATTATAAATAAAATGGTTGTTTGTTGATTAATTTCTTCCATTTAATCCTAATTTTCCTCCATAATTTGTTAAACCTCCATGTTTCCCACTCTTCTTTTATTTCTCTTACTGGTTACACCCTCCATTTTTCTCCTCCATTCACTTCATTCACGTGCCTAGTTCATCTGCATGGGTTATTCTCTCAAAATATCTTTCTGCAAAGAAACCCTATCATAACAAAAGAAGCCAAAGAAGGAAAACAAGGGAGGAATTCATCCAGAACAGATTTCCACTAGATCCACGCCATCATTACTTTTAGCACAAACACATTTCCACAAGGCACCAGGCAGCATTCAAGGAACAGTCACAGGTTTACAGAAAATTTGGCAGCAAAGGTTTTAAAGATTCAACACCTATCATCGAATAACAGTGTCCTCTTAAAGCTCAAAGACAGTTTGTCAATATGATTAATTCCAACAGAGTTCTGTTAGGATTTTGAATTTCTAAAAATATCAGACAGTCTACTTTTTCTCCTTCTTTTTTTTCTTTTTGTTAAGTTTTTATGAAAGGAATTTGAAGGTCTAAGCCTTGCTGGCAGATCTAGTGTAAAATTATAAATAGACAGAAGACAGAGGAAGAAGGGGTTGGTTGGTTGGTAGTTAGTTGGTTGGATAGTTGAGTTTTGAGACTCTGATATTACTGTGGAGCCATTATAAACATTTTTTTAATGAAATCAAAGATGTTGGAGCAGATATTGTGAGATTCCCGTGGTATTAATTTTGAGCATTGTTTTCCTCTCTGTTACTCCATTTCCACTACAGTTTTTGTATGTTAATCTTATTAGTTTTATAAATAGAAATCATTATTTCTATGCTCTAGTTATTAAGATTTTCATAATTGTGTCTTTCCTCTGATGATTGAATTTAGTAAAATGATCATCCAGACCCCTACCTTTTTCTACCACTATACACAATGACAATTTAAGTATGCTCAAATAGTTTACCTACCTGGCCTCACTCTTCTCTCTGCAATTCAATATTTGAAATCAGATTTAGTTTCCCTTATTCTTATTTCTATCCAGCATCCCAATTACCAATAAAACTTACTCATTCAAATCTTATATATATATATATATATATATATATATATAGCCTAAAATTTCATGGTACTTGGCCATTCAATGAATATTTAAAGTGACATAGAGAAAGCCCTCTCTGGTCTAGGTAGGGCTAGCTACCTGGCCAAAATATTGGTTTGTGGTTACCTTTCTCCACTCCTTTCTCAGCCTTGGGAATTTGGGGAGAGTGATAACACCACCCTCAGTCTAATGGTCAGGTAGAAGCTGTCAGCAAAGTACTCAAAACAATGTTGTAGCATATGGTGAATAACCACAAAACCAATTGGCACCACATGGTTTTTTCAGCCTTATGGGCATATCGCATGGCGGTCAAAGCCTCAACCAAATTCCCACCCTTACTGTTAGTTTACGGGGTGGAGGTCGTGCTTCCCATCGAACACGAAATCCCCACCCTGCATTCAACCATTGAAATTCTCACTAATACTAATCCTTTAGAGTAAAGATTGGTACAACTAGAGCTCATCAAAAAAATTTGAAAAGAGTCTCTCGAACATCACAAATCCAATAGGAAGAGGGTCAAAGTGTCATTTGATCGCAACATCACCCCTTGCTCATTCACCGAGGGAGAACTAGTCCTACGCTATGATGTCACACAATAATATTTAGGACCTAGGAAGTTCGAAACATTGTGGAATGGTCCATACATCATGAAAAATTGTCTCCTCAAAGGAGCATACATTTTTCCAGAGCCTGATGGAACATGCCTAAAAATCCCCGTCAATTGGCTCTATCTCAAAAAAATCACCCATAAACGAAGCGCCTCAGTACACTAGAATGAATATGTATTCACCATAATTTTGTACGATGATCTGATTATCATGGACTTATTCTAAAAACACGCTCTTGTGTCACAAATGGATCATTCTCCAATCTACTATTTTGAATTCACTGATGGGGCCTCTAGATGGTAGCAAAATTTAGTTGCTACTTCCTAGGCCATATATTCCCCTAACTAGTCACCATACCTCGCTAATGGATTGTCTATCGGATTAGCCACAAAAAATCAAGCAGATTATGATGTTTTTATATGACTCTTAAGTGATGCCTCCCTCCAAGGCATCTGTCATTTACATATCTTCCTTGATTCCCAACTGGTGGTATCACAGTTAAACAAAACCTTTCAAGTACATGAATCATGCCTTTTTAGGAAATACCTGCATGCACAAATATTAGCCCACAATTTTGATCACAATACATTTACACATATACCAAGAGATCAAAATCATTTCACAGATCGCAGAGCTAACCATATCCTAGACCATAATGCATCACATATATACCATTGAGTATAAGCTATTAGCACATTTCTATGCTTAGTCATGAGTGTGTTTTGAATTTTTTTTTTTAGGATAAAAAATTGTAAATTTTAAAAAACAAATTAGAACATTTCCAGAAGTTCCGGTAGCGTATTTTTTATCCCTATTGGATAGTATGTTTTAATTATGTTTTATGTATTTTTTTCCTTTACCCGATGCTATCGGAAGTTCTGGTAACCTCCCCTGTTTTTTTTTTAAATAAAAAAAGCGCATCCGCTTTTGAGTTAGCCACGTGTTCCTATCATCATATAAAACTTAAATATTTTAATCATGAGCCATGTCATGTGATATAAAATTTTTATGTTTGAGTGATGTCGAATTAAGTTTTGGTCATACATAAAAGAGTTAGGTGTCAATCCGTAGTTATGAAGAACAAGCCATTGTTTGTTTGGTTTTTCATCCTAAGTCATTATGTCCACATGTCAAGGTACGTTTTTAGTGTCCAGATTAACTGTGGGTCTAAGATTTAATGTGGTACTGTTTCGTTAATCACGCATGAAAGCTACCATAATTTTAGGCTTGTCATAAGAATACAATGGAGGTGACTGCCAACTCCAACTCCATTCAACTCCAGCCACATGTTGCAGAGAATCTGAAGCCAAGCTGGCAACTAAAAGATATCACGAGGTTTGGTATACGGTCATGATATTTCCCATTATGAAAAGATAATATGCATGGAAAGGTGAACCAGAATATCATTTTAAATCACCAAAAGAAAGGGAAAGAAATTAGTTTTTGAATTCAGTTGTTGGTGAATGAGAAAATCCAATGAGTAGCTTGAAGAAGGAGACTCAGCTTTCAGAAAATTTGCATTGAGGATTCAGCAACACCTGTTAAGTAAGTCTTTATAATCTTGACACCTATCATATTATAGCGGACATCCTTCTTTATTGTTTAAGATGACTAAGAAAGGAGGAAAACTCAAGTGTATTGAACCTCAAGGAGTTGATTTAATAGATGCCAATCTGAATGTGAGGAGGTTTTTTGTACAAGTTGGGTGGTATCCATTTTTTTTAAGGTTAGGAAGCTCTCATCTAGGAGTAGCTAAGGAATTTCCCCTCTCATTCGATGGACAAGAAGCAAATTTTTATGGCCTCAAATTACAGGTATCAGCAGAATCCATTGTTGAAGATTTCCACCTCCCAAAGGAAGGAGAGGAATGGTTCAAAATCCAACTTATCACTGGAGGAGACCTAAACAACTTCATCAAGGATGAATATAGATACCCTAAATGGGCTAAAGGGATTCCTAACAGTTATCTCAAGGATGAATGGGTTGAAATTATCAAGCTCATTAAAATATACCTCACTTGTGAGAGGAGGTATACCGTTGTTTTTATGTATCACATGACGTTTTTGTTTCACATTGCAGGTATGAAGACTCTCAACCTACATTTCTTCCTGCTGAAAAGTTTGACTAATATTTTAGCTAGGATACAAACCCATGCAGTAGCTTTAGAGTATAGCATCTATCTCTTATCAAGGTGTTGGTTGTTGAAGAACTCAGAAGAAGAAACCAGAATTGGGAGAATTTTCTATTTTTAGTGCTGGCCAACCTACGCTTGCACATAACATTCCTGATCAGCAATCTCCAACCTCACAGCAACATTCTCAACTTTCCAAGTAGAAGGGAAAAATTTAGAAACCAACTAATTCAACAATTGGTAAAAGGACTAAAAGAAAAGCTAAGAAGGTCAATATCTACAAGAAGACTAAGGACAAAAAGGAAGAGGATCCCCCAACCAAATCTGAAGAGAAGTTGGAAAAAGGAGAAGGTTCATCTACCAGTAAGCCCAAATCAATGAAGATTTTGTCTCCTATTTCTTCTTTTCCAAGGTATATGCCAGAGCACGGAAAGGAAAGTATGCAACTGTAGAAAAATCAAAAGAAAATGTGTTGTCGGAAGTTTTGTAAGCAAAAATTCAGCATAAATTTCAAAAGGATTATCATCCCACCAAATCAGACGAGGAGCTCCTGAAGGATGCAAGGTATGATATTAGCAGCAAGAAAATACAAAAGGATGCAAAATACACACAAGAGCCAGCAACAAATTCAGGCTGAAATCCAAAGCCCTACATAACCCAAGCCTGATGGCAAAATTTATAGATATGGAGAGGAAATATGAAGGGTTACAGACTGTAACTCCTTCAATTATAGAATCTAGTGGGTCCAAGAATAAATATAAGGGTAAATCCCCTTCAGACCAGCAAACAAGATCCTCCAAAAGAATAAAAATCCAGAAGAGCTCAGAAGCGAAAAAGGCCATTGAAAAAGAGACAGCCACCAGTGACTACAAGGTCAAAATCAGCAGTTGAAAGAAAAATAGATTTATACAAGCTTGCAGAAGTTGCAGCTCATATGGAGGAGAGGTAAAAGGATTTACTAGTGAAACATCTTTTTTCCTACTACTTATATTTTGGAACAGCTCAATTATCAAAATGTTTTAGTCTGCACAATTTTTTTCAAGTACCTTGTTATGCATTTTTTAAAAGGAAATAGAGCGTTACTGGAAATTCCAGTAGCATTATATTTTTTGCGCAGTTACAGGTTTTTACCAGAAGTTCCAGTAACATCTGTTTTAAATAATTTTTTACAGTCGTCAGCAGAATTTTCGAGCTAGTCCAAGAATGATAAGGACTCCTAACGATATGGACATGTCAAGTGATGGTTTATAAGTGGTTTTGAGGTTGTTAAAATTCACATTTAATGAAGACACATGGGTTTTAAATAACCAAGGTCATGCAGAGACAAATCGACAGAAAAGGAGGCAGGTTGCCAGCACACTCAACAACGCAGTTTTAATTGTCTTCCTTCTTCCTATTTACATATGTCCTGCTAGTTATATTTCGATATGATATTTCTTTAATGTACTATAACTCCTATGTAATGTGAGGAAGGGGGGATCCTTCTTTTTAGGAGAGATGGAGTTGGTGCCTCTCTCTATAAATATCATTCGTAAATACCATTTCAGGGTTGGATTTTGGTCGAGCTGAAGACTTTTCATAATAAATAAAACTCATTTTTGTACTTCATGCTAGATGATTTTGTGTTTCAAGGGATATCTAATGTATGGTGTGTTTCTCTTATTGTTTTATTCATCTGATTTATGAGTTGCAACAGTTGTCAACGTATGATTAAGAGCAATGTCAGAGGATATAATAGTTAATTATCTATTTTTTAGTCTTATGAAAATCATTTATATGTTGTGTAGAGCATGTTAGTGAAGGATTTATGAAATTTTTGATGCATGTACTATGCTTTCTAAATGTTGTTTCCTTTGCATAAAACAGATTTTATTTAAAAGGCCACTCTTGTAGTTGTGTGATTGATTTAAGATATGTATATTTCTTAGATTGAGTACCATCTATCTGACACCTTTCATTTGTCACAATTTTCTCTCTTATAATACCAATTTATCCATACAATTTATACTTGCCACATCTTTCCAAATGCATGAAAGTCTAAAAGAGTAAAAATCATTTGAAACTATTTAAGAAGCCATCACACCACTCAAAATTGTTTACTTTGAAATGAAATATGACGTGTAAGGCTTGCTCCTTTGCAGTCAAGGAGTGAGTCCTTGCGCTAACAGAAGGCACAGAAGGCTCATAGAGTTTCAAATTCTTTGCATTCACCACTAAAGTAAATTCACATGTATGGGGGTATAATGATTCTATAGGAATTATATCCCACCTTTTCCAGTATCTCAAAGGGACCATACCGTAGCGCCTTTATTTTCTTACCAATACCCTATAGCCTCTCATTATTCAACTATATAACCATGATTTGTCTCCCACCTTGAATGACTTCTCTATTTTGTCATAATAATGCCTAAACTTGTATTTTTATTGTGACTTTTGTAGTTTGTTTGGTACCTATATATGGGTATGCCTTATCTTCCTAATCTTATTCATATATTTTTCAGCCCCCAGGGCATCCCATATAAGATTCTCCCTCACTCTTCCTTACTGCCCATATGTAATATCCATAGGTAAAGGTCGAAAATAGCAAAAACAAGTTTCAAATGGGTACTTACCAATAAAAGTGTGGATTGATCTATTATAAGAGTGTTTTATGTTAGCAACCTATAAATATAGGATTCATAATTTTGACTTTACTGATGGTAATCTTGTAAATATGTACAAAATTTGCTTTCTGCAAGTTATTTTCTCATATTTTGTAAAAAATCAAAAAAATCAAAAAAGAGGGTAAAAATTCCTAAAAGAAAAATCAAAGGACTTAGAAAAAATAATATACCCCAAAAGAAAAAAGATGAATAAAGCATGAAAGTGTGCAAGTCTAAATGCCACTACTTTACTGTTTGCAGTTTATTATGGCAGAGTGTTAATAAATGTCACAATTTAATCTTGACTTATCATGTTTCAATTTACTTGTTTTAGATAGAGAATAAAGAATTGTCAGACAGTTTAATCATGACAATTCAGTAGTTAGGTAGAGAATAAAAGAATCCAACAATTTAATCTAGATTCTTGGATTCAATAAGTGTAGAATTAGATAGTTTACTGCTTTCAAAAAAGAATAAAAGGTTGTAAGGTTTCTAGTTCAAATGCACCTGATTAAAATAGAAGGAAAAAATGTTAGAAGATATGATTGGGTAGGTAGAAGAAGTTGGGAAACATCATTGTAAATATCTTTCACTAGGTTATAAATGACTAATTCCCCCTCTCCATAGCAATTTGATATTCTAGACTATCAGTCAAAGAGGCTCAAGGCATTTCCTTGACTTCTGTTGGGACCGGACACAAGGCTCAAAGACTGATTAGTTGAAAATGTTAAGTTTCTATATTAATCCCAGAAATTTTCATCATTTACCCCTTCATGCACTCATCATCATTTTACTTCATAAGTAAGAACTATTTTCTTACTTAAATGTTATCTAAAAGCCCATTTAATTAACTTTCCCCATTTTACAAAGGATAAAGCCCTCAAAAAAGATGATATACTAAGAAAAAAGTGAATGAGTTATGAAAATAAAGCTTTACTCTAATTTTCACTTTTCTTAGTTTTATTTATGAATTTTTAGTATTCATTGTCTCTTTTCATATTAACACTTAACATATTTTATTAACTCCCTATCAAATAACCTAGTCCTATTAATATAACTTCTTTTTATTTAATATCCCAAAAACCCCTATATTATATGTTTTTTATGTCAAAGTTATTAATCACATGTTGAAATAACATCCCTAAATTACCCCTTTGACATAAAAATACCCTAATAAAATACCCCCGCTCCCCTATATTTTTATAACTTTAACTAAATCTAAAACTATATAATTTAATTAAATTTGCACAAAAGCGCATTTTTACATACTCTGTATTAAAAATAGCACAGAAAAAGAGTACTTACTCCCGTTCCCACATTGCCTCTACCCAAGGTTAACCTTACCCCTTTCCTCCGGTATATATCCCCTTACCACAAATTAAACCTTGGTTAAACATTTATAACCCGCCCCATTCTATGTATAAACTAATTTTATACATAAACTTCATCAGATAACTATGCACCCTAGCATTCATTCCCAACCCTTCGATCATCCTTATATTTCCAATCCGACGTTCCATGCTCAACACGATCATTTGGCCTCATGCCCCACCATTCCCTATCGCATTAAAACATGACCGTCGATCTCCTCTTATCAAATCAACGACACATATCAAAAGACCCAGTCCCACCTTGTTTCCCTGCAGCTTCCCGATGCATCTCAGTTGTTCGCATCGCTCAATCAAATATGACGGCGCGGATCTCATATCGCATTACAAAAGTGATCAAGCAAAGTTGGCAAAAAAATTTGCGATAAAATGTGTTTCAGGAAACCACCATACGCTATGTGTCACAATTCTACTAGATCGCATTCCAAAAGGGAAAAACTACTTACCGCTCAGGAGCAATGCGATAACCACTAATGGTTTCACCTTCAATGCAAAAACCACCTCCCGCCTTTAATAAACTTGTAATTAATGTCGAATATGATGATTTTTTAAGGTTAAACTTTAAGATATCATTATTATATCGATTTATTGCATTCCCTACTGATTCAACTCCCACCCTAACTGTTTTAAAAGAATTTCGAGCCTATGTTGACCAATGTATAAGCCCCGAAGCTAAAACTTACCACTGTCAAAGATCCAGTTTAAATTGAAGATACCCTGTCGACATAACAAAGCATACTGTTTCGGCTCCAACCAATCAACAGAAGTCCAAATTTGACCACAGAAGATTCACAAACCCTGTCGGAGCATCAAAATACCTACGAATTAAAGAAGCTTGAATTCATCTGTACACCCCTTTAAAGCCAAAATCCTCATTTTTCAGTCTCCTTTTGAAAATAAGTTCCGAACACAGATTGATTAAAAGACTTCTTTTCCACATTTGTACCATTCAGAAAACCCTGTTTCCTGTCTTAGCCCAGTTTTCATCTCTTAGAACCCTAATTTGAGAAAATAAAACTCAAAAGAGATTATCCTTAGCTATATTTTCTCAATTATCCCTCTGTTAAAGTAAATTACTCCTGCAAATAATCTAATCTTGCAGAAGTAAGCCTAAGAATGCCTAAAAAACAGAGTAAAAACCTCCACAGACAGATCCCATTCCACAGGACTTTCAAAAAATCTTCAAACACCTCCTTGCAGACCTCTGTTTCATTAACAAATTGTTTGATTTTTGCAGGTTATTATCAGAATATGGATTTGGGCCAACAGTTTCAATACTAGTTGAGTAATTTGTTTGCTCCAAATTCTCAGATTTTAAATCAAAATCTTCATTCAACAAATAGTTTGTATACAAAGAAAAAATAAAATCAAGTCAGAGAGAGATCAGAATGATGGAATTTGCATAGTGAATGGTAAAAGTGAAATTAGAATTCACAATGACATTGAAAACATAACAGTTAAAGAGTATCAGTGGTTAAAGTGTATCAGGTAAAAGTCAGAGTGAAAGTTAAAACAAAGTTACAAGAGCAGTCAAAGGTAAATAGTAAAAGTAAATACAAAAGCAGTAAATGGTAAAAAGAGATGAAAATACTTTCACCAACAACAATAAATTTTATCCAAAGTGAAAGTAAAACAGTTAAAAGAACAAAAAAGTGAAAAGATGAAAACAGAGCAAGAAGGAACATTTTTTGCACAAATTTCTTGTTTAAGTCATTGTTTTGCAGAACATATTGTGACCAATCCAAGATTAATTTTTCAAAACTGAAGGAGGTTTATGTTATTAATAGGGCCATATACAAAAACCTCTCTCACTTTTCTAACATCCATTATGGATTGAGCAATATTAAACAATATTGGAGAGCACTTTTTGTAGAAAATTCTTGTTAAGTCATCATTTTTCAGAGTAGATTTTGGCCAATAAGAAATACATCATACACAAATGAAGGAGGTTTGTGTTCCTAAGAGACCCATCTACAAAAACCTTTGTCACTTTTCTCACATTGATTTCAGAATGAGAGATACATGCACATATTTACAGCCTATTTTTCAGACTCTGTAAAACTCTTATTTACACATCTTTTTGCAGAGCCTAATATGCACAACTGGAGAAGAATTTTAGGAAACTGAAAGAGGTTTATCTCACCCACATATTACTATTAAATAACCACTTTCACTTTTTACATATATATTTTTTATTTAGAAATAAAAAGGTATCATTGGACCCAAAGTTTTCAGAATTGCTGGAGCAGAATGCACAAAGAAAGGAAATAGTTAGTGACTTGGATGCCTCATCATCAACTAAGAGTTGGATCAAATTTGAATTCTCCTCTTAGTCATCACCTATCCATAAAAAATAGTTCCAAATAGATGAATTATTCTTGAGTGTCCTTTACTTAAGTTCTATTTATGTAAAACAGTTAGAGATATTTGTGAACCAATCTTGATATTTTTTCAAGATATTCTAGTTTAGAATTTGTATAAATACTTCACTCTTTGAAGTATTTTAGTGTGGAATAAAAATTTTCAAGACTAATATAGACATTTTTTTTAATACATTAAAGTTTGTGTGAGTCGATTTGTAAAGCAGCAGACTGGAACTAAGTCAACCAGACATCATAACTCAGGATTCTTATGTTGATTAGAAAAGTCAAGTATTTTCCTATTTTCACTGTTTATCTTTCTAAAGTTCCATACATAAATTTTCATGTTTTCTATCTTGAATGATTGAATAGGAGGATTTATACAGGATTAGTGTCAAAAGATCCCTTTTTTTTACTAGTTATTCATTGATATGTTTTGTGCTGATAACCGGACTTAAGAATCCTTAAATGCTCTTAGTCCCTGTTTGACCCCTTTCTTTCATCTTCATTTCTGTAACTTAAGGATCCTTCATTGCCCTTTTGTTCAGATCTTTCCATTTCATCAAAAATCCTACTTCCAAACCCTTTGAAGGTCATCTACCCTGCCCTTAGTACATTTGCTCTTTTGACCTTATTTCCTAGCTTTGCTTGCCAAGAAGTTGACTCCATAGCCCAATGGTCTGGTAGATCCCTCTGTGGTTTACCTTGAAGTACCTTTTATTCCCACCAAACATTCAAACCAAACCAATTGTCCAATTATAGCTAGCCTAAAATCTTATAACAAAATCAAGCTAAATCTTGAGGAGAGATCCCTCTCCGGAATTTAGGAAGTCTAGATCCTGAATTTTCAAAAAGTAGGTTCTTGGTTACCCTTTAGTAAGTTACAAAGTTTTAACTATTTCTGATAGAAAATTTACTAGAGTGATAACATAATGGCGACTCCACTGGGGAAGACTAACATTTTTCTTTAGAAATATTTTACAGGTTCAGATCTGATCTATGATGGTGGACAGTGATCAGACACACAAAGGTTAAAATCATCCACTTGGCAACTCCACACCAATTTCACAATCAAGACTCCACTAGAGGAATGAACCTGGAAGAACAATATGGAAAGATCAGGCTTTCAACTTGGATCTTAATCCAAGACATTATGTTCTTTCTCGTTAAGAAAGTTTTTCACTTGGTTTTACAGATACCGTGGCCTTTCGTTATGGCTGATCTTCAAGATGATCCAAGAATAAAATGAAGATATGCTCCCATGAGCAGAGATCACATACCTGGATTTCCACACAAGCTACCAAAGGTAAATTGGGGTAACAATCTGCCCATGTTTCGAGATGAGAATATTGATGATCCTTTACTACATCTCATTAAATTTCATATACACTCATCAAGATTGAAGGGTGATTGGCATGAGGATTGCCTCATGAAGATATTCATGGAAACCTTAGAAGGAAAAGCAAGGGAATGGTATGAAGCTCTCAAACCTGCTAGTTTATTTTCTCTAAAAGAATTTCATAAGGTATTTTATGAGCATTACAAAGAAGATTTTCCATATTTATCATTATTTGAAAATTGTTGTGATCAAGCTGAAGATCTCATACATTACCTTAAAAATATTGATGAAGATTTTGAAATTGGCATCCTGAATATTTATTAGAAGAAGTCCAGAACTTTCATTCTCAACTTAAATTTCATAATAATTAGGAGGAGTTAAACAAAGATGAAATAGATCAGGAGATGAATCAAGATCCACAAAACCCCTCTGTATTAACAAATGATGTTTCATTTAATGTTTTGAATGGATTCAAAGAATATATTTGACCTCATGATCAATTTTTAGATAAGAGAAAAAGCAATTGTCCTTTCAATCTAAGAATTCAGAGATTCGCACCCCCCCCCCTCACCGAAGAAGAAATCAATTTGCTTCTAAAAATGCAACCATCCTCAAAATATTTACATAATGAAGAAATTGTTTCTACTTCTTCTAATGTTGATGAATGTACTAAAGTTTCTATCCATGACGAGAAAGAAGAACAAGTTGATGCTCATGTTATTCTACCTTCCCAAAAAGGCCCATTGCTTGATAGCACTCCTATTGAGAAAAATAATGACTTTCAAATAGAATTCCACCAATATAATCAAGATATATTAATATTTTTGGAAGAGAAATCTTCTGATCCAATGTTTATAATTGATGACATTCCTTCTTCTGAAGATTTTCCTAAATATGATCAATATGATGATAATTATGTTCTTCAAATTCAAGATAACTTCACAGAACAAACACTAGCTAGTTTGAAGGATGAAATATTAGATTTTCAATTTGATGAGGATTTTCTAAAAGTTCTATTTCTTATTTTTAAATCAAGAAAATGTTCTCCTCAAGTTAAAAAATGGCTTCTTGATATAATTTCTGAAAATTATGAAACTGAAATCAAACTTTTGCATTCTCAAATTCAATCATACAATTTCTGAAATCCTAAAATTTTCTTTGAAAATCTTCCTTCTCCAAAGTAAGAAGAAATTGTAATACCTTTTGACTTGCATGTTGAAGATGATTATTCTTCCAAACACAAGACTGAAGAAATAGTTTCATGGTCTAATATTCACAATTTAACTAAACAATTAGTCATTGAAGGCCTAGAAGTAAATAACATACATCATGCTTTTATTGATCCTATATCATATTATATGGAGAATATTTTTAGCCCAAATCTACAAACATGTTTTCTCTATAAGGATCAAATACATAAAAAGTGGCCTTTACACATCATATCATTTATTATAAAGGCACATGATCATAATATACTTCCAATTTTTATCACAAGCAATCAAGTTATCCATTTATTTTTACAGCTACTTGATTGGCTTCATTGGCATTTTTGTATTACCTGATTCAATAAGATTTTTAGTAGATTAGAGTAGGTAGAAGAGTTCCAATAAGCTCAGAATTTTGAGCATTTTTTTTTATTTTTTAATTTTCAACTAGTTTTTTCATTAAGATTTAATGCCAAGGATGAGGTCCTAAAAAGTTTAAGATCTATAAGTTGGTTTAAAAATTGTTGTGTGTTGTTTTAGTTTCAGATCATATTTTAGTTTACAGAAGACATAAGACACTTACTAAGATCATCCAAGGTCAAAGATGAAGGCTACTGATCTCAAAGTTCTTGACATTTCACCAGGAAATTCCATCCCCAAGTGAAGCAGATGTTAGCAACCTATAAATATAGGATTCGTAATTTTGACTTGACTGATGGTAATATTGTAAATATGTACAAAATTTGCTTTCTGAAAGTTATTTTCCCATTGTTAGTGTCCTGTGATTTGGCTGATTGGCAAGCCAAATGACAGTGTAACATCAAACTAGTCTTTGGAGCCCAAGGACCTAGCCTTCCTGGACTCAGAGTGGGCTCTCTCTATTTGTGTAAGGGATATCTGTGTGTTTGCTTATAGTCTTCTGATTTTAGGCTAGTTATGAAGTAGGTTTTTTTGTTTTGGTTTTTAGTTTGTGAGGGATGAAACTGATCAAAGATATAAGATAGGTAAAAAGATGTCAGATCAACTGGGCTATGGGGTCGAAAAGGTCAAGAAAGCTATCATATGGTGATACAAGGTTGTTGAAGGGCCGATTTGATTCGAGGTAGAAAGGATCTTTGGGAAAAATGGAGTAAGGTGGACATCAAGTTTGTGAACAACAAAGGATTTCAAGCATAACTAGTTTAATAGCTGACATAAACATGGTAGGGAAAACCATTTATCATGAAAAATATAACTATAAGCTAATCAATACATAGAAATAAACATTCAAGCCATGCATAGAGATATATAACTCTCTAACTTTCGGAAATGGCTATCATACTTTGGGGAAATACACTTAAGATAGACAAACAACTCAAATCACTATGCCAGAATGCTTAAACACAGTACTTCAAGTTATTGGGCACTTTGAAAACAAGATTGCATAGTCTTAGGCAAAGGGCAAGATCAGAACAAGACCTCCTTGGTTCAACAAATGACAATCTAATCAGTCAAAGAGAAATTTCATGGATGGAGCTATGGCTAGCCATGAGTAAGCAGGGCATATCGTAAATCATACTTAGCATGCATAAAACCATGAATGAAACAAGCAACAATATCCTTAAGTTATTAAAGTGCAATCAAGAATTCTTTAATGTGACTAAGAATGAAGAAAACATGGAAGCTATGAAGAAACAGGAAATTTGAGGTGCCTCCAAGGGCATGTCTCAAATTTGTTCTCTACTGTCCTATAGCGAGCAATAACATGGATTGGTGAATGAAAACTAGGAAACAAAACAAAGAGAGAGACACTATACCATTCTACCAAGTCATGGAATCCAACAACAATCATCTTTCATCATCCAAGAACATCCAAGAGACTATCCAAAAGCATGGGACAAGTATTTCTTCCAAAGCTTATATGACCATATATTTCTTCTATTCATCAAGTTCAGCCTTGTTTACAATGAAAGCCTTTGGAATATACAGGCCAAAGTGAGGAAAACCTCTTAGTTCAACTTGCAATCTCATTGGCCCATCCAAAATATCTTATGTTGTCCTTGAGGCTTTGCAAAGCCCAAGGCACAAAATATCTCATAAAATATCTAAAAAATGCTAAAAGAGGGAAATAAATTGACTTTTCATAACTTCTCATGTGCAAAAATAGCTAAACGCACATGAGGAAAAAGCAGTTTTGAAAGGTTCAATTTTTACAAAAATACTCAAAAAATACATCAGCAAAAGGTCCCCTGACTTGCCGGCAACTTTTTGAAGCCCTCCCAATGTTGAAATGAAGCTCATGATAGCTCGTTGGAAATCTCTAAGTGTCTACTTTCTGAAATTTTTTAGTTTTCTCCCAACTGACCACTGCAAGTCCTCCAAAAATAGACTTGTGTGTAAAAACCCGAAAAATAAGCCTTGCTGATAAACGGGGCAGAGTGTAGAAAAAGCGAGTGTTTTTCGCCATTTTGGGGGAGAAAATGATCTTCAAATGTTCTGAAAATTGCTGAGTATGTGCTCCTGAAATTATGGCATCCAATGATACCATTTTCATCCTTTGATGATGCCCCAAACTGAAATGGCGATGCCCATGATTTTACGCAATTAGGCCCAAAAATGTCGAAAAACAAGAACATCTCAAAATTTGCTCAATTTTGGCGAGCAAGTCCCTCAAGGCTTTTTAGAAAAATTTCTAAAAGATCGGGCCAAAATTCCAAGCCTAAAGGCGTCTTTCTCCTTTTTTCTCACTGGGCACCCTTTTTGGGCAGTTTTGAGCTTTTCTTAGTTTTCTTCTTTGTTGTTTGGCATTCTAGCTTTGGTGAAGAAGTCATGGCCCCTTGCCTATTAGAGGCAGCTAACACATGCTTTGGAGAATTATCTTCATGATCCATGTCTTGTATTTTCTTGCCCTCATCATTGCTTGCTTGAGGGCTGCCTTGTTTTGTCTTTGTCACTGCCTTCTTTATGACTGTCATGCTCTTTCCCTTTACTATTTTGTACTTCATCACCCTTATGTTTATTGTTGTGCTGGCTTCCATAATGTTACCTTTCATCACTGCCTCACTTCCCATCACTTTTCTCTTCATTATCACTGCTATTTTTAGACTCTTTTCCATGTTCCTCATCATCACTAAAGTCATCTCTTCAGTATTGTGTTTGAGCCAAGAGGTCTTTAACAAGACATGTTTGTGGTTTTTGAAGGGAAGTATCCTTGTGTGTTTGGCACCAAAAACCTCTTTCCTTCGATCATTGTTTTTATCCTTGCTTCAGCCAAGAATTTTCTTTCAACACTCACAGCAAGAAGATCTCTATAATTTTGACAAAAAATCCCTATCTCCAATAAATGTCTCTCTCTGTGGTTTCAGATGATCAAAGCAGCTTTGAAATCAATGTTTTAACACCCTTGCAAACTAATTTAAAGACCTCAACTTAAGTCTGCTTTTCTCTTAGAGACTAGGTGTGTTCTAAGTCATTTATAGCATAGGAAAGATTTTCAAATTAGCTCCTAAAACCTCCTCCCTGGTACTGCATTATCCTTCACTATTCAAAGAAAAATTCCTTCCTTCAAACTTGCAAAGCCCTCATCATCTATCACTGTTTTGAGTTTCTTCATGGCGCTGCTCTTCATCACTGTGTTCTTCTTCACCTTGCTGCACTGCCTCACCGTGCTCCTTTTCAGTGGAAACATGCTCAAATCTCTTGTGCAGGCCACCATCGCTGTCTTGCCTGGGAGGCATCTTGTTTTGAATGCTCTCTGCAACACCAAACTGCCTCTAATGGTTTTTTTGAAATGCTTTCTCAAACACAACTTTGTCCTCTCTGTTAGTCACTGTTTGACCAAGGCAGATTTCTTCAAATGCTATGTGAAATGATTTTTTAACAAAAAACTCACTGCTCTTTCCAAAACACTATATGTCTCCCTTTTTATGCCAATCAGCCAAAGTTATCAAAATAACAAGAACATAGTGAAAATGTTACTGTGGCTGGGTATGTTTACAAAGATCCTTTATGTTTTGATAAAAACAAGACAGCCTTGTATTTTAGACAGAGGCAAAAACACTGCTTCCAATCAAAAACACCCTCCTTGTACTTCACTGTTTCACACACACAGTTTGACAAAACACCTTCAAATTGCAATGACAGCTTCACTCACTAAAGTTTGTTTCATGGACAAAAAGGAAGCATTGATTTTGCTTTTCACCACACATAGAGGAATTTTGAATAATGACAAAGAAATTTATGTATGATCACTATGTTGGGTAAGGTCACAAAGCTTTTCTGTGTTTTTTGGTATAAGCAAGACAGCCTTGTAGGATACAAACACCCCTCCTAATCAAAATACTTCTCTTGTACCTCACTGTTTGACATTCACAGGCAGATAAAAACCTCTAGACTGAGTTTGAAAGATTTTTTACCACACTTGTTTTATGGGACAAATGAGGCATCAATTGTTTCACTGTTTTACTTCTTTCAATAATCACTATGCTTTCCTTGCGAACACTTCTTTACCTCCTAACAATGTTTCCACCATACACTGGGCTGACAGAGGTTAACTTTGCCCTATCATAGTTAGGGCACCTTCAACAATTTGACAAACCACTATTACTATGTATATTTTGACTTGTAGTCTTATGCTTTTAGCACTGTATTGACGACAGTTTTTAGGCCTTTGACATCATCATAAACACACCATTATCACTATGTAAACCTTGGGCAATCATAGCCACAACAGTCTCATATTTTCAACAAAATTTCAACCCTCCTTACCACTGTTTTCACCACTACATTTGCTGACAAAGGTTATGGTTTTATCACAGTCTTTAGGGTAGCTCTAGGCTCTTTGAAACTAATGAATCACTCCACTAACCTCCCACCACAACAAATTTCTTCATAATATTTAACACATCACTTTGATTTATAGCAAGACCCTCATTTGTCTCAAACACCATCTAGCTTTGAAAACATGGCAACGATCTCTCATTTAGCAACTTGACTTATACCAGGGAGGCAAATAGAAATACCTCAAAAATGGATGGAAGCCCTTGTTTGAAAAGTTTCAGTAGCTCTAAAAAGAGTCTTTTTTTAAGGTTTTTAGGTGAGCAGCACGTTCAGAAGCAAGAGCGTCGCGCGCCGCGCATCAATAGAAAACCCTTGTATTTTCTCTCCCAGGTGTGCCACGCAATTTTTCAAACACGCCGCGCACTTTGCAGCTCGTTTTGGAGGCCTTCCCAGTGTCAGAATTGGGTGCAAGATGGCTCGTTGGAAATATTTGGAAGTATAATTTCCAGAACAACTTGAATTTTTTCATTTTTTTTCCATTTGGTTGTTCAACAATTGATTTTCCCAACACTGGTCAAAACTGGTGAATCCTGGTGCAGAAATGCATAGTGATGTTTGTAGGCCACTTTTGAATGCCTTCCCGGTGTCGGAATTGGGCCCGAGATGGCTCTTTGGAAAGATATGGAAGTATAATTTCCAAATATTCTTGATTTGTTTCATTTGGTGTACATTTTTGTGTTCAAAAATTTACTGTCCCAACACTGGTCAAAAATGGTGAATGCTGGTGCAGAAAAACATAGTGTTGATTACAGGATACTTTTGGATGCCTTCCTGTTGTCAGAATTTGGCCCGAGATGGCTCGTTGGAAATATATGGAAGTATAATTTCCAAATATGCTTGATTTTTTTCATTTGGTATCCATTTTCTTGTTCAAAATCTGACTGTCCCAATACTGGTCAAAATGGTGAATCCTAATGCAGAAATTCTCTCGTGACATCTGTATTTTTTACATTTCTCACAAACCATGGTACGTTTGTAGAAACTAAAGGATTTTTTTCTTATTGAACCTATGAGGGACAAAAACCTCTCTCACTTTTGTAAATTTCATCTCTTTTTGGTCAGAAACTCATTTTGAAACAAACTCCTTGGGCACTCCTTAACCTCTGTCTTTTGCAACCTTTGTCATATTGAATGGAATACTCCTCAAAATGATGCGGTAATCTATAGTTTATGAGGTAGGAAGTTCTCTAAACCATGATTAAAAACTTTGTTTTTGAATCAAGGAAATCATTCACCTTTAAAACCACCAATGTAGCCCTTTAGAACCATAATGCCTACATTGTTTTATAAAATGAAAAGGTCATAAGATACTGCCATTTTGTCCTTTCAAACTCTGCTGTATAATGGGAGATTATTACAAAATACTGTTTCAGCCATTACAAATGGTCCTTCAGACCTATCATGAAGCTTTCCTCATTATCTGCTGATGGAGGTCATGATTGATTTTCTGCTTGTCATTTTGGATATCCTCAAACAATGGTGGGCCCTCTACTTATTTATGAAGGAGGCCTATGTTTGATAATTTTCATGTGTCTTCTAAAAATTTTGTCTTTCATTTGATGAGGACATTCTTTGATTGAAAGTAAAACACTGTTTTATCACACCTTTAGCCTTATGAATGAGTTGATTTGTTGTGTAAAATTTTTTGAGGAGCTGGTCCTTTATTTCTTTGTGAAGGAGGTCTGCAACCTCAAAACTGGAATCCAAAATCAATTCTAGTTTGATTTCATCAGAGTCCATTCCAGTGCTAATTTTCTTATTAGGTTTTGATGTGACATTCCTACAACTTGCAATGGTGTATGAAAAAGTATAAACAACATATTAACCTATTGATATGCAGATGCTTGCATGCAACACTTTTCATAACCTCTTAAGAATGCTGGCCAAAGTACTTTCCCATCTTGTGATGTAAAATAGATTGAAACATTTGTTTAACCTAAATATGTCAGCAAAATTTTTTGATCCTAGCAGCAGCCTTCTTCTTTATGATTTCTTCAGTGCATAAAAGAGACATATCTTTTTGAAGTTGTTCCAAATGTGCAGTCTTTTCCAATAGAAAAAATACTCAAGCACACTTTAAAACCTGTTGATGCATCCTTTGTTTTATCCCTTGGAAGGAGGTGGCCTATAACAGCCCTGAAATCATTTTAAAAACATGTTGGCCCTCTTCTTGTTCATGAAGGAGGCCACATCATGCCTTTCTAACCATCTGCTCTTTTGCTGGAGGAGGTTATCAGCACGATGTTTTCTAACATTTGCTCTTTTGAAGGAGGTCATCATAGTCATGATATTTCATCTATTTCCAAAACTGTGTCATCTTTCCTTGAAATATATATCTCTACTTTTTGGACAACTTTTGACTTTTGAAATATGTACTCCTGCTCTCTTTTCATTTTAGCTTTCCATCTACTTAATGATGGAAAATTCCTTCAACATGAGAGACTTATTTGGACTGTCTCTTTTCTTTTTTCTGGAAACTGTTTGTCATTCAATTTGCCCCCTGTAGAGATGCAAACAATATGACTTTGAAACGTTAAAAGCTCCTTTAGTGTTCTATGGAGATTTTTCCAAATCTTAAGCATATTCCTTTAGACTATGCACATGCTCATCTCTTTCTGTATTAGATCTTTGTAGAATTTCTTCCGGACTGAGATAACAAGACCTCTTAGTGGTGCGACCTAGGGGTATATCAAGGTTTGCTTTTGCAGATTAAGCGCTAATTCAGGGCTGGTTGGTATTGAACAAAGAATTATGGCTCAGGCTATTTTTTTCGAGGAAGGGACTCTCTAAAGTGCCACTACCTAACTTAGGGGAAACTTTCATTGACTCTGAATGTGTTTGACAAGAAGATCAAGGATGGGAAGGGAGACACTTGGTCAAATATTGGACAGTGAGTTTCATGAGAACCAAGGGGAAAATGATAGTAGACCAGCAAGACCAAGATAGCTATAGACAGGGATATTTTTCTGAAACAAGACATGACTTTAAAACTGAAGATTGCTCTGATCATAGGCTGACAGGAAGGGCTAGGAAAGCAAAAAAAAATTTTGGGGGTTTTCTATATGACAAATTGACATATGGAGATCAGTTTCTAGAAAACTCAGCTAGGAATCTAGTCATCAACAATAGGTGAAAAATACTGATGACTAACACCCATATTTTGTAAAAAATCAAAAAATCAAAAAAATTTAAAAAGAGGGTAAAAAGTCCTAAAAGAAAAATTAAATGAATTAGAAAAAATAAAATACCCCAAAAGAAAAAAGATGAATAAAGCATGAAAGTGTGCAAGTCTAAATGCCACTACTTCATTGTTTGTAGTTGATTATGGCAGAGTGTCAATAAATGCCATAGTCCATGATGAGTTGAACAATTTAATCTTGACTTATCATGTTTCAATTTACTTGTTTTAGATAGAGAATAAAGAATTGTCAGACAGTTTAATCATGACAATTCAGTAGTTAGGTAGAGAATAAAAGAATCCAACAGTTTAATCTGGATTCTTGGATGAAATAAATGTAGAATTAGACAGTTTACTGCTTTCAAAAAAGAATAAAAGGTTGTAAGGTTGCTAGTTAAAATGCACCTGATTAAAATAGAAGGAAAAAATGTTAGAAGATATGATTGGGTAGGTAGAAGAAGTTGGGAAACATCATTGTAAATATCTTTCACCAGGTTATAAATGACTAATTCACCCTCCCCATAAAAATTTGATATTCTAGACTATAATTCAAAGAGGCTCAAGGCATTTCCTTGACTTCCGTTGGGACCGGACCCAAGGCTCAAAGACTGATTAGTTGAAAATGTTAAGTTTCTATATTAATCCCAGAAATTTTCATCATTTACCCCTTCATGCATTCATCATCATTTTACTTCATAAGTAAGAACTTTTTTCTTACTTAAATGTTATATAAAGGCCCATTTAATTAACTTCCCCCATTTTACAAAGCATAAAACCCTCAAAAAACATGATATACTAAGAAAAAAGTGAATGAGTTATGAAAATAAAGCTTTACTCTAATTTTCACTTTCCTTAGTTTTATTTATGAATTTTGAGTATTCATTGTCCCTTTTCATATTAACACTTAACATATTTTATTAACTCCCTATCAAATATCCTAGTCCTATTAATATAACTTCTTTTTATTTAATATCCCAAAAACCCCTATATTATATGCTTTTTATGTCAAAGTTATTAATCACATGTTGAAATAACATCCCTAAATTACCCCTTTAACATAAAACTACCCTAATAAAATACCTCCACTCCCCTATAGTTTTAGAACTTTAACTAAATCTAAAACTATATAATATAATTAAATTTGCACAAAAGCACATTTTTACATACTTTGTATTAAAAATAGCACAGAAAAAGAGTACTTACTCTCGTTCCTGCATTACCTCTACCCAAGGCTAACCTTACCCCTTTCCTTCGGTATATATCCCCTTACCAAAGATTAAACCTTGGTTAAACATTTATAACCCGCCCCATTCTATGTATAAACTCATTTTATACATAAACTTCATCAGATAACTATGCACCCTAGCATTCATTCCCAACCCTTCGATCATCCTTATATTTCAAATCCTACGATCCACGCTCAATGCGATCATTTGGCCTCATGCCCCACCATTCCCTATCGCATTAAAACATGACCATCGATCTCCTCTTATCAAATCAAGGGCACATATCAAAAGACCCGATCCCACTTTGTTTCCCCGCAGCTTCCCGATGCATCTCATCCATTCGCATCGCTCAATCAAATCCGACGGCGCGGATCTCATATCGCATTATAAAAGTGATCGGGCGAAGTTGGCAAAAAAAATTTCGATAAAAGTTTTTTCACGAAACCACTATACACTACGTGTCGCAATTCTACTGGATCACATTCCAAAAGGGAAAAACTACTTATTGTTCAGGAGCAATGCAATAACCACTAATGGTTTCGCCTTCAATGCAAAAACCGCCTCCCGCCTTTAATAAACTTGTAATTAATGCTGAATATGATGATTTTTTAAGGTTAAACTTTAAGATATCATTACTATATCGGTTTGTTGCATTCCCTACTGATTTAACTCCCGCCCTGACTATTTTAAAAGAATTTCGAGCCTATGTTGACCAATGTATAAGCCCCGAAGCTGAACTTTACCACTGTCAAAGATCTGGTTTAAACTAAAGATACCTTGTCGACATAACAAAGCATAATGTTTTGGCTCCAACCAATCAACAGAAGTCCAAATTTGACCATAGAAGCTCCACAAACCCTGTCAAAGCATCAAAATACTTGTCAATTAAGGAAGCTTGAATTCATCTGTAAACCCCTTTAAAGCCAAAATCCTCATTTTGCAGTCTCTTTTTGAAAACAAGTTACGAACACAGAATGATTAAAATACTTCTTTTCCACATTTGTACCATTCAAGAAACCCCGTTTCCTGTCTTAGCCCATTTTTCATCTCTCAGAAGCCTAATTTGAGCAAAGAAAACTCAAAAGATATTATCCTTAGCCATATTTGCTCAATTATCCCTCTGTTAAAGTAAATTACTCCTGCAAACAATCTAATATTGCAGAAGTAAGCCTAAGAATGCCTAAAAAACAGAGTAAAAACCTCCACAGACATATCCCTTTCCACAGGACTTTCAAAAAACCTTCAAACACCTCCCTGCAGACCTCTTTTTCATTAACAAATTGTTTGATTTTTGCAGTTTATTATCATAATATGGATTTGGGACAACAGTTTCAATACTAGTTGACAAAATTGTTTGCTCCAAATTCTCAGATTTTAAATCAAAATCTTCATTCAACAAACAGTTTGTATACAAAGAAAAAGTAAAATCAAGTCAAAGAGAGATCAGAATGATGGAATTTGCACAGTGAATGGTCAAAGTGAAATTAGAATTCACAATGACATTGAAAACATAACAGTTAAAGAGTATCAGTGGTTAAAGTGTATAAGGTAAAAGTCAGAGTGAAAGTTAAAACAAAGTTACAAGAGCAGTCAAAGGTAAACAGCAAAAGTAAATACAGAGGCAGTAAATGGTAAAAAGAGATGAAAATAATTTCACCAACAACAATGAATTTTATCCAAAGTGAAAGTAAAATAGTTAAAAGAACAAAAAGGTGAAAAGATGAAAACAGAGCAAGAAGGAACGTTTTTTGCACAAATTTCCTGTTTAATTCATTGTTTTTCAGAACATATTGTGACCAATCCAAGATTAATTTTTCAAAACTGAAGGAGGTTTATGTTCTTAAGAGGGCCATCTACAAAAACCTCTCTCACGTTTCTAACATCCATTATGGATTGGGAAATATTAAACAATATTGGAGAGCACATTTTGCAGAAAATTCTTGTTAAGTCATCATTTTGAAGAGACGATTGTGGCCAATAATAAATACATCATAAAAAAATGAAGGATTTTTTTGTTCCTAAGAGACCCATCTACAAAAACCTATCTCACTTTTTTCACAGTGATTTCATATTGAGAGATACATGCACATATTTATAGCCTATTTTTCAGACTCTGTAAAACTCCATTTTACACATCGTTTTGCAGAGCCTATTGTGCACAGCTGGAGAAGAAGCTTAGGAAACTTAAAGAGTTTTATCTCACCAACATATTAATATACAATAACCTCTTTCATTTTTTACATATCTATTTCGTATTTAGAAATAAAAAGGTATCATTGGACCCCAAGTTTGCAGAATTATTGGAGCAGAATGCACAAAGAAGAAAATAGTTAGTGACTTGGATGCCTCATCATCAACTAAGAGTTGGATCAAATTCAAATTCTCCTCTTAGTAATCACCTATCCATAAAAAATAGTGCCAAATAGATGAATTAGTCTTGAGTGTCCTTTAATTAAGTTCTATTTATGTAAAACATGTAGAAATTATATAACTTATGTGTTATATATCCAAGATTCTCCTGATCACACACTATTTTAACTTCATGCACAATACAAAATATATTCCACCATTGATCATCACATGCGGAAATTAAATCAATTGCAATGCATACATGAAACCATAAAAATTCACACACATTAACATAGTTGTTTAACGGGAAAGCCTGAAGCTGAAAACCCCAACTATCTGTATATAATATATGTCATAGAGATCATGTTACAATCCTCATACAAAGCTGAACATGTCAAGCTCTCAATACAATACAATCACTACACATTAAGCAGGCTCGATCTTGCAAATCCATGCACCGATCTCTGCCACCTACTAGCCTGCCTCTACTGCGCAATCCCTGCTGAAGAATGGCTCTAAATGAACTAAAATCCACCAAGCTTGCACTGCGCAATCCTCATTGGCATCTCCACTGAGTGTTGGATGCAATCAATGCATCACTATAGTCACAAGTGATAGTCACACTTGCTCTTTCACCTACCTCTCCACTGGTCTCCACTGAAACTGCCATGCACTGTAGTTAACTAATGTTTTCTTCAGTTGATTAATGATTTATTATTTAGTGAATTAATTAACTAATTAATTCACACCATTCTCACTAGTGTATCAATCAGTTATACTAGATACAACTAGCTTAACTGAGTCTAACTGAGTTAAACTGAATACAACTCCACCAACTACTTCTCTAACTCCACCAAACTCTATCACATGAGTTCTAACTGAAGTCCTCATGCATTAGCTCCAGTAAACCCTCAAGAATAGTGTAATTCCTTCTGTCAGCTGTTGTGCCACATCTGTGCCCTTAACAGAAGTGCTCCAAGAGAATAAGATAATTTTTAGAGTCCAAATATTATTAAGAGCTAATAATATTCCACATATCTAATTTTAAATTGGCAATATAAAAATAGACTCCGCCCAATATGTCTAAAAATAGAAGTCCATCTATTTTTCCAACTTGACCAACCATCCACAAATAGCATCCTGCAACTCATAGAATATGATCAACATGTCTAAAATAGACATAGTCTAAAAATAGACTTTGCGCCAAAAATAGCCTGCAGGCCCACTTAGTGAAGGTGACTCTTTTCACTAAGCTCATCATCTTGTTGAATCTCAACACTCCCTCTCAACAAGATAGGGATTATCTGCCACCCCGATCCTATCTTTATGGTATTCGAATTTGCTCCTGGTGAACGCCTTTGTCAGAATATCTGCATCCTGATCCTCCGTAGGAATGTAAGAAAGCAACATGATCTTCCGCTGCACACAATATCTGATATGATGGTACCGAATGTCAATATGTGTAGATCTATCATGAAATACTGGATTAACTGAGAGTTTAATGCAACTCTGATTATCACAATATATCACAGTAGGATCTAAGTGTGAACTGAACAACCCGACAAGGATCTTCCTCATCCATATAGCCTCGCATGCAGCCAAACTTGCTTCCATGTACTCGGCCTCCATTGAACTGAGTGCCACGGATCTTTGTTTTCTGTTGTACCAAGAAACTTTTGTAGATCCGATACTGAAAATCCCTCTAGATGTTCTCTTTCTATCCATTGGGCTTCCTGACCAATCTACATCCGTGAAGCCATGCAACTTCACCTCATCTGACTATTTGTACCACAATCCATACCCAAATGTGCCCCTTAGATACCTCAAGACATGCTTTCCTGCCTTCCAAAAGTGCTTGGTAGGCTTCACCATCGCTTGTGAAAGCTGGTTCACAGCATAGCATATGTCCGGTCGTGTATTGACTAAATACATGAGCGAACCAACCAACTGTCGATAAACAGTGGCATCCACTACCTCTACCGATGTAGCATCATCTTTCCTCCAACCACCAGGAAGAGGAGTGTCGATAGGCTTGCAGCCTTGCATGTGAAACTTCTCTAGTATCTCCTAGGCGTACTTGCCTTGAGACACAAACAGTTCACCTTTCCGCTGCCAAATTTCCAATCCCAGGAAATAATGAAGGAGGCCCAAGTCCTTCATCTCAAACTCCTTTGCAAGATCTGCCTTGCATGAGTGTATCAACAGTTCATCACCTGTTAGTATTAAATCATTTACATAAAGCACAATGATCAAAAGCTTACCCTCCACCACAATCTAGTATAGGTTAGGATCTGCCTCACTCTTGGCGAAACCAAGTCCGGTGAAATAACTATCTATCCATGTGTACCAAGCACGAGGTGCTTGTTTCAGCCCATACAATGCTCTTTTGAGCCTGCACACATGCAACTCACTACTGAAGATTTTGAATCCTTCAGGTTGCTCAAAGTACACCTCCTCCTCAATTATTCCATTGAGGAATGCAGTCTTCACATCCATCTGATGAATGTGCTAACCCATCTGCCGTGAGAGAGCAAGGATAGTCCGTATGGAAGAATACCTTGTGACAGGTGCAAAGGCTTCTTCATATTCAATCCCCTCGATCTGTGAGAAGCCCTGGGAAATAAATCTTGCCTTGTAATTCTCAACACTCCCGTCATCATCTTGCTTCACTTTGTAGATCCATCTTGAACCTACCACTGGTTTCCCTTCTGGCCTTGGGACAATCTCCCATGCATTGTTTCTAACAATTGAATCATACTCTTCCACCATGGCATCTACCCATGCGGGATCCTCCACAGCTTCTTTGAAAGAGGATGGTTTTTTCACAATACACTTGCTCATTAGAGCTATGTATCCAGTAAATCGGTCAAGTGACTGTCTCTGTCTACACTGTGATTTAGGTGCTCCTACATTCTGCGCTGCATCAAGATTTAGTCACTCAAATTTTGTAGTGCGCTTCCGCCCTCAGATGTTTGGCGTTGCATGAGTGGTTTCTTCCACTCCATGAACCTCCTCTTGTGGCTGATCCACATTCTGAGGCTCATCTTTAGGAACTAGTAGCTCCTAATCTGCATGCAAGTGTAGCTCCCTCTCAAGCGACAACTTCATGGCTTTCACCTCATGAAATTTGATATCCCATTGCACAACAGTCTTCCGACTGTCTGGAAAATACACACGATAATTGTGGGGTGTTTCTGTGTACCCCAAAAATATCCCAACCTCTATGGTCGGCTCCAGCTTCTTCCTGGCATCCTTCGTCACATGAATGTAAACAAGTGAGCCAAAAATCTTCAAATGAGAAATATCAGGCTTCTTACCAGAAAATGCCTCTTCGAGTGTACTCATGCCAAGTACTCTATGAGGACAACGATTTTGGAAATAAACTGCAGTGTTGCATGCTTTAGCCCACAAGTGTATGGGAAGGCCCTGGTCATGCAACATCGCCTGTGCAACACCCACAATCATTCTGTTCTTTCTCTCTGCGAACCCATTTTGTTGTGGGTTATGAGGCGCTATGAGTTCTCTTTGAATTCCTTCTGCACTGCAAAAGTCTTTGAATTCGCCAGAGATGAATTCACCACCATTATCGCTCCTTAGAGATTTCACCTGCTTCCCCGACTCTTTCTCAACCAGCGCCTTGAACTCACAGAACTTTGAGTATGTCTCTCTCTTCTTCTGCATGAAGAATATCCAGCACTTACGAGAAAAGTCATCAACAAATATCACATAATACCTGTTCTTTGCCGTCGAAGCTACTGAGAAAGGTCCACACACGTCTGTGTGAATTCTCTCAAGGATCGTCATGGCGCAACTATCCTTCTCATGAAAATTGGTCTTCACAAATTTTCCCAAAGTACATCCCTTGCACTGATCTAACTGCGCAAGTGTACCCTTGGGAAGCCTGGTAGAAATCTGCTACAAAATTTTCAAAGCACCATGGTGAAGATGGCCCAATCTCTTGTGCCACAATTCGCCCTCATCCCAGCTCACCACTGCTTATGTTTTGCCTACCATTACTGTGCATCCATCTACCTGCAATTCATAAAGGTTCTTAACTTGAACCCCTATCCTCCGGGTTTCACCAGTTGTTTTACTCTGCGGGAAATCCTTTCCCTCGCTAAAAACAACATCATATTCCTTGTCTTCCAACATCTCCACAGATATCAGATTCTTCTTCAATCCTGGAACGTGCATGACATCCTTTAATATGAAAGGTTTACCAGAGTCCCTCTCAAAGGAAATGGTCCCGATACCAGTCGCACAGTATCTACCATCATCGCCCATCTCGATGTGCACTCAAAGATCCTTTTCATCCAGATCATTGAACAAATCTTTGTCTCCGGCCATATGGAAAGATGCACCACTATCAAGAAACCACACTGATCCCATCACACTTGAAACCTAGCATGCGATTAGTGAAAAATCCAGCTAAAACTGTGAGGCTAAGGCCTCTCCAGCTGCAGATCCAACAACCTACTTATTTTTCTTCTTCTGTGGACAATTAGTGGCGTAATGTTCATGTTGGTGACAGTGAAAGCACTTCACCTTGGACAAGTCCTGCTTCTTGCCTTTTGCACCGGATTGAGAAGGATTTTTCTTTCCCTTCCCTTTCCTTGATTTGGAAACCAAAGCGCAATTTTCTTCATCTTCATTCTTCGATTAAGATCCATCCCTGGTACCCCGCCTTATCTCCTCCTGCATAAGATCCGACCAAAGTCGCTCCCATCCTGGTAGTTTCTCCCGACCATTGACAGAGTCCTTGTAGCTATGCCAACTCTTCAGAAGCCCAAGGAGATCCAAGCTCACCAAGTCTTCTTCATCAACAGTAACCCCCACACTTCCCAGCTCATCCTTGCAGTGGACAAACTTTGTGAGGTATTTTGGTATACTGTCGCCTTTCTCCATTTTTATTTTTCCGAGCTGGTCTTTAAGCGCCAAATTCCTCTGGTCACTTCTGCTTTGGAACAAGTCTGTCAAAGCTTTCCACATTAAGAATGGACTAGCTTTACCATGAAGGTTGGACACTATGTGATCCTTCACACCTTCCAACAGAATCCTTCGACACTTTTCTATCTTCTTTTGCCATGCGTCAAGTGCGGCTGCATCGCTAGAAGCAGGTTTTGGAATTTCTGCATCTATGAACTCCTTCAACCCATTATCATCCAACACCACCTCCATCCTGTCCTTCCATGAAATATAATTCGAGCTGCCATCAAGGGAATACTCCAATCTCAATCTGTTGAAAGACATTTCAATGAATGCTCAACTTCGACACCAATAAAACACTGCAGCAAATTCGAATTCCACCAGCACAAAACTCAACCACTTCAATAATTGCAATCTGCTCCAATGATCAACTGCTTTGATACCATGTAGAAATTATAGAAATTATGTGTTATATATCCAAGATTCTCCTGATCACACACTATTTTAACTTCATGCACAATACAGAATCTATTCCACCATTGATCATCACATGCGGAAATTAAATCAATTGCAATTCACACATGAAACCATAAAAATTTACACACATTAAAACAGTTGTTTAATGAAAAAGCCTGAAGCTAAAAACCCCAACTATCTGTATATAATATATTTCATAGAAATCATGTAACAATCCTCATACAAATCTGAACATGTCAAGCTCTCAGTACAATACAATCGCTACACACTAAACAGGCTCGATCTTTTAAATCCATGCACCGATCTCTGCCACCTGCTAGCCTGCCTCTACTGCGCAATCCCTGCTGAAGAATGGCTCTGAATGAACTCGAATCCACCAAGCTTGCACTGCGCAATCCTCATTGGAATCTCCATTGAGTTTTGGATGCAATCAATGCATCACTATAGTCACAATTGATAGTCACACTTGCTCTTTCACCTACCTCTCCACTGGTCTCCACTGAAACTGCCATGCACTGTAGTTAACTGATGTATTCTTCAGTTGATTAATGAGTTATTATTTGGTGAATTAATTAACTAATTAATTCACACCACTCTCACTAGTGTATCAATCAGTTAGACTAGATACAACTAGCTCAAATGAGTCTAACTGAGTTAAACTGAATACAACTCCACCAACTACTTCTCTAACTCCACCAAACTCTGTTACATGAGTTCTAACTGAAGTCCTCATGCATTAGCTCTAGTAAACCCTCAAGAATAGCGTAATTCCTTCTGTCAGCTGCTGTGCCACATCTGTGCACTTAACTGAAGTGCTCTAAGAGAATAAGATAATGTTTAGAGTCCAAATATTATTAAGAGCTAATAATATTCGACATATCTATTTTTAGACTGGCAATCTAAAAATAGACTCTGCCCAATATGTCTAAAAATAGAATTCCATCTATTTTTCCAACTTGACCAACCATCCACAAATATCATCCTACAACTCATAGAATATTATCGATGTGTCTAAAAATAGACTTTGCGCCAAAAATAGCCTGCGGGCCCACTTAGTGAAGGCGACTCTTTTCACTAAGATCATCATCTTGTTGAATCTCAAAAAACAGTTAGAGATATTTGTGAACCAATCTTGATATTTTTTCAAGATATTCTAGTTTAGAATTTGTATAAATACTTCACTCTTTGAAGTATTTTAGTGTGGAATAAAAATTTTCAAGACTACTATAGACATTTTTGTTGAATACATTGGAGTTTGTGTGAGTCGATTTGTAAAGCAGCAGATTGGAACTAAGTCAAACAGACATCATAACTCAGGATTCTTGTGCTGATCAGATAAGTCAAGTATTTTCTTGTTTTCAATGTTTATCTTTCTAAAGTTCCATACATACATTTTCATGTTTTCTATCTTGAATGTTTGAATAGGAGTATTTACACAGGATTAGTGTCAAAAGCTCCATGTTTTTTACTAGTTATTCATTGATATGTTTTGTGTTGATAATCGGACTTAAGAATCCTTAAATGCTCTTAGTCCCTGTTTGAACCCTTTCTTTCATCTTCATTTATGTAACTTAAGGATCCTTCATTTCCCTTTTGTTCAGATCTTGCCATTTCATCAAAAAGCCTATTTCCAATCCCTTTGAAGGTCATCTACCCTGCCCTTACTACATTTGCTCTTTTGACCTAATTTCTTAGCTCTACTTGCCAAGAAGTTGACTCCATAGCCCAAGGGTCTGGTAGATCCCTTTGTGGTTTACCTTGAAGTACCTTTTATTCCCACCAAACATTCAAACCAAACCAATTGTCCAATTATAACTAGCCTAAAATCTTATAACAAAATCAAGCTAAATCTTGAGGAGAGATCCCTCTCCGGAATTTAGGAAGGCTAGATCCTGAATTTCAAAAGTAGGTTCTTGGTTACCTCTAGTAAGTTACAAAGTTTTAAATATTTCTGATAGAAAATTTACTAGAGTGATAACATTGTATATATACCAATTTTTCATCACAAGACTTTGTATGCTTTTGATTGTAACCCCTCAAAATTTTCACCATAGTCTTGTTGACTACATATGTCTATCGATGGAAGGTTATAGACCTCTTCAACTTCATGTCCATATTATCCCACAATGTAGTCCAAACTTCATTGAGAAAATGTGTGCCCCTATCTAATATGATGCACGTTGGTGTCCCAAAGTGAACCTAGACCTATCCAAAGAATAATTTTTTTTCTTCTTTATTGTATTGTTATAGGGCATTAGAACACACATATTTCTGAACCTATCAATTACCATGAACAAGTAGTCGTATCACTTCGTGGTTGTTGATAAACCTTCCACAAACTCCATATCAATAATTTCTCAAGGACGAGTGGGTGTGATTAAGGGATGATATAGACCATATTTCCTATTACTAGGTGTGTCGGTACAACAAATCATGCATCCTCTTATGAACCTAACTACATCTTCTTGTTTCTTGGGCCAATACACATACCTTTTCAAGTTTTCCATTGTCCTCCCTACACCAAAGTGCCCTACAACCTTTGAGTTGTGAGTGTCTTTGATCAGATGCAATCGTTCACATTTAGGAACACATAGCTTGTCCAACTTGTAGAGTAACTCACCTGGAGATGGTAGTTAACGGTTTTGTCACCATTGTGCACATGTCTCTACCTTTGTAACTATTGAAACACGTCCTTGAATTCCTCATTCTCTAAATATGCCTCTTTGTATGGTTTATGGGTGAACGGTTCCATGTGCATCAGAGTTCCCAAATATATGGCATTTTATGTGGGCGGCCTTGAAATCATGTTTACCAAATTTTTGGTGTTTCCCTCCTTATCTTTGATCACTAAATGATTTTTTTGTAGAAACCCCAACCACTTGTAATGCATGGTTTGTTGTAGCTTACTCTAGGCCTGCAGGCACTATAATGTTTGGTGATATCTATGGATTATTGTCTCCTTCCCCATCTTATCGTGCTTCCACTTCTTCATAGCTTGCACCATGGCATATATCTCCTTGTCATAGGTAGGGTATTTAAGAACTTCCCCATGAAATAATTTAGAATGGTAGCATACATGTCTTCCTCCATGCATTAATACCACTCTCATATCATAAACACTCGCATATGTCTCCATTTCGAAGGTTTGTTGAAATTCTGGTAATTATAGAATAGGTGTTTGATTGATATTCTTCTTTCGCTCCTCAAAGGCCCTTTGTTGACCCTTTTCCCACTGGAAAATTCTACCACTTGTTGTTATGACATGGAGTGGTGCTACTACCGCTAAAAATGAGGCTATGAATTTCTGAAGGTATTGTGTTTCCCAATTAAACTCTTAATCTTAGAAACATTAATATGCACCAATAATTTTGCAATATTCCTAATTAGCTTTCAGCTAGTTGGAATATTAATTTTTACTTTTTTCATTTAGATACATGAATAAGTGGGTAGGGAGACCCATAAATATCCTTAGTAGGAATCAAACCACTTATAATGTTAATGTGGATCATCTTATCAGTTGGTTAAAGCACTCTTAGGTGTGAATAGAGGTTGAATCGTGTGGATGGGGTCAAGTTTGACGAAATGAAAAGCGTTGTTATGGAGGTAGTGGAGAGTTATTGAGGGACAGCGTAGTGTGAGTAGGAGGGAGTCTCCATGAGAGTATCATCTTTAATGTGTGGGACCAAGGGTAAGGACGCTCACAAAGCATATAAGGAAGGATATGGGAGTGATAGAGGGAATTATGATTATTTTTTATTTCTTGGTCTTTTATGACTTTCTACACACTTCAGTTGTTTAGCGGAGTCCGTTGTGATGTTTAGCACAAGGGAGTTTTCAAGCGGAAATCCCACCCTCATCTTCAGGGTACTTCGAGTGCCCACTCAGGAGAGGTTCATTGAGCTTAATTTCCACCATCTGACATCAATCCAAGCTTCATCCAACATCTACAGTGCAGTCTCCTTCATATATTGCGTCATTTTTCATGGCAATAGCAGTGGAGGGTTGACAAACCCAGTTTATGAGCTTGTTTTCCAGTGAGGGGAGAATCCCTTCATCCAGGAAGCTAGCAAGGAGGTTCCTTGAGCATTATTTTTCCATTCGGCATCAGGCCAAGTTTTTTCCATCATCTACAACACAGTCTCCTTTAGAAACTTCATTATTTTGCGGGGCAGTTGCAGTGGAGGGCCTAGTGCCCAAGTTTGTGAGTTGGATTTCCAGTGAGGGGAGCAGCCCTTCATTCGAGAGATCTATTGGAGGAGTATCAGCCATTTTTATTTCATATCAGCGACCTCCTATCAGTTACCTAGTTGAAGTGCATTATTCAGCCCTAGGGATGCATCTTTCATATGGTGTATTTCTGGAAACCCCTTCTGGATTGTCCTGGAAAAGTGCTAGAAAGCCTAGATCTATGATCCTGACATTTTTTAAGCATTATATCAGCAGATCCTTTTGTTTTAAGTTTTACCCTATAGTTATTCTCCATAGGAATGTGTAGTCATATGTTCTCTGGCATTTTATATAGCAGCAGCATTTCATATTTCATGTACTTGGTCATTTGAGGCTTGTTTTCCTAGCTTGAGTGTCTTTTTCCTCAAGATCTTGTACTCACATCTCTGTTATAATGTGAAATAAAATGCCTCTATGATATTATATTATTGTTGTATTGATGTTTTATTGCAATTTCCAGTTTTATATGTTATATTAATGTTTTTCCTTATTTGGAATATTACAGTGGTATCAGAGCATAATCTTGCCTCAGCATGTGTAGTACAACAGCTATGTCATCAAAAGAAGGAGAGCCTCTCACAGAAAGGGAGAAGCGGTATCTTAATATAAACCAAGGATATGATTTTACAGACCACAAAGGAGACAAAGGAAAAACTCCAATATCAGGAGAGATGGATGAAAAGGATTTTCCCAAGCTTCTTCTCCAAACCATGCAGGATATTGTCTGAGAAATCAAGGAGATGAGGATGGAGAAACATAAAGAATCCCCTAGAGGGTTTATACATGGAGAAAACTTCACCATTTCATATCACTGGTATGAACAACCAGTAAGGCAACAAGTTTCCCAATGCTCCACTATGCCTACATTCCTATCAATGGGAAATGGAGGTGGAGGACCCCAAGAACAAGAGACTCTTGAAGACAATTTTCTGGAGTATGAGTCTCAATCTCAGAGATTCAAAGATAATCTGAACTTTCAGGATTTTTGTCAGATCAAGGATAATAGGAGACCCCGAAACAAAAATAGAAGTGGAGGGTACATGCAGAACAATGATCTATAGCGTACTATGGATAGATTATTTATGCCTTATTTTGATGGGTCATCAAAGTACATAGCCAAGTCTTGGGTGGAGAAACTAGAAATATATTATCAGTTGAACCAAGTAATGAATATTGAAGCCATTAAGATAGCAGTGATGCACCTTGAAGGTGAGGCACATGATTGGTGGTTTCATGGTATTTCTACATTGGGGCATGCCAATGTGACTGCATATTCAGAGTTCACCCGGAGGTTAGTAGAGAGGTTTGATCGGAGAGACCCAGAGGCACCTTTTATTGAGCTAGCCAAGCTCAAGAAATCATGTAATCCAGAGACCTATATCTTTAAATTTCTAAAACTTTCTATCATGATTCTAGATTTATCTACAGCTAAGAGGGTTTATATGTTCATTTATGGGCTAGCAGAGCCTCTACATGGGTTGGTTAAATCCACTAAACCAACTACACTCCAAGATGCTATTAAGAGGGCCAGAGATTTACAAGATGATTTTCCAAGAGCAAGAGCTCCATTTCAGCAAAGGCCACCCTTTCAGTCAAAGGGGAAAGAAGTGAAATTTCTTCCTCCAAAGGAGAACCAAAACAAATGGCCTCTTAGTGATGATGTCCAAAGAGACTTGAGGAGGAGGAAGCTTTTCTTCACATGTCAAGAACCATGGGCATCGAGACATCGGTTGGTTGCAAGGATGGCACACTATATAGAGGTATTCTCTGATACTGAGGAGGAGGAATAAAAGGAGCCAAAAGGAGATAACCACGTTGTGATAGTAGGGGAGGATCCACCACCACCAGGAGGTGTGAATGGGGCATTTTCTCTAATTGGAGGGGCCCTTGCATCTTTGCAGGGAGTACCCAAGTATCTGACTTTGAGAGTCTGAGGTACTATTTAGGATCAGAGGGTATCAGTGTTGATTTATAGAGGGGCTACCCACAATTTTATTGATGCTCAGTTAGTACATAGGAGAGTAATACCCAATGATGATTTTGAGGGATTCTCAGTTTTGGTCCCAGGAGCTAGAACCATGCAGTGTATGAAGTATGTTACGACATTGTCAGTAACCTTAGGGACATATACTTTGACTAATCACTTCTTTGTGGTCGACATTCCTGACACCAATGTGATATTGGGTGTGCAGTGGTTGATTACATTGGGTAAAGTCACCACATATTGGGAGACCTTGCAAATGGAAAGGGTAGATAAGAAGAGTGATAAGCCTCAGATGATCATAGGCATGCACACTTATCCACCTCATATAGCCTCTGCACATAATATGGAGCTTAATTTGAGCAGTGAGAACAAGGACACATTAGTCCACTCATATATACAGTTGACTCTGAATCACAATGTTATATTATTTAGAGGAATTCCACCACGGAGGCCCCCAGACCAGAAGTTGCTAAAGAGTTCTCACAACCAGTAGCACTATTCATATATCTGGCTAAGAAGGGAGCCTTGGGTGAGTCTAGCACAGCACAGAGATTCTTTGGCAGGCTCAAGGAGGAGATGGGTAGTTGTTCAGTATCAGTAGTACCTACTCTCACCAAGCCTCTTGTGTTGGGAGGAGGTGTTCCAGGAGTGGATGATGGCATAATCATGGTGCAAAGGGGCTACTCCATAGCCTTTGAGAATCATAAGATACTTCCCCATAGGAAGGATTCTTCCATATATGGCAAGGGGTTGTTGGCATTCATGCATACATTGGCCAAACTCAGAAAGTTTTGGATGGGAAATAGCTTCCAAGTGAAGACTAACCTCCATAAACTTCAACCCTTACTTGAGCAGAAGCACCTGCAAGGGAGAAAAAAAGTTGGATAGCAGTATTATGGCATGTGGCTTTGGCATTGAGGATGTCAAAGAGGGGATCAGTGAAGTGGCAGGTGCCTTATCACAAAGGACAACAATGCTATCATGGTTGGGGATGGATCCAAATTGGGAGTCCCAAATTTTGGTGGAGTATTCAAAGAACCACTTCACATGTGAAGTGCTTGATGGGTAGGTGATTGATGAGAGGTATAGAGTTATGGATGGATTCATCTATTAACAAGATCAGATCTTCTTTACTATATATTCTAAGCTTGAGAAGGAGATTCTACATGCAGCACATGATTCACTCATTTCCAGTCACCAAGATTTCATTGGGACCTGTTAGAGTCGGTCCTTACAGCCCTCCGTCAGAGATCATTTCGCTTTTTGCATATCATTCTTAGGTGTCTCGCTTGTTCCACTTCGTTTCATTTCGCTAGGCGCATGCCATTGACTGACGAGGGGGTCTGGTTGTCTTGTGTTTCCTCATGCTTGTACCTGCAGGGCTATTTAGAAATTCCTCAAAAATCACTGAAGTTCATAGTCATTTCATTCATGGTCATTAATGATTGTTTTCGTTAAAAAAGAGTCTTTATTCCTAGAGTCTAGGGTTTTCAAGTCCTTTGCATACATGTCATAAAAGCCCGCAGGCCATGAGGTTGGTTCCAAAAAGTTCTCGTTTCATATTTTTATTATCAAAAGCATTTGAAGACATTTCTAGTCCAAAACTCTGTTTTGGAACTAGAAATTGTCTAATTTCATTTTTTGTAATAATTGTATTTATTTCACCATAAGAAACTTCAGAGCAAGCCTTTGATCTTTTCCAAAGCCAAATGCCGGATCCCTGCAAAAACAACCAAGTATTATCAGTCCAAAACTCAGAAAAAGCAAGAGAAAGTCAAAGAGCAGCATTGTATTAAATGACCAATTGACAAAGTACCGAAACATTATAAAAGTGGGTTAGCAAACAAATTTAAAATCAAATCCGATTTTATGGGATATTTTTCTTCATATTTAAGCCATGGAAAATCATTCATTTCTACCAATTCTCAAGGCAGTAGTCGAAATTTGTGAAGTGGAGGGCCGAAGACATGTTTGCAGAGTTGTTGACAGGCTTTGGAGGTGCGCGCTACCCACACAGTAGGCGCGCTACCCATATAAGGGGCGCTACGCGTATAACGCCCACAGCCCGTGTTGGATATCAAGTGCGCTACGCGTATGTTGCGCGCTACGCGTTGGGCAAGGGCGCTACCCATATAGCGACAGACCCAAAAAATTTTGTCTTTGCGTCCGATTTCGAGCTCAAACGCCTCCATCAACTTGCAAGTAGGTTTCTAATCATTGCTCAGTGATTTTTGAACAGGGTTTTGGTGTTTTCAAAGTGGGAAATTAGTGAGTTTGGTGTGGAAAGAGGAGAAATTTATAAACCCTATGTTCATAGCAAATTCAATTCTCAGGGTTTTAAAAGATATATGACAGTCTTGTGAAGGGTTTGTAAACTTTTGTGATTGGTATATATGCTCATGCCTGTATTGCTTGTGGCGCCCTGACACATTATGTACATCGTCCTCATGCCTATTCTTTGCCATTCTACCATTGTTGCCACGTCCTTTCATGTTTTTACATAGTCTCATGTTGACTTATCCATATTCTCCATCGCCATAGTATTACCACTGATTGTCATTACTATTGTTTCATTGTCACTGTTTCCTATTGACAAACACAGTCCTTTGACAAATCCTTGGCCAGTATTGTAAAGGTTGTTTCATACATTACATTGTCTACTCATTTGTTAAAATTTTCTTGTGATCAAAACAGAGACTGTTTTATGCCACTAAAACAGAGCTATTACCACTCTCACTTGTTTTATTATGATGCTTTGGTACATATGCAGCATATTTGGGTTTTGAGCATGCATTAAAACTTTGTCATCACTACACCTATATCAGCATTCATATTGCAGTCATCTTGTTTTCAAAGCCATGTCAGAGACAGATTCAGTTTATGAGCAGGAGTCTGATAGTGATTCCACAGCAGAGGGTAATGTGCCACGGAGGCCTCACAAAGGTGGCAAAGGTGGTAAACATCTCAAGGATGAGCCTACTTCTTTGGCTCAATTGCAGGCATGTCCGCTTGCAATGGATTGTTTTCGGTATCAATCATGTTTTCGATACTGTGAGATGATTTCACAAACCCAGCTTCATCGTGAACTAGCTCGTCTATTTGTTCTACATTTACATGATGGCCGTGTAAACCTCGCCGGAGTAGATTGCATTCTGTCACCAGTGACTATTGCTCAGGCCATCGGGATACCAAATATAGGAGAGGAATGGAAAAAACGTCAGTAATTAGAGAAATTCCACTATGAGCCATACATCAAACCTGGGTATATGAGGCACTTGAGCAGGGTTTTTCCTTTCAGATTCCTGAGGGATGAGTTTGCACCACTGATGAAACTCATCATTCGATATATCAGTTGCGAGGGAAGATTCTCGCGTCTCTATGCGTACCATGTCCGTTTGTTGATGCATTTCACGAGGGTACGTATGATGAACATTCCGTACTTCATGTATCGCAACATAGAGAGGATGGTGATTTTTGTACAGAAGAAGACCCCAGCACAGCAGCATAGAAGTATATATCATTACGCTCTGATCAAGATCGTAGTGGTACATCAGTTGACACAGCAGGGCATTACTTGGGAGGATTTCATCTCCCGTGACTTCTTCACAGCGCCACAGCCGCCTCCCGAGATAGTTCATGATGAGGGAGAGCCTTCACACCAGCCTGACATCCCTGAGATCGAGCATATCACTGCTCCATTGTATGTGACATACCAACGAGGCCACAGGGCCTTATTTGCAGCTACACGGCGAGTATTATCTCCACCCGGGGTGGAAGGGGTCTCGCCGACTCCATCAGCAGAGCGAGTATTATCTCCACATGATGTGGAAGGGGTCTCGCCTTCTTCTTCAGCACAGGTACAGATCCAGGATAGGGGCAAGAAGCCCATGCATGATGAGGGCCCATCAAGAGGCCGGGACACGGATTTCACGATCATTGATGTTGATGCGAGCTCTCCTAGCTCGAAACTGAAAGAGATCATCCAGGAGCAAAGGGCCGAGAATGACACGCTGAAAGATAAATTGCAGAAGGCTCAGTGGGTGATAAACTACCTGGAGCAGCGTAACAAACAGCTAGAGGATGAGCACACACTTTATGAGCTGCGGCGAATCCGTGAGGATCGACAATTGGCCCGGAAGAGACCAGGTGACATGACACCAGTTGAGCGAGAGACTGAACTCATGCATGTTAACATTCATCTGGAGAAGTTGTTGGTGAATGCCAACAGAGACAAATACATGCTTCGTCACATGAAAGGTCATTATTGGGCTCGCATGCATGTCTGCAAAGCAAGAATGAAGATTCTGAAGAGGAGGTTGAGCGAAGCACTAAAACGGCGGAAAAGGCCTGATCCACTTCAGATTTTGGCCGAGGCTTCATTAGCTAGACATGATACATGATGGAGGGTCTTCGCTCCGAATTTGAGCAAATTCGGAGAAATTTTTGTCATTTTGAAATATTTTGGTCCAAAAACAGATTTTTCCGCTATACGAGTAGCGCGTCGACGTGCTCACTTTTTTTCGGGACAATTTCTGAAGGAAATATTTGCATTTTTGGGTTTTTCATGGTAAGTTATGCATGCTTAGGAATTTCTGAAGCATTTCATCAGGTTTTGGATGGTCAAAAGGCCCAAAAACACCATGAAAACCACCTTGCTGCCACCTTTTGCACCAGCAGGAAGTACTTCTGGGAGAATGAAGTTTTTGAGGGTCAAATGAGCTCCAACTTAGGAAATTCCACTTGGGTTGGATAGCCAACATCTAGGGCTTTCCAACGAGCTATCATGAGCTCAATTTGGATGCCGATAAGTGCCTCAAAATCAGGCTGAAAGGCGTGCTACGCGTATGGATCAGGGGCGCTACGCACATGGATTTTTGGTCAAATTTTCAACTTCCAGCTCAGAATTTCGGCCAGTTGGGACCAGTTTTGCTTGTGGATGAAATTTTTGGGTTTTCATGATGTAAATTTATGGTTGGCATGTAAATTTGGCTCACTTTTACCTATTCTAGAAGATTCACTCTCAAAAAAGTGAAAATCCAGTAAATGAATCAGTTTCCACTCTTTTAGAGGCAAGTTGTTAGCTGCCTAGATTTTAGCTCCTTGATTAGAATTTGGTTGAAACTGATCCCTGAAGAAGGAATTCGACCCCTAGAGGAATGGGAAGGGGTTAGAGTGATCTATATATTGTAATTTTTGAGACATTATACAGGTTGGACTCTTGGGAAACTTTTGGCACACTATTGTACATATTTTTCATATTTTGGCTAAGGAAAGATCAGAGGTTTTGCAGCACCTGTTGGGATTCTTGTGGCTTTCTGTTCTTGATGGTGTTTTCTCTCAGTTTATTGTAAGTTATTTCATGTTTAATGTATGCCATCTCTTCTTATGCTTCTGAAACTAAATGAATGAGTAGATGAGGTTGAATCCATTGTTTACAGTGCTCTGCCTTTGAATTCGTTTAGTTTTACATGTTTTCGCCTATTTGGAGAGGATCCATGTTCTTCTTTTCCCTCTTTAGCTCCTTGTCATTCTGATCTATCCATATACCCAATCAAAAGCATCAATACTATTGCCTACCTCGCCCCAACTCGAATTCTGCAAAGATCTGGCCTTATCCCCAGACCCAAAATTGTTTTTTCCCATTTATCCAACAAAAACCCAAAAAATCAAAATCAAACATTCCTATCTCTTTACTAGCCTAAAATCAGTATTCATTGTTCATTATAAGTCATCTCAGCCCCTTTGAAGATCCTTTGCCGAGATAGACCCGGAGAGAGCCCTCTCCTGCCCTCATAGGGCTAGCTACGAGGTTGAGCGTGGTTTGATGTAGCCTTGAGTTTTACCTTATTTCAGCCTAAGGTAGATTTGAGTGCTAACATAGTGGCGACCATACTGGGGAAAACTCTCAATGGTTTGCTTGTTGATGTGTTTGTTTCATGAGTCTTAGACGGAGTCTGAAGTCACGCCAGGTAGCTTTCGAAATGCTTTTGCCATGCATAAGCTAAAGTAGATAAACGCTGCTTCAGTCGATCTCTGGTAAGCTTGTGAATGCAGCACTTGATTTGCAAATCACCCCAGTATACTTGTTCGTTCTAGACCTTTGGATGATTGAGTCTAGAAGTCGAAAGGCTGAAGATAATTGACTGTGTTCCTTGAAATTTTTCCCGAATAGATCAATACACTGGCTTCAAGAAGGCATACCAGATCAAATCTTGATCCAAATCCGCCTCCAGTATATGAAAACCCCTACTTAATCCCAATAATTTTCCGTCGAGAAGCTCCTATTGTTCCTTTGGTCAAATCTCACTCAGACCCCACTGTTTTTGAATACATTGATGATATTGAGTTTGACGATCAGTTTGAGTTATCATTGTTTGAAACCAAATCCGAAAGTGCCACTGGTTCTACCGTTATTAATCCTGAGGTCATCAAATATTTAGAAGTTTAGCAAGCAAATAGATCTATCGACAATTATATTCTGAATCTGCAAAATTCAATCGTGGCTACCAACATTCCCGAATTCATTGAATCTGCTTCACAAACTCTTGGACCATCTGAAGTTGCATCTAGTTCACGGATTCCCACTGAACCTTCCTTTATCCCTACCATTCTTGTTCAGCCTGAGATTTCTGATCAGCAATCAGCAGTAGTTTCTCCTCCGTCTCCACCGCATACACCTCGTTCACCTACTGCTCCCAGTCCTCCTGTTTCTCCGAGACAGCAGATTATCAATCCGCTGAGAGTCATGGCTGCCAGATTTGCACCTCTTGCTTTTCCGGCCAATTTAGATCATATGCCTGCTGATTACCAGAGCAAGATTCCTATATTTTATGGCACACCACAGAGTATATCAGCTCAGCAGCATATTGTCCGAATGACAGATTTCTTGGACCTGCATGAAATTGATGCAGAAAATGTTTCAATGAGATTGTTTGCCCAGACTTTTGGAGGAGAGGTTCGTAAATGGTTCAGAGCTCTACAGGCCAGAAGTATCAATACATTGCAAGATTTTCAGACACAATTTTTAGATCGATGGGAGATGAAAAAAGATCCGCTGCAGATCACTTCAGAGTATACAAACATCAAGCGTAATCCTGGTGAGTCCATTCAGGATTATATTATCAGATTCAATATAGTGTATAATGCAATTCCAGATGACTTAAGACCGTCTAAAAAGTCAGCTCTTCTTAAATTCCCGGATGGTTTTGATCCGGAGATGGCTTATTCGCCACGTGACAGAGATCCGCCTACCTTAGAAGATATGCAGAAGATTGTCGTTAGTGTTGAGGCAAATCTGAATGATAAGAGAGCACGGTTGAAAGCAGAGAAAAGAGTGACTATAAAGGAAGAGCCTTCCACATCTACATCCGAACAGCACTTTCTTCATGAGATGGAAAAAATGCTCAAAAGGATGACACTTGACAAACCAGAAACGCAGATTCGGAATCCAAACTACCGTAACCAGCAGCAGCCTCAGTTCAGAATTAAGCAGCGTGAACAAAGACCACAAGAGCCGGCAGCCCAGCAGCAGATTAAAACACCTCTTTTGCAGAATTTTGTGAGTCAAGATTCAGACGATGATGATGATGTAGCAGGTGAGAAAAATCATTTCTTCACTCCCAACGATCTGCCTATTTATATTACTGAGGATGAAGAATATGGAGAAAGTTCAGCTGCACAGAAAGATGAAGATTTCATTTTAGCAAATGATGCAGATTTAGAGGAAGAGTCAGATGATTACCAAAGAGGATATTTGAATGCTTTGTCTGCTCAACAGAAGCAATACTCATTGAGAAACCGAGATGTGCCCATAAATCCAATTCAGAAACGAAAAGAAGCTTCAGCACCAAAGACGGATTCACCGATACCACAGAAGAAAGGAAAAGAGATAATTGATCCCGCAGCTAGTAAAGTATCATCAGCAGAAAAGGTAAATCAGTCAAACATAGTGAAAGACAAGGATGAAAAGAAGGAAGTTCCGGTCAAAGAAGTTGAGAAAGTTTCAGCATTTAGTTTGGAAAATGAAATTTCCAAATTAAAAATATCTATTCCTTTGACAGAAATCATGAAGAACAGCAGCTATCGCGGGCAAGTCTCCAAAATTCTGAACTTTGATCCAATGTTCGATACGGTAAATGTTGAGGATGATCAGCCATAATTGATTTTCGGGCCTGCATTAGATGGTGAGTCCCCTGACAGTGATGTTCCTCCCTTTTATATCAGTTTGAGGTTGCATGAATATGTTTTGCACAATGCCATGTTCGATTCGGGTGCTTCGCACAATTTGATGCCAAAGGCGATCATGGAAAAGTTGGGACTTGACATTACAAGAAAATATCATGATTTGTATTCATTTGATTCCAGCTGTGTGAGGTGTATAGGACTCATCAAAGATTTGGTTGTAAGCTTAGATCAAATTCCAGCGAAGAATGTCTTAATGGATGTGGTTGTGGCGGACATTCCTCCGCGATTTGGGATGCTCCTTTCAAGATCTTGGGGAGAAAAGTTGAAAGGTACACTTCAGTTAGATTTTTCCTATGCTACAATTCCAGTCTTCGGTCAAATGAGAAAGTTATATCGAGAGCAGAAGATGAAATACATGATAACCAGCAAGGAGAAGCCAATCAATCATCCTGTAAATTATGTACATACCGAATTAGAATCGTTTGTTTTATTTGCTGATAGTTTTAATGATATAGATAGTCAATTAGTTCAGGCAGAAGATATACCAGAAATCACTGAGAATTTTAGAGAAGTTCTGCAAAAAGAAAGAAGAGAAAAACAAGCTACTATGGAGCAATCAGCTGAAGACAATGGGCAGCAAACAGGAAAAACAGAGCTGGCGCAATTTCAGCATTTAGAGGACGATGAAGATGGTCTTTGGACCATGGATTTTGATGGCGTAGTGGGTAGTGACGGTGCTGGAATTGGTGTTTGGATTCGTAGTCCATTTTCCGCTCCAGATAAGGTTCCAAGCAATGTGAGAGTGTGTTCCTACAAGCTAGCATTTGACTGTTCTAATAATGAAGCGGAATATGAGGCTCTAATTGCTGGCCTTAAGATTCTTAGAAAGCTGAAAGCGAAAAGGATTGCAGTGTATGGTCATTCAGAGTTGGTGATAAAGCAAGTTAAAGGTGAGTTTCAAGCCAAGCATCCTCGCATGAGGGCTTACCGTAATTCAGTTTTAGATATTCTGAAGTTATTTTCTGATCATACCTTGACATGTGTGCCTCGCATACAAAATGGTGTTGCTGATGGACTTGCTAAGGCAGCAAGCAATTTAAAAATTCCAATGAATTCCAGCAACAAGTTCGAGATTCATGTGAAACATCGCCCCACCGTTCCAGACAATCAGCGATGTTGGCAAGTCTTTCAGGATGACGAGGAGATTAGTGATTTTCTGCAGAATAAGGGTAAGTTTAAAGACACCTCCATAAATACAGAACATGATGATGGTAATGATGATATACAAATAAATCAAATGGAAGTGCTGCAACTTAAAGATAACATCATTCCTAAGGGATTGATTCCTTTGGAAGAACTGTTTGATCAAGACGATGTAGCCCACAAACCGACATTGAGGCCGACGGAGAAAGGGGTTGAAGAGGTAAATATTGGGACAGCTGAGAATCCCAAGATGGTAAAGTTATCAAAATCATTGTCACCAAAGGTAAAGGCAGAGTATGTGAAATTGTTGTCTTCATTTTCTGATGCTTTTGCGTGGGATTACTCAAATCTAAAAACATATGACACTAACATCATTCAGCATACTATCCCCATTAAACCAAATCAGAAGCCTTTCCGTCAAAAGTTGAGGAGAATCAATCCAAAGCTGCTACCATCGATTGAAAAAGAGGTAAACAGGTTGTATAAGTCAGGAATCATTATGCCTATCCAATTTTCAGATTGGATATCAAATTTGGTGCCCGTGAGAAAGAAAACTGGTGAGATCCGTTTATGTATCGACTTCAGAAATTTGAATAAGGTATCATTAAAAGACAATTATCCGCTACCAAAAATGGACCATATATTGCAGCATGTAGTTGGAGCATCAAGGATGTCACTACTCGATGGCTATTCAGGATACAATCAAATCTTAGTAAATGAAGATGATCGTGACAAGACTGCGTTCACCACTCCATGGGGAACGTTTCATTATGCAAAAATGCCGTTTGGTTTGAAGAATGCAGGTGCCACCTTTCAGCGTGCAATGGACATGGCTTTTGCCAACGAAAAGGATGTATTTTTGGTTGTTTACCTTGATGATTTAACTGTGTTTTCAAATTCTGATGAGGAACATTTATATCATTTGAAAGTTGTTTTCCAGAAGTGAAGAAAATATGGCATTTCGTTGAATCCGAAAAAGAGTCTTTTTGCCATGGATGAAGGCAAGCTCCTTGGCCACATCATATCGAAAGATGGCATCCATGTTGACCCTGCACATGTTGAAGCCATACAGCAGATTGAACAGCCCCGAAACAAGAAAGAAATACAGTCATTTAATGGAAAAATGAATTTTCTGTGTCGTTTCATTCCAAATCTTGCAGAGCATCTTAGAGAAATCACTAACATGCTGAAAAAGGACAGTCAGGTAAAGTGGACAGAAGAGGCGGTGAAATCATTGAATTTGGTAAAGTTAGCTCTTTCTTCAGCCCCTATCTTAATCAGCCTGGACTACACACAGGACTTCATTTTGTTTTCTTTTGCTTCTGAGCACACATTGGCAGTTGTTTTAATGCAGAAAAGGGATGGAGTTGAGAAGCCCATTGCTTTTTTCAGTCGGATTATAAGGGACGGAGCATTGAAATACAACATTATTGAGAAACAAGCACTTGCGCTTGTAAAGGCCTTGAAATATTTCCGTGTGTATATACTGCATTCCCACATTATAGCATACGTTCCTAACGCAGCAGTTAAATATGTTTTGGTACAGGCAGATCCAGAGGGAAGATGGGGTAAGTGGATCGCTGCGTTGTTACAATACGATGTGGAGATTAAACCGACCAAGCTGATCAAAGGACAAGGACTCACCAAGCTCAAGGCTGAAACAAATCTGCATGCGCTAGATATAAATTTGATCGTTGCCATGTCCGATGAAGATGAGGAGAGTACGTCATTTCAGGTATCTGATATTTTTGTTTCTTCCCCTTGGTATGCTGACATTTTATACGTGCTTCAGAATTTGTCTCCACCTCCCGGGATGCCTAGAAATAAGAGTAGAACATTGAAGTTGAGAGCTGCAAAGTTTTGTATACTGAATTCTACATTGTATTGGAAAGACCCTGGGGGAGTGTTGTTGAATTGTTTGGTAGAGGAGGAAGCCAAAAGAGTTTTGGAGGACTTTCATAGAGAAGACTGCGGCGGTCATTTGTTTTGGAAAACCACTGCGAATAAGATTCTAAGGGCAGGTTACTATTGGCCTTCTTTGTTTTCAGATGTATACAAGGCTGTTAAGAATTGTCATGAATGCCAAATTTTCGAAGGGAAGCAGAAACTACAGCCTTTTCCTCTCAAACCAATTGAAGTTAGTGCACCATTCCAGCAGTGGGGATTGGATTTCATCGGGGAAATCCACCCAGCATCTTCCGGACAGCATAGATGGATATTGACAGCTACGGACTACTTCACAAAGTGGATCGAAGCGATTCCCACTCGACAGGCCACGGATGCGGTAATTATCTCTTTTCTTGAAAACAATATTCTGTCATGTTTTGGGTGTCCTAGTAAAATAATCACAGATAATGCAGCAGCCTTCAAGTCTAAGAGGATGGTTGAATTTTGCTATAAGTACAATATCAGCTTGGGACATTCGACTGCCTACCATCCGCAAGGAAATGGCTTGGCGGAATCTTCAAATAAGTCCTTGGTGAATATCATTAAGAAATTGCTGGAAATCAATAAAAAGGGCTGGCACAAGAAATTAGTGAATGCACTGTGGGCTGATAGAGTAAGTCAGAAAAAGTCTATTGGCATGTCTCCTTTCGAGTTGGTGTATGGAATAGACACGGTTTTTCCTACTTCGCTTGCTGTCACGGTAGTCAAATTACTTCAGGAGGTTGGTAGTGAGGAAGATCCCATGCAGCGGAGGATTAATCAGATGATTCATTTACAGCAGACACAGGAGGAGGTATTTCAAAATACTTTCAAGTTGCAGGAGCGCATCAAGAATATTTATGACAGGAAGGCAAAAGCAGATAAGTTTCAGCTGGATGAGGTGGTTTTGAAGTGGGATGCTCGGAATGAAGATAAGGGAAAGCACGGCAAATTTGAAAACCTATGGAAGGGTCCTTTCAAAATAGCAGCGTATCGCGGTCAAAACGCTTTTCTTCTCAAGGAAATGAATGGAGATGATTGTCCTGGAGGGCCGATCAATGGTCGGCTGCTAAAGCGATATCACTTCTGAGTATTTTCTGTTGATTTCATCATCATTTTACATATCGTTTTACTTTTGTTTTATTGCAAGTGTGTACTGATCTCTCATCTTCAGTCTGGGGCCCGGAGCGAAGGCTATAATTCTAGAGATGGAGGTTGGTTGGTTTGAAGTTCGTCAAGTCAATTTTATCAGTCTTTTCAGTTTTAGAGTCGAGTTAGTTTTGGTCAAGTTTCGGTCGCTTTTCAGTCAAGTTTGCAGTCAATAAATATGTCAAAAGTTTTTGTTTTATCTGTTGAAATAATGACTCCATCACCCAATGGATGAAGGCACTGTCTGACTCCCCCAGAGATCTGCCGTTCTTGGCATCTCCATGGAGCCAACATCCCCATTGGAGCCAATGTTAGAGTCGGTCCTTACAGCCCTCCATCAGAGATCATTTCACTTTTTGCATATCATTCTTAGGTGTCTCGCTTGTTCCACTTCGTTTCATTTCGCTAGGAGCATGCCATTGACTGACGAGGGGGTCTGGTTGTCTTGTGTTTCCTCATGCTTGTACCTGCAGGGCTATTTAGAAATTCCTCAAAAATCACTGAAGTTCATAGTCATTTCATTCATGGTCATTAATGATTGTTTTCATTAAAAAAGAGTCTTTAGTCCTAGAGTCTAGGGTTTTCAAGTCCTTTGCATACATGTCATAAAAGCCCGCAGTCCATGAGGTTGGTTCCAAAAATTTCTCGTTTCATATTTTTATTATCAAAAGCATTTTGAGACATTTCTAGTCTAAAACTCTGTTTTGGAACTAGAAATTGTCTAATTTCATTTTTTGTAATAATTGTATTTATTTCGCCATAAGAAACTTCAGAGCAAGCCTCTGATCTTTTCCAAAGCCAAATGCCAGATGCCTGCAAAAACAACCAAGTATTATCAGTCCAAAACTCAGAAAAAGCAAGAGAAAGTCAAAGAGCAGCATTGTATTAAATGACCAATTGACAAAGTGCCGAAACATTATAAAAGTGGGTTAGCAAACAAATTTAAAATCAAATCCGATTTTATGGGATATTTTTCTTCATATTTAAGCCATAGAAAATCATTCATTTCTACCAATTCTCAAGGCAGTAGTCGAAATTTGTGAAGTGGAGGGCCGAAGACGTGTTTGCAGAGTTGTTGACAGGCTTTGGAGGTGCGCGCTACCCACACAGTAGGCGCGCTACCCATATAAGGGGCGCTACGCGTATAACGCCCGCAACCCGTGTTGGATATCAAGTGCGTTACGCGTATGCTGCGCGCTACGCGTTGGGCAGGGGCGCTACCCATATAGCGACAGACCCAAAAAATTTTGTCTTTGCGTCCAATTTCGAGCTCAAACGCCTCCATCAACTTGCAAGTAGGTTTCTAATCATTGCTCAGTGATTTTTGAACAGGGTTTTGGTGTTTTCAAAGTGGGAAATTAGTGAGTTTGGTGTGGAAAGAGGAGAAATTTATAAACCCTATGTTCATAGCAAATTCAATTCTCAGGGTTTTAAAAGATATATGACAGTCTTGTGAAGGGTTTGTAAACTTTTGTGATTGGTATATATGCTCATGCCTATATTGCTTGTGGCGCCCTGACACATTATGTACATCGTCCTCACGCCTATTCTTTGCCATTCTACCACTGTTGCCACGTCCTTTCATGTTTTTACATAGTCTCATGTTGACTTATCCATATCCTCCATCGCCATAGTATTACCACTGATTGTCATTACTATTGTTTCATTGTCACTGTTTCCTATTGACAAACACAGTCCTTTGACAAATCCTTGGCCAGTATTGTAAAGGTTGTTTCATACATTACACTGTCTACTCATTTGTCAAAATTTTCTTGTGATCAAAACAGAGATTGTTTTATGCCACTAAAACAGAGCTATTACCACTGTCACTTGTTTTCTTATGATGCTTTGGTACATATGCAGCATATTTGGGTTTTGAGCATGCATTAAAACTTTGTCTTCACTACACCTATATCAGCATTCATATTGCAGTCATCTTGTTTTCAAAGCCATGTCAGAGACAGATTCAGTTTATGAGCAGGAGTCTGATAGTGATTCCACAGCAGAGGGTAATGTGCCACGGAGGCCTCACAAAGGTGGCAAAGGTGGTAAACATCTCAGGGAGGAGCCTACTTCTTTGGCTCAATTGCAGGCATGTCCACTTGCAATGGATTGTTTTCGGTATCAATCATGTTTTCGATACTGTGAGATGATTTCACAAACCCAGCTTCATCATGAAATAGCTCGTCTGTTTGTTCTACATTTACATGATGGCCGTGTAAATCTCGCCGGAGTAGATTTCATTCTGTCACCAATGACTATTGCTCAGGCCACTGGCATACCAAATTTAGGAGAGGAATGGAACAAATGTCAATAGTTAGAGAAATTCCACTATGAGCCATACATCAAACCTGGGTATATGAGGCACTTGAGCAGGGTTTTTCCTTTCAGATTCCTGAGGGATGAGTTTGCACCACTGATGAAACTCATCATTCGGTATTTCAGTTGCGAGGGCAGATTCTCGCGTCTCTTTGCGTACCATGTTCGTTTGTTGATGCACTTCACGAGGGTACGTATGATGAACATTCTGTACTTCATGTATCGCAACATAGAGAGGATGATGATTTTTGTACAGAAGAAGACCCCAGCACAGCAGCATAGGAGTATATATCATTACGCTCTGATCAAGATCGTAGTGGTACATCAGTTGACACAGCAGGGCATCACTTGGGAGGATTTCATCTCCCGTGACTTCTTCACAGCGCCACAACTGCCTCTTGAGATAGTTCATGATGCGGGGGAGCCTTCACACCAGCCTGACATTCCTGAGATTGAGCATATCAGTGCTCCATTGTATGTGACATACCAGCGAGGCCACAGGGCCTTATTTGCAGCTACACGGCGAGTATTATCTCTACCCGGGGTGGAAGGGGTCTCGCCGACTCCATCAGCAGACCGAGTATTATCTCCACATGATGTGGAAGGGGTATCGCCTTCTTCTTCAGCACAGGTACAGATCTAGGACAGGGGCAAGAATCCCATGCATGATGAGGGCCCATCAGGAGGTCGGGACACGGATTTCACGATCATTGATGTTGATGCGAGCTCTCCTAGCTCGAAACTGAAAGAGATCATCCAGGAGAAAAGGGCCGAGAATGACACGCTAAAAGATAAATTGCATAAGGCTCATTGGGTGATAATCTACCTGGAGCAACGTAACAAATAGCTAGAGGATGAGCACACACTTTATGAGTCATGGCGAACCCTCTCAAAACTACAACGGCCCTAAGAAACTTCTGTGACATGACACCGCTGAGCGTGAAAAAGAAAGCAAAGCATGTTAACATTCATCTAGAGAAGTTGTTGGCAAAGGCCAATAGAGACAAAGACATGCTTCACCACATGAAAGGTCATTATTGGGCCCGCATGCATGTCTGCAAGGCAAGAATGAAGATTCTGAAGAGGAGGTTGAGCGAAGCACTAAAATGGCGGAAAAGGCCTGATCCACTCTGGATTTTGGCCAAGGCTTCGTTGGCTGGGCATGATACATGATGGAGGGTCTTTGCTCCGAATTTGAGCAAATTTGGACAAATTTTTGTCATTTTGAAATATTTTGGTCCAAAAACAGATTTTTCCGCTATACGGGTAGCGCGTCAATGTGCTCACTTTTGTTCGGGACACTTGCTGTAGGAAATATTTGCATTTTTGGGTTTTTCATGGTAAGTTATGCATGCTCAGGCATTGCCGAAGCATTTCATCAGGTTTTGGATGGTCAAAAGGCCCAAAAACACCATGAAAACCACCTTGCTGCCACCTTTTGCACCAGCAGGAAGTACTTCTGGGAGAATGAATTTTTGGAGGGTCAAATGAGCTCCAAATTGGGAAATTCCACTTGTGTTGGATAGCCAACATCCAGTGCTTTCCAACGAGCTATCATGAGTTCAATTTGGATGCCAGGAAGTGCCTCAAAATCAGGCTGAAAGGCACGCTATGCGTATGGATCAGGGGCGCTACGCACATGGATTTTTGGTCAAATTTTCAACTTCCAGCTCAGAATTTCGGCCAGTTGGGACCAGTTTTTCTTGTGGATGAAATTTTTGGGTTTTCATGATGTAAATTGATGTTTGGAATGTAAATTTGGCTCACTTTTACCTATTCTAGAAGATTCACTCTCAAAAAAGTGAAAATCCAGTAAATGAATCAGTTTCCACTCTTTTAGAGGCAAGTTGTTAGCTGCCTAGATTTTAGCTCCTTGATTAGAATTTGGTTGAAATTGATCCCTGAAGAAGGAATTCGACCCCTAGAGGAATGGGAAGGGGTTAGAGTGATCTATATATTGTAATTTTTGAGACATTCTACAGGTTGGACTCTTGGGAAACTTTTGGCACACTATTGTACATATTTTCATATTTTGGCTAAGGAAAGATCAGAGGTTTTGCGGCACCTGTTGGGATTCTTGTGGCTTTCAGTTCTTGATGGTGTTTTCTCTCAGTTTATTGTAATTTCTTTCATGTTTAATGTATGCCATTCCCTTCTTATGCTTCTGAAACTAAATGAATGAGTAAATGAGGTTGAATCCATTGTTTACAGTGCTCTGCCTTTAAATTTGTTTAGTTTTACATGTTTTCGCATGTTTGGAGAGGATCCATGTTCTTCTTTTCCCTCTTCAGCTCCTTGTCATTCTGATCTATCCATATACCCAATCAAAAGCATCAAGACTACTGCCTACCTCACCCCAACTCGAATTCTGCAAAGATCTGGCGTTATCCCCGGACCCAAAAATTGTTTTTCCCATTTCTCCAACAAAAACCCAAAAAATCAAAATCAAACATTCCTATCTCTTTAGTAGCCTAAAATCAGTATTCATTGTTCATTATAAGTCATCTCAGCCCCTTTTAAGATCCTTTTCCGAGATAGACCCGGAGAGAGCCCTATCCTGCCCTCGTAGGGCTAGCTACGAGGCTGAGCGTGGTTTGATGTAGCCTTGAGTTTTACCTTATTTCAGCCTAAGGTAGATTTGAGCGCTAACAGGACCTATCAGCCCATCGGGGAGAGATTCTCATGGGAGGGTCTCAAGGAGGATGTGCTCCTGCATATCAGGAGATATATGGTTTTCTTGAAGAATGAGGAGGAAAACAACCACCCTACAAGGTTGTTACATCCACTTCCCTTTCCGATAGAGAGATGGGAGAGCTCATCTATGGAGCTCTTCACCAGCTTTCCAACAATACATGGTAAGGGTTGTGACTTTGTTCTTATTGATCAACTAAAAAAGTATTTGCATTCCTTTGCCATTTATTTAGAGTTCATTTCTCCGCAATAAGGTAAGACTCTATTTAGACTTCATGGTCTTCTGGGAGCCACAATCAGTGATGGGGATGGCCACTTCCTAGGAGGCTTTGGGCAGATGATATCTTATTTGGGGTGTATTCAGTTGACACCAAACATTAGTTACTACCCCCAAAGAGATGAGCATATAGGGGCAACAATAAAGTGGCTGGGAAGCTACTTACCACATTGTGTTCCAGGGCAGCAAGGAGCATAACTGCGATGGTTCCACTTGAGGGACTATTATCACCCTCTGTTATTTCACATGGAAATTAGTGTATCTCTAATTTTGATTCCATATGTTGATGATGTTTTAATCACTATTATTGGAATGATTGGAGGATTATCACATGGATTGGAGCTTCTCATTGGGAGTAATACCTCCAACATTTTTCATGTCTCGTGCTTCAATGAGGACATTAGGTAGCATATAGTTCCCACCATGGATCTCCTACTTCCTTATGATGTGAGCCATTTGGTTATATCATCAAAGGCTAACTTGGACACTTGGGAGGAGCAGCTAAGGGGAAGATTGATTGGAGAACATTTGATTTAGTGGAGGAGCTTATCAGATGTGGATGCCACCGGGGAAGGAGAAGATATTTTGCAGAATTCATCCTTGCAGTTGCTTGAGGACAAGAAAAATTTGGGAGGGGAGGACTGTAATATTCCTAATTAGCTTTCAGCTAGTTGGAATATTAATTTTTTTCTTTTTTCATTTAAATAGATGAATAAGTGGATAGGGAGACCCAAAAATCTCCTTGGTATGAATAAAACCACTTCTAATGTGAGTGTGGATCATCTTATTAGCTATTTAAAGCACTCTTAGGTGTGAATAGAGGTTGAAGTAGGTGGATGGGGTGAAGTTTGACCAAATCAACAACGCTAGTATGGAGGTAGTGGAGAGTTATTAAGGGACAGAGCAGTGTTAGTGGGATGGAGTCTCCATGAGAGTAGCATATTTAATGTGTGGGACCAAGGGTAAGGAGGCTCACAAAGCATATAAGGAAGGAGATGGAAGCCATAGAGGGAATTATTATTATTTTTTATGTCTTGGTCTTTTATGACTTTTTTCACACTTCAGTTGTTTAGCGGATTCAGTTGTGCTGTTTAGCACAAGGGTGTTTCCGAGTGGAAATCCCACCCTCATCCTCGGGGGACTCCAAGTGCCCACTCAGGAGAGGTTCATTGAGCTTAATTTCCACCAACAGGCATTAGGCCAAGCTTCAGCCAACATCTACAACACAGTTTCCTTCAGAGATTGCATTATTTTGCAGGGAAATAGTAGTGGAGGGTTGAAAAACCCAGTTTCTGAGTTTTTTTTCCAGTGACGGGAGCAGCCCTTCATCCAGGAGGCTAGCAAGGAGGTTCCTTGAGAATTATTTCATCATCTAGAATCAGGCCAAGTTTCTACCATCATCCACGTCGCAGTCTCCTTCAAAAAATGCATTATTTTGCAGGGCAGTTGCAGTGGAGGGCTTAGTGCTCAAGTTTGTGAGTTGGATTTCCAATGTGGGGAGAAATCCTTCATCTGGGAGATATATTGGAGGAGTATCAGCCATTTTTATTTCAGATAATCCACCTCCTATCATTTAACCAGTTGCAATGCATTATTTAGCCCTAGGGATGCATATTTCATATGGTGTATTTCCGGAAACCCCTTCTGTGTTGTCTTGAAAAAGTGCTAGAAAGCCTAGATATCTAATCCCGGCATTTTTTAAGCATTATATCATCATATCCCTTGTGTTTTCAATTTTACCTTGTATTTATTCTCCATAGCACTGCACAGTCATATGTTCTCCGGCATTTTATGTAGCAGCATCATTTCATATTTCATGTATTGGGTCATTTGAGGCGTGTTTGCCTAGCTTGAGTTCCTTTTTCATAAATATCTTGTACTCACATCTCTGCTATAATGTAAAATAAAATGGGTCTCTGATCTGCTCTTATTTTTGTATTGATGTTTTACTGCATTTTCCAGTTTTATATGATATATTCATGTTTTTCCTAATTTGGAACATTAAAAATTTCATGATGGCCTCCATCTTGGAAGGATCTATTTTCAGCTCTCATCCACCTATCAAATAACCCAGATACACCAAATAATATTGTGCAAACTCACACTTCTTTAGATTTGATATCATTTGGTGCTTCTTTAATGTCTCCAACACCTATGTCAAATGTGAGATGTGCTCCTATCAGGTAGCACTGTATACCAATATATCATCCAAATAGAGAATAACAAATGAATCTATAAAAGGGTGCAATATATCATTCACTAACCTCATATACGTAGTTGGTGGATTACATAGGTTGAAAGGCATGACTGACCACTCATAAAAACATTTACTGGTTTCGAAGGTAGTCTTCCAAGTATATTCTTCTCTAACTCAAACCTAGTGATATCAAGACTATAAGTCCAACTTGGTGAAGTATTTTGCTTGCTACAATTGATAGAGAAAACCATATACTATGGAAATGGGTACCTATTCTTGAGTGTAATATTATTCAATGCCCTGTAATCTATACATATTCACCAAGTCTCGTCCTTATTTGGCATAATGATGATGTGTGACCCACATGATCATGAACTTGTTTGAATGACACCTTGTTCCGATAGTTGCTACAATATTTTCTTCGCCTCACTTTCTTCTATAATTGAATGATTGTAGCCCAATGTCTAGAAATTGGGAGTCTAGCAATAGTTTTATCTCGTGCTCCACTTCTCTCTTAGGCAATAACCCTTTAGGATCCTAGAACACCTCCCTGTATTCATGTAGCAACTCTTCCAGTTGTTTTTTTTGTTTGTTATTACAACCTCTAGGGATGCCTTTACTCTTACTGACTCTTCCACATACCGATTATTTTTTAAAAACGATAAATCAAACTTATTGCTATAAATTATCAATTTCTTGGCTTGGTCAGCACTTCCCAATGAAATTTTTTACTTGCCTTTGTGTGTGTTTAAAATGAATGATTTTCTACCCTTGATGATTTGATGTCAGTTAGATCTCTACATGAATATTGCATCCTGAATTCACATGTAAGGACTTCCAAACACCACTCCATATTCATAAAGGAGAACTACATCTAGTTATACTTCATCACTAAAATCAGTATTGATAGAAAATATAATTTTGCACCATTTGTTATATTTAAATATGAATCCTTATTTACCAATCTCAATAAATATGGGATTGTATATTCACAAACTTCCAGTCCCAATCCGTTGACCAGCTCTGTTGCAATGAGATTCATTTGTCATCATGAGTCAAACATAGCTTCAATGTTTGTTTTCTTGACCTGTATATTTATGTGGAAGGGTTTGGTCATTTATTTCTCTTCCTTCTATTGAGTTATACTCATATTGACCTCCTTTTACATTGACGTGCAAATTATCTTCTTGTCTAAAATTCTTTCAACCTGGTTGCTCGAATTAGAGGCCATAAAATTCTTATTCTTATTATCTTTATTTTTTTTCTTAGGGTTAAGATTTAAGTGAAACTTCTAGTACGTCTCCTCTATATGATCATCAATATTATAGTGGTTACAGTGGCTGCTAGGATCCTTTTACTATTTCATTTTTGTTGTCCTCTTTTTATCATTTCCCCATTTCCACTTCTTCTTCCCCTCCTTTGAAACTTTGTGTTGGTCCCTCTGCTTCGATCCACTTGATTTCCCTTTCTTCTATCATTTGTTCTCTAGTTATTGTGCATATACATACGCCTTGTCCATCGATACGGGCTTAGATACTTGAGGAACACATATGGGTTCTTTGTGGAGATACCCAATATTATGGCCATCTTTCTAAACATTTCAATGTACTCATGTACACTTTTCCCCTGCTTTTACCTGACGTAGTGCCAGCAGATCCACTCCTCTACAAACCCGATAGGGTAAAATTGTGAATTTATGAGGGTTTTAAAGACCTCCCACTTAGCCGCTAGAGGATCTAACTACAACCTCAAAGTCTGGTGTGTGTTTTTCCCAGTTGATTAGTGCATGGCCCTCTAATTCCAACCATGCAAAAGAAATCTTGTGTTCTTCCTCTATATGATGAACACTGAAATAAAATTCTAATTGCTACAACCAATGATTTAGCTTTAGTGCGTCGATATCACCTTGGTAAGGATTGATATCAATCTTCACTTCCATTTTGAATAGGGACTGTGAATTTTTCATTGCACACGAATTGGGTTGATCTTTTTTGTGTCCTTTCTTCGGCTTATTCTATGTTTCTTCTTGGTCTCCTGATCTCCGCTCCAATAAAACCTCTACATTAGAATCCCCATATTCTCTAAATATCCCAAGCTTATTGGTCAGGTCCGCCATGAGGATATTCTCATTTTTTATTATATCTACAAGTTGTGCTTCCAGCCACAAAAATATCTCCTTTGTAAGATCAGGACAGTTACTCTCAAATTCATCATTCATGACAAGGGTTTTATGAATTTTGGCTTAGATGATCTAAATTCCCTGCAAATATCCATAATATACCAAAATAAGCTTATTATGATACCAATATGATCTGTGAACTTCCATGGATATTCCACTAAACAGTTCATCACAACAAATATGATAAATTATTCTTAAAAATTTGGAAACTATACTATGAGGTTTCATTTTTCTTTAGATTTATGTATCTACAAATTATCATTTATTGTGTATGCATGCAAATTATAAATATGTAAAAAAAAATAGAATAGTAAAATAAAAACTCACAAACTATGATTAACTCAAGATATATTATGGGAAACCCTTTCGAGATAAAAACCCAGTTGGAAGGTGAGGTTCCTATGCTCTCTTTCTCTGAAAGGAAAATGGTTGTGAGTAAAAATAAATAAGCATGTTTCACGTGGGATACTATAGTGTACAAATCCTTTTTGTTTTATCTCTTCTTTTCCATATCATTTTCTCTAATCTTTTGTGGAAAATGATACACTCGAAAAGAATAGAACCCCTTTTCCTCTTAGTGGCATAGTTATAACATAGCCTGATAGCCTACTAGTGGTTAGGTTTGACTCCCTCAACTCTTAACCAGAGTTACAATATGGACTCTTATAGAGTCTTCTTGATCATGATTACATGGCTATCCCCTTTACCATGAATAATGGGGGATTACATGGCATCCTCTTGAATTTTAGTGGCAAGAACAGGAAGGTCAAATTTTGAGTGGCATAATGTTTCCATAGAGACTCTAGTTGAAGTGATTCTTCTGTCGTTGGAAATGTATCTGTATGTAGACTAGGAAAAAAAGTGTGGTGCAAAATTAGTAAATTTATTCCCCAAAAAACATCATTTGATGCCTCAAAATGTGTTATAAATTAAATAACAGAGAAATGGATCACTTAAAATATTATGGAAACATAAAACACAAAAATTATAAAACAAGAGAGACACAGATATACGTGGTTCACCTAATTTGGGCTACGTCCATAGAGAAATAGTCAGTCCTTCCTTTTATATTATCCATCAAAATGAAGGGATACAATCTACAGTGAATCTATTGTAACTTCCTCTTCGCTCTCACACAGTCTCCTCTATCTTTCTCACAAAAAATAATACATAGTTGTAATACAATTATCTTACAAACAGAGGATTTCCTTCTAGGGAAAAATCCCTAAATTAATATAAACACTACCGTAAGATCTTCTGTCTAATGAATGGCACAGTTTGTCTATGAAATTACAATATTTTACAAGGAATTTTTCTCTATTTTTTTCTTCGAGGGACACTACCCCCAAACCCCCACCAAAGGGGGGCTCTAAAGAATTATTGTCCCCCCCCCCCCTAGCACCTCTAGCAGTGGGAAAATCCCCCCCACACCCTTCCATCAAGGAGTGGGATCCAAGCGTGGCTAAAACAAGACCTCTGGATTAGGAAGATAATCAGGCTCCACAACGAACAAAATGTTCTTGAAAGGTTTCATACCCCAATTTTTTAAATCGGGTCCCACTGGTAAAAATGGTCATGTGAGCTGACTCCTCCACTTTTTACACTCTAAAAGTATCAAGATGGATGAGAAATAATATAATTATCTGATCCATATCACAAATCAACAAATTTATTTCATTGAGCTAAAAATAAAAATCATCCAAGTACCAATTGTCACATTACCAAATTTTTAGAATCCTTTTGAAGTGGAGACAAATGGAAGCGGGTATGTCATGAGAGTGGTATTTGTGCAAGGAGGAAGGCATGTATACTATCATTATAAAATATTTCATGGATAAGTTATCAATTACTTTGTCTATGATAAGGGACCTTATGCCCTAGTTAAAGTTGTCAATAATTGGAAGCATTATTTGATGGGAAAGGATTTGATCAGCTACACAGATCACCAATTGTTATAGTATTTCCAGGCCTGAAGTAAGCTACAATAGGCTAGCCATTACAAGTGGATGGGTTTCTTATAATAGTTTAATCTATTCATTGATTACAAGAAGAGAAGCACAGATAGGTTTGCATACATTCTTTCAGGTCCACCCACATCCAAGATTAAATCCTTAGGATTTGTTATGCACATGGAGCCTTTTACCCATGGTTCATACAAAGAAGCAGATGTAGAATATGAGGACTTCAAGGAATTTTTTTAGTAGCTATGGGGCCGAAATAATTTAGAATAAGGTGACAACAAGGTTGAATATCATTTCCAGATTGGTTACTTTATAGGCTCAACAGGCCCTATGTTCCTAAAGCTTGTATATTATCAAAGAGGCACACCCTCCAAGGTTGCATGAAATTTTAGTGTTGGGAATAAAGTTACCATCATAAAATGGTATGGTACTAACCTAGAATAATGTGACATGGTATATTGGAGAATTTATACTTTGTTGTACCAACAACCCTAGTAACAAGAAGCAAGATTTATACCATCCCTTATCAATACCCACTAGGCCTTGGGAAATAATTTCCATGGATTTTGTGGGAAGTTTATTAACAACTAGGAATGGACATGACTATTTATTTATGGTAGTTTGTGGTTTCAGCAATACGTACATTCTCATGCTCTATAGAAATGCCATCAAAGGGTAGGAAGAAAAAAAAAATTCTTTGAATAGGTTTGGGGGCATGGGATCATTCAAGGATATCATAATGCTCAATGAATGTTGGAATACATTGTGGGAGAATATGGGCTCTAAGTTGAAGAGATCTACAACATTCCATCCAACAATAGATGGGAAATAGTAGTCAACAAGAATTTGGTGTAATTTTTAAGGGTTAAAATCAAAAGTGTCTAAGGAATTGGGATGAAAATATAATATATACACAACACTCTTGTAATATATCAATTATACTGGTAAGTCACATTTTCAAACTTGATTTGGATATTTGCTACTTTCACTGTTAGATGTTGTATATGGACAACCAGGAAGAGTAAGGGAGGACCTCATAGGAGATGCATTGAGAGAGAAAAAAAATATTTCTTATAGAAGATTAGGAATATCCACTCACAAGTAGAGTAGAAAATTATAAGGTTATACATTATCAACACAGAACAGAGAAGTCAAAATTATTCCAGAGTAGGAGACATAACTTGGTTACAACTAAATAAGGAAAGACTATAGCGTATTGGTAAGAAGATCAAATATTTATGGTATGGTCCTTTCAAGATATTGGAAAAGGTGGTAGATAACACCTATAGTCTTAGTATACCCCCATACATGAATATTTACTTAGTAGTGAATGTGGATAATCTCAAACTCTATGAGCCCTCCATGTTGGATTAGGAAGAGGAGAATATCCTAGTTTCCATAAAGGAATTCACACTAAATGCTCAATCTAAGTTAGTAAAGGACATAATTTTTATGAACATATCTATTTCTATGAGATAGAGGCAACAAGAAATTTGGAAAATTGAATTGAAAGCACAACATCCAATCAAAGAAAAGTGGTACTCCAGAGAGAAGGTAGAGGAAAAATTTCCTCACCTCATTTAGTAAATACTTTGGGGAACAGAATCCTCTCTAAATGGTGAGATATTATGTGAATTGAATCATTGTATTATTTTTCATCTATGTCTATCCTTCTAGAGTGGAAAATTTTGGAGGACTCAACTTAAAGGCTCATTTTCATGGTAGGTCATAGTTTGGAAAATTTGGAACTGAAACCTTCCAAATCCATTTTAACGCATCAAATAGAATTTTTTGGGGTCAAAAACTTTTTATATTTTTCTAAAACCATTTGACTATAGTTTACACTGAGATAACCTTCCAACATTGCAAATATTGCATCATTTGGATCTCATATGCAAAATTTATGCATTTCACAGGTTGACTTACCATATTGACCACCATGGCATGAGATGATGCCACTTTGGCCATTGTTACTCATGCAAATAGGGCTAGACATGGTTTGAGTTTCAAGAATACTATAGAAGGTCCAAAACCATAACTTTAATTGAGGTTTGAGGAATTCAAAACCTTACCCTTAGATGGCTATTGGGCTATATTTAATATCAAGCTGCTAGGAGGAGTGGGGGTTCCAGTCTAAATCATTATATTAGTTCCACAATTGAGTAGAGCAACTAAGAGTGAGAAGTTAGAGCAAAAAAAAGGATGATAATGTTCTATAGCATCCTTATAAGATTCCAATGTCTTGGGTAACTACATGAAAAGTATTTTTCTTTGTATTTGAATATTTCCATACTAGAGAAAAGTGAATAGAGAAAACTAAGCTTCTAGTTGGGTTTTCTCTCATACAACTTCACAGGGAAAATATTGTGTTTATTATGGATGTGTTTGTGTGTGTGCATATGTATTTTTTAATTTTTTTTTTTTCATTTCAACTATTTCAAACATGTAAGCATAAAACTAGTGATTGAAAGAACCTAAAATCTAAAGGAAATTAAACTTCACAATAAATATTTTAGTATTGTATCATATTCATTGTGCCAAACTATTCTAGTTGAATATCCATGGAAATTTATAGATTAGAATACCAAACAAACTCTACCACATATTGTTTTTTAATCATTCCACATCTCAAAATTCCATATAAGTCCAGTCAATAGGGTAACTTTAACATTGTAAAAATTTTACGTATTTGGCTTCAACTTTAGTAGGCCATATCTTTAACATACTATGTCTAATTGATTTGATTTGAATTTCATTGGAAAACCCTTGACAAGCTCTCCAATGTGCAAAATTTCTTAATATATTCTAAATCCATACAATTGTATATGGTGTGGAGATCCTCATATATTAGTCATTAAGTACAATATGGGTAGCACTAATAGGTTGGCATAAAACATAGTTACCGATCAAACGAGAACTTTACCGATTACTCGTTTTTTTGAGGTGGCAAAAAATTTATCCGATTTTGAAAAGTGATCATTCAGAATACACCTTTTTTTTTAGCATATTTTTGACACTTCAAATTTTGTTATATATCAAGTATGAACGTTTTTTTTGAAATGTTAAGGATTTACGTGTTGCTTTTGAAATTTTTTGATGTGGCATCAACCCCTCGTTTTAAAGGGCTTATTTTTTACACTTTAAATTTTCTAATGTATTAAATGTGAATAATTTTTTTTAAATGTTGGTGATTTTCATGCGGATTTTGAAAAGCATCAACATTTTTTTAAAGAATATTTTTTACGCTTTAAATATTCTTAATTTCCTAGATATGCATTTTTTTTAAATGTTGATTATTTAACCATTTTTCAAGTTGTCCTATTCTTATTCTTGATTTTCGTCCTAAGATGTTTGTATTTAAGGGTTTTCCAAACATGTAATTTTTTTCTTTGCAATATTTTTTTATAATAAAATTTTTAATTTTTTTTGCAAAGTTTAAAAAAGAAAAAATAACTTTAATATTTTGAGATTAAGATTTTTTATATATTTATATTTCGTTAATTTTAAATTTAAAAAATAAAAAATAAATAAAAATAAGAAACATTTTTTTATGAATTTTATATTCAAATACATTTTAAGTTTTTTTTCCAAAAAAATGATCCAAATAAGTTTTTAAATAAAAATAAAAATAAAAAAAATGATGTTAAAAAAAACATACAATTCAAAAAAAACAATAAAATTTTTAAATTTAATATATATATATATATCCTTAAAAATAAAAATTAGAAACATAAAAAATTAAAAATACAATTAGATTTTAAATAAATAAATTGAAAATAAAAAACATTAAATAAATAAATTGAAAATAAAAAACATAAAAACCTAAAAAAAACTTTAAAAAAATAAAAAATTAAACAATTCTTTTTAGAAAAATTAAAAATTAAAAACATCCAAAAAAACAAAAAACAAAATTGAAAAATAAAACATTTAAAAAAAAAAAAATTGACACCCCTTGGGCCCATGGCAGGGCAAAGTTGATTCCACGAATCGACCTTGCCTTGTCTATGGTTTGAGGCCCCGTGGACCCTGGGCGAGCAAGGCTGAATCTTGGAATCGACTTTGCACGCCCTAGGACTGCGGGGCGTCGAGCCTAGGTGAGCGACGTCGATTCCCAGAATTAGCCTGGCCCGCACAGGGCCCCGCAATGACTTGGGCTTGGGTGGGCAGGAGCTGCGTGCAGCTCCCTACCTGCCCGCAGACCTTGGGCAGGCTAAGCCGATTCCGAGAATCGACCCAGCCTGCTCAGGGCCCGGGGGGCTTCGTTTTTTTTTTAATAATTTTATTTTTTTTAAATGTTTTATTATTATTATTATTATTATTTCTTCTTTTCTTTTCTTTTTAATATATTATATTTATTTATTTATTTATTTTGTTTGTTTTTTTTTGCTAATTTAAATTAATTAATTAATTAATTAAATTATGTTTTTGTTGGAAATATAAGTATTTTTTCTTTAACACTATGGTTGAAAATTGTTGGAATTTTAAGGCTTTTCATAGATGTGATTTTTTATCTTTAATGTCATGCTTGAAAATTGTTGGAATTTTAAAAAATTTCACAGACATGATATTTTATATTTAATGTCATCCCTGAAAATCGTTGAAATTTAAAGACCGTTTTAGAGATGTGATATTTTGTCTTTAATGTCATACCTAAAAATCGTTGGAATTTTAAGGTTTTTCAAAATCATGATCTTTTATCTTTAACGTCATTATTAAAAATTGTTGAAAATTTATTCTGAAATAAAATAAATAAATAAATAAAATAAAAAAGATGTTATTCCAACATCAACACTTTTCGTTTTCAGGGTTTTCTTTTGCACACAAAAAAATGGTTTTTATTAGCTTTTACTTTCATTTTTTTTAAATGTTGAAAAAAAAAAGACATTATTCTAGCATCAATACTTTTCATTTTTAGGGTGCTTTTTTATTTTATTTTTTGGTTTTTTTGCTAGACTTCTTGTTTTGAGGTAATAGTTCTCGTTTGATTGGTAACTTTGTTATACATGTTTCCAAGGTCACCCATATCAAATATTACAGCTTTGGGAACTATTATGCATATGGATCCTTTAACCACATTGAAAGAGATATTCACAGAAGATAATGGCTTCCAAGATTGTGACATTTCATATGAAATACATTATTCACCTTGACATATCACTTTTATCAAATTCTTATTCTTCCATGACATATTTCACTAGAATGCTTTGTCCTCTAATGCACTACAACTTACCATTTTTGGAGTTACACGATAAATCTTCTTTAGTCCACTCTTCGCAACATTCCTCAAGCTATGGCATTTCCTTTTATCACACCCTATTAAGATTCTTATATGCATGTCACTTTGATTATGCCAAAAATGTGACATATTTTAAAATTTTAAGAATCAATAACTAGTCACTTTTTTATTATAAAAAAATTCAAAACCCGTTTTCATTTACCTTTTCTTCTATTTGCTTGTCATTTTCCCTCTTCTAAACCCATTTTTATTTACCCTTTTTTCTATTTGCTTGTCATTTTTCCTATTCAAATGCATCAAATTATTTTAAGCCACCTAGTACATGGAAACTCAAAGCATCCTACCAATTTTCCATATAAATACTCACAAAGACTCCCTAATCACCTACCTCTATGCATGAACTCACCTCCATAGACCTCTATGCATGAAGTCACTTCCATAAAGGTTTAGGCATTATTACTTCCCTCATTGCAATTTCCAAATATTTAAAGAGAATTTACCATGAATAGTCATATTTTTCCACTTTGCATCTTACCAATTTTCCATATAAATACTCACAAAGACTCCTTAATCACCTACCTGCAATTTTCCATATAAATACTCACAAAGACTCCTTAATCACCTACCTCTATGCATGAACTCACCTCCATAGACCTCTATGCATGAAGTCACTTCCATAAAGGTTTAGGCATTATTACTTCCCTCATTGCAATTTCCAAATATTTAAAGAGAATTTACCATGAATACTCATATTTTTCCCTTTTTCCACTTTTCCCTATGATTTGATCCAAGAAGAGCCCATAACTAATCTAATAAAATGGTCTCAAACTATGTTGAAATTATTTGCATGTCAAAGAGCTCATTGATGAGCTTTCCAATACCATTTGGATGGCGTCCATCAAACATTGTATGCAAAATTTATGGCCCATAAAAGTTGAAAAAATAAGTAATAGAAACAAGGTACGTGTTGATTGCGCCGAGAGGCGCATCTACAGCCCAGTATGACCCCGATGTCAGGTTTGTCACGTCCTTAATATCGGCTCAAATTTTAAATTAAAATAATAAAAATAAAAAATAAATGTCGGCTTAACAAATAAGTTTTAATAATTATATAAATAAACCAAAAAAAATTAAAACAAGTCAGCTCTGATCGAACATAGTTCGTATAAAATGATTCCCAGTTTTCCTTAATGCAAAGAAACCTCTCATACTTATTCCAGAAATTTTCACACGGTCCGTTTAAAGATATCACATCTATCTTTCCGAAATTTTACATAGTTCGTTCAAGAATTTTCCACTGAGACTTTTTTGAAAATTCTCAATTCCTTATTAATATTCAAACAAATTCAGTATCTTACCTCTTCAGCAAAATTCAAATAAGAAATTCGAAGTTACACGGCAGTGCTACATGCTCATCTGTAGTTTAAATCCAGTGGTCTGCCACAAGACCACAGAAACGAAAATGTGCCACCCAACCAATGAGACCTAGATTAATATTTTCTTAAAAAATTTTATCAATTTGCATTCTCTCATTGTTCAAGTCCTTTTCCTGTTGTAACCTGTTAATGAGCACTTTTTGACATCATGCTGTTGGAACCTGTTAATGGGAAATTTCGACATGATGTTTTCTTTAGAAACGTGTTCTTTAAGAACGAAGTTTTGCAAAAACAATTTATCAATCAACTTTTGACCTGAAACATAATATGTACAGAGATATAACATTCTAAGTAGCTATCTTCCCATTTAAACTTCAAAATTTCAGTGCCAAAAATTATAATGCAGCTTTGAAAAATAAAAATCATTACATTCAATATTGAAAGTTTGTTATATGTAATCATTGAATGGAATGCATTGAATGGAATGGTTTTAATATGTAATCATTGAATGGAATGTTTGTTGAATGATTTTTAAGGGAAAAATTTATATCAACATGTAAAATCACAAGTTTTAAGTTGTAGAGTTTCCTGTTTTATCTACTGAAGAATAATTACCCTAAATAGCACAACGTTATTTAAGATGCATTTCACTGATTTGTATATTATAATTATGACTTTAACACATATATATAAAAAAGATGAGCTACTATTTTTCAAATTTTTTTGCCCAAAAGTTTTAGCACTGATTGAGATATAAAACTTTTTATCTTTTATGATTGATATATTTATTGTTCATGGTATATACTAGGGCATCAAATTTTGACTGCTTAATACAAAACATTTTGTATCTCATTAGATCTTTGCATGAAATCCTTGCAATCTCGCCAAGGCAAATGGTTTATGGGAAATATATTAATATAGCAAATCACAATTCCAGTTCTATTCAAAATTTGTAGTTTCAGAATCTTTATATTTATGTCAATAGTATTTAGAGTAGAAAGATTTATTCTACAATCCAGTATGAAAAAAAAACTGTAAGTATGTCATGCTCTAAAAAAATAATTTAAACAATTAAAAATCTATTAACACAACAATTAATTATTGATATTATAATTTAATACAATTATATATATATATAGAAATCGTTTGAATATCTATATTAACTAATATATTTCATTATGAACTTTCACTCTCTACACAAAGTGTGTATTTATATATATATGTGTGTGTTAATCTTAGTTGGAAAATAAAATTTTATTTAAAGTAAAATAGAGTAGTTGCGTTTTAATAATAAAAAAAATGTATGACTAATTCAATTTTTAATATAAAATATTAATAATGATAAAATATCAACGAAAAATTACCACATAGATCTATATTAATCACATATTTAAGAAGCAGTAAAATATATTAATTGATGTGTAATCTTTTTTCAAGTTTGAGATTTGATTTGTGTAGGTTTTAAGATGTTTAAACTTTCTGTTTTTCAAAAAAAATTTAACAAGTGATATCAACTTTATAAATTTATATATAGAAAAAATGTTAAAAAAAATTATTTTAATGTATAATAGAATTAAATATCCATTATGAATTATCAATAAAACTAGCACAACCACATTATATTTACTAATGTGGTTGATATACGCCCATAGGCCTATATCCACTACCCATCACATTAATTTATATATCAATAAATAAATATTATATATAATAATTTTATTATATTAAGTTGAAATATAAATATTATATATTAATAAGAATATTTATCAATATGTTAAATTTGATTAAAATCAGAAAAATAATTTATATATATTAATAATATTGATTGATATTTTTTTCCTCGAGAAAAAAGCGTAATTTTATTTCTGCAGGTGAGAACAAAATTACAATGAAAAACACATAGATATGTGTTCGATAGGGACAAACCCCGAAGTTTGTTTACAAAAAACAGTGCCAAAGTGACACCAAGTCAATGCAGACCCAGAAATCTGTCAAATACAAACTGTACCTAGAAAAAAAACTAATCATACAGTCCCATTGTGGACCAAAAACTGTTCAAAGGCCCAAATAATACATTTGCACCTTCAGATAGACATAGCTCTGTCCACCAACAGGGCCAGCTGTAAGCACTCAACTATTATGGCACAAATAAACTGTAATACAACGCTCCAGTCTTCACTGAATGACGATTTTATTTTGACAAGCCCTCAGATTTAACCATCAAAAAGAAAAGCTGAGAATTAAAAAACAGCTCCCCAAGTGTAAGCGCTCCCCAAGTGTTTGAGTCAATACTGTTTGAATCAATACTGTTTGATTCAATACTGTTTGAATCAATACGACCTGAATCAATATTGTTTGAATCAATACGACCTGTAACTAAACACAGATCAAAACTGTTTGAATACGACCTGTAGCAGGCTAACATCGCGAAAGGAGCCCTGTAGCAATCTATCCAACGCACAAGGAGCATCAACATAAAATGTAAAGAATAAAACGCAGCCCATGTATATGTTCCAGTAGGCATAAATGTCCGGCCTACCAAAGAGACTCTGAAGCCACACCTTCAAAAATAAATGGATGTTAAAAACAGTGATAAATGCCTCCAGTAGATCACTGAACCTCCAGAAGCCTACAACAGCTGAAAGCTCGATCAAAATGTGCAGCCCATAGAAAAATTGATGTAAAATTGGAACCAGCCCAAAGCATACGAGCCCACCAACAAGAACACCCAAGAAAAAACGAGTGATAAAACATACCCACCATCATCGACCTGTTGAAGATCAAATAGCAGTTTGTTGTCTGATCAAAAGTAATAGATAATTCCAACCACCCTCACCCAGCTGTTGACACAGCACATAAAGTGTAATAAAACTGTTTGCAATGCAGACCAACACATAAACCAGTAGCCTCTTAATCAAATAAGGAAGGATGGAAGTATTCGGAAGTTTCACCATCCAGATGTTCCTGAATCCTCCAGATACCTTCATCCAGCAAAATCCCCCTCTTAGAAGCATGGTCAGCCTTTTCATTATTTTCTCGATAGATATGCTGGCATGAGAAGGATAAAAAAGAGTGGAGGATCTCCCCAACAGAGCGAAACAGATTTTGAAGATGATGAACTCTACAAATTTGAATACCCTTAACCCAGTTAATCACATTCAAGGAGTCCCCAAAAACCTTTAAATGCCGGCATCCTTTCTCCACAGCAAACAAAAGAAGAATCTTGAGGCTCAGCAGTTCGGAAAAATTATTTGTCCCTTCCCTAAGCCCAGCAGAGATCTCATACTAGTGAGATTCCGAGAGAAACAGCAGAGCTCCACCACCACAGACATTTTGTTGCATCGCACCATCAAAAAAACCCCAAGGGTTCCTACTATCAATATCCAACAGAAGAACCTCCCTCTGATTGGCAGCACGGATATGAATAGGAAAGGCAGAGTGTAAACCAACAGACATGGCACCAACGATCTCCGGAGTACTGACAGAACCATAAAAAAGAAGACGATTACGAGCCAACCAACAACCCCAAATAACGAGGAGCGGTAGAGCTTTAAGATTCTGCTCAGCAATAGATATCCACCACGATTCCCAAGCATGAGATACAGTAATGCCCTCCCACCTAAACTGGATACCCAATAACCTGGAACACTCTTGCCAAGTACCTTTAATAAAAGGACAGCTGAGGAAAAGATGATTAACCGATTCTTCTTCAGATTTTCACAAACAGCACCATCCAGGGCCCTGAAAACTTCTGTTTTGCAGCACATCCCAGGTAGGGACTTTAATTTCAAGAACACACCACATAAAAAGCCGAGTCTTAGGAGGACAATGCAGTTTCCAGAGTTTCTTCCACCACCACCGCTCCTCACCCAGGACAACCCCAGCACTTAGTTTTGTGTAGCCAGCCCGGGGAGAATAGTTGAAGATATTGTGTATAATCCTGGAACATCACCTCCTAATCCTCCTACATATGTTTTAGTAACATTTGATAAATATGTCGGAGTTGCGTGGGATGAATTATTCCCTCATACTATTCCTATTATACCTATTGAAAGAGGCAATAATAAACAAATTCCATTGCGACTTGCTTGGGGATTAACAATTCATAAGTCCCAGGGATTGACACTAGAGAAGGAAACTATTGATATTGGAAGGACAGAGCGACAAGGTCTCACTTTTACTGCAATATCTCGAGTTAAATCTTTGGATGGTCTTCGATTTCAACCACCATTTCCATATGATCGATATGAAAAGATGGCAAAATGTGCCGGTGTTTCTAAGAGAAAAGAAGAAGAAGTCAGTTTAAGGTTAAATACTAAATAAATTATGTATTTTTCATGTATTTTTCAATATATTCTTCATATCACATTTCAATGATATGATAGTTGTATTTGTTATTTAATATATTAATTAGTTCATTTTTAAGATCACCAAACATATTTATATTAATAACATTTGTTAGAATTTTTATTTCTAATCTTAAAAATTTCAAAGTATGATGTACATCTCAAAAATATACAAAAAATTTAATAATCTGAAAAATAAATGTCGGCTTAATATAGGTGTATTTGATATTTCAATGATATGATAGGTGTATTTGTTATTTAATATATTAATTAGTTCATTTTTAAGATCACCAAACATATTTATATTAATAACATTTCTTAGAATTTGTATTTCTAATCTTAAAAATTTCAAAGTATGATGTACATCTCAAAAATATACAGAAAATTTAATAATCTGAAAAATGTGACGTTGATGCCACCGACTGGAACCAGCATAGATCCATCTAACTCCGGATCTATCATGCGCCGAGAGGGATCAAATCTCTCGAGGTGCAAACCTTTCCTCAATTTTTGCACTCAAAAATAGGTTTGCACCTCGAGAGATTTGATCCCTCTCGGCGCATGATAGATCCGGAGTTAGATGGATCTATGCTGGTATGTACAACAATCACATGTGGATTAATGAGAGGGAAACACATAGTGATCTAGCTTCAACGTGGCACTTCGCATTTAAACATAATGTGTGTAGCTTGTTGAGATTCACGGATTTAAAAACTATATTTTAGCATGTCAACTAGCCACACCACGTGCATCACAACCCACGTTGAGGGATTTAAAAACTATATTTTAATATTCCATCCAACAACAACTCGTGAAGTCAAACCGTGATGCACTCAAATAAAGATTTTAATATACCTTGTTTATAATCTGCAAGCCTATAAATATAGTGTAAAATCATGCTACGCATTTTATGTGGGATACATAATGTGAAAGAGTGGATTCAATGTGAATTAAATCATGCCCTCTTTTACAAAATTTAGGTTTTTTACCACTAGACCACAAGCTATAAAAACATTATAAATGGAACTTAATTTCTTTTGAAGTGAAAACAAATATTCTTGGTGGAGCAAATAGGAAAGATAGGCTCTTTGTTGTGAGAAATTTCCAATGGGTTGGCAAACCAATGTTATTCTTTGTGGGAAATTGTCAATGAGATTGACAGACCAATGTTATTGTCTCACTAGAAGAAATTTAGTGGCACATATTTGCATATTGAAGGTCATTCATTATTGTAAAGAAGATATATTGATGTTTTGTGCATCATTTTTAATGGATTAAATCTGCTTTTTGTAGTAAATTCAGTTACATAGTCCTTGGGGTGAACTCCATTGTTAATTCATTAAATATGGTATATCTTTATTGTTATTATATTTTCAATTTCTATTATTTTATTGTTAATTAATTTTAGGAATAAAACTGTAATGAAATTTTTGCAAGTATAAGAATTCAAATTAATGCAACAAAACAATTTTAGCATTAATTTTGGATATGTAGACATTAATTGTATTTTCAATATTGCTTATGTAATATTCCTAAATATAAGACAAATATACTTTTATTCATTTGTGTTAGCCGCACTCTCACATAAAAACAATAATAAGTCCAAAATATTAAAAAAAAATTAAAATCATAAAAGCTGGATTTATTCCTAATTTTCTTGAATGGGTTAGTTCCTCAAAGTTGAGAGTTTTTTTAGGTCTAGTTGGTTGAGAGATACTCTCCAACTATTTATGCTCCTAGATTAGTGTGTGGTTGAGATATTTAATCAACCAAAGTGATTGAGTGTCCAAGATAGATGCACTATCTTGATACATACTCTTGATGTATTTATATGTTGTAACATTATCATTATTTTGTGAGTGGGAGGAATACAATACATTGAGGATTGTGAAACATTTTTCGCCACATTTATGTCTTTGATATTTTATTTGTGTTTATTTTTAAAAAAATTATTTGGTATCAGAGCTTGAGGAAATGTGTGTGCCTCATGTTATTTCAATTGTCTTAGAGGCATAAGTATAGCTCTCAGGTCCTTCTCGTTCTTTGTTGTTGTGAAAAATGTATTGGTTGTTTGGTATTTACTTGGAAATATGACGAGCATGGAGGAAGATTCTAAGAATATTGTCCTAGAGACCATTGAGAAATTTGTTGCGGATGAGTAATGGGGGCATTGAGGGAAACTGAACACAGTGAACATGGTGGTCATGGAGGAGGAGATAATGTTACTCCAGGAGAAGGTTGTCTATTATTATCATCTATTGAAGTACTAATAAAAGAAGATTGAGATATTGAAACAGTAGTCCGCGTATGTTCCCCACTGATTGACGGTATTATTTGATTGTGCTAAAATATGACAACTAATTAAATGGAATTTACTGGATATTCAATTTTAACTAAAGAGGTAGTTATGTAACGAAGTAGCCACAGCTAAATTGGGATGGCCCAAGAGGCTTGTAATTGATGAGAATAATTAATGATTAATAGAGTTTCCAATCAAGGTTTTCTTGACACCCTGTCAAGGTTTTACCACGTAAATATTTGTGCATTTCCCTGTTTGTGTTTATTTTCAGTTTTCATTCAGTTATATGTATATGTATTTCTCCTTAACGTGTTCTCGAACGCAATAAGTGGTATTAGAGCTCTGGAAGACAGAGAGATCCGCCAAATAGATTTATTGTGCAGCCAAATAGATTTGTTGTGATCCTACACATTATGAGCCGCCAGAGATCAAGGGTTTGGTATGTCGTCAAAAAACCATAGTGGTTGGAGAGAATGTTGAAAATGCAGCAAGATGATGGAGCTTAGTGAAATGAAGTCGCCTTCACTAAGTGGGCCCGCAGGCAAATTCTGGCGCAAAGTCTATTTTTAGACATATGGAGCATGGTTCGGGGATTCCATTTTGAGATTCTTGGAGCATTGGTCATGTTGGTAAAAATAGATGAGACTCTATTTTTTAGGTCGAAGAGGTCGAAGTCTATTTTTAGACTGCCTCTCCTTAAAATAGGGAAGTCAAATATTATTTACCCTTAATAATATTTGGACTCTAAATAGCAGTTTACTCTCTTGGAGCACTTCAGTTCGAGCCTTGGAAGTGGCTCATGCATCTGACAGAGGAATTACGCTATTCCCAAGGGTTTGATGGCATCATGCATGGTTGACTTCAGTTAGGACTTCAGTGGCAGAAGTTTGGTGGAGTTAATGAGACAGATAGTGGAGTTGTGTTCTGCTTATTTTAGTTGAACTAGTTGAGATTAGTTTAACTAGCTAATCAATTAGTTATGAGTGGAGTGAATTAAATATTATTTAATTCATTAATTAGTAACTCATTATTCAACTCAATAACACATAAGTTCACTACAGTGCATGATCAGTTCAGTGGAGACCAGTGAAAGAGGTAGATGAAAGGGTGGAGTTAGCTATCAGTGGCGACATCAGTTGTGCATGAGATTTGCACCACACTCGGAGGAATTTCCCATGATGATTGCGCTGTCAAGCCAAGGAGATTCGAACCTTGGATCTCTATATAGACAGGCCTGGATTGCGCAATAGAGGCAAGGCAATTGGCGGTGAGTTTTGAACCAGTAACCTGTTCAAAACTGAGCTAGATTGTGTGTAACTTCATGAGATAGTACCGAGTACTTGTGAGGAGTATTGTACTGAGTTTGTTACATGATTTCTCCATTATAATATACACAATAGCTGTGGGGTTTTCAGCTATAAGCTTTCCCCATACATACTTTGTTAATGTGTATGATGATTTGATGTGTTATCGCTTGATTTTATTTCCGCATGTTTGATGATCTGAGTGGAAGAGATTATGTGTTGCATATAAATTCGAATTGTATGTGATCAGGATAGTCTCAGTGGATAATTAATGAGTATTCAGCAAATTTCTACAGAGAAGTCGTATTACAGACTTGATGTTGGAAATCAAGTCCACAGAGATTCGGAGAGGAGGGGTCGTTGGAGATAGGCAATGCAAATCCGATGTTGTCCATTTAAAATCTTGTTGTACGATGTCAATTCTCTGTTGAGGAAAGGAAAATCCGTTGTTGTCCATTTAAAAATATTTTTGTCTGTTGTCAATTCTCCATTGAGGAAAGGATTGCTACCACCGCCTGAGAGGAAGGGCAAGAGACTTTGTCATTGCCAGAGAGGAAGGGCAAGCCCTACATTGTTGCCATCATCGAAGAGAAAGGGTTGTTGGAGACTCCTCGTTGAATAAGAAGGGTGTGTCCAAACGAGTATAGGAATATTTTTTAAGCAAAAAAAAACCCTAAAGAAAAAAAAAATGAGAGCAGATCAACTTTTTTAAAAGAAAAACAGAAATGTTTTTTTTAAGAGTTAAAGAAGTTTTCTAGAGAATTTTTAAGGCCGTAATTGTATTATGGAAAGTGGAATAGAGTTTCAAATATATATGTTTTTTGGAATTTTGGATTTTTTTTTTTTTTTTAAAGGGAAAGCGGATTCTGTAAATTTAAAACAAGAAAGGAATTCCGAAGAGAGAAAACTATAAATAAACCCTAGCTGAAAGAAGGGGAAACATTTTTTTTGTTTGAAACCCTACTTGGAAATTTAAGAAATAAGGGAAAACTAAGAGGAAGAAATGGCCAAAATGACGAATGCAAAGTTCAAAGTGGAGAAGTTCTCCGAGAATAATAATTTTGCATTGTGGAAACTAAAAGTTAGGGACTTGTTGGTGCAACAAGGGTTGCACAAAGCATTAGACAGGGTGAAAAAAAAACCTGCAAGCATGACAGATACGGACTATGAAGACTTGGATTCCCGAGCCCTCAGTACCATTAGGCTATTCTTGGCAGATGAAGATCTCTTTAATATTGTTGAAGAGAAAACATTTGAAGGTTTGTGGGAAAAACTGGAAATTTTGTACATGACCAAATCCTTAACTAATAGAATTTATTTGAAAAGACAATTGTACAATCTTCGGATGAAGGGTACAAAATTTTCAGATCATTTAAATGTTTTTAATACACTTATTTTCCAGTTGTCAGATATGGAATTTAAAATTCAGGAAGAAGACAAAGCTATAACCTTGTTGTGTTCTCTACCCGAGTCATGAGACCACTTCATAACTTCAATCAGTTTGAGCACTATTGATTCTTTGAAATTTGAATTAGTTGTGGGTGCTTTGTTATCTGAAGAAGAATGAAGGAAATCAAATATTAAAACATCTGCACTAGAAGCCATGGTAGCTAGAGGTCAGTCAAAGGAAAGAGGGGAGAAAGCAAGGGGTTCTTCCAGATCAATATCAAAGGGTGACAAGAAGTGTAGAGCCAAGTGTTGGTGTTGTAATAAAATTGGACACCTCAAGAAAGATTGTTGGAAACAGAAGGAGTCAAAATACCATAATAAGGAAGCAAATCAGATTGATTTAGGTATGATTGATGAAGTTTTAATTGTTGAAGCTCTACCTGTTTTTAATGTCTCTCAAGATGTTGAAAATTGGTTGTTAGACTCTGGTACTTCTCATTATATGAGTCCGCAAAGAAGTTGGTTTACTTCATATGAAGTTGTAAATGGTAGTTTTGTGTTTATGGGAAATAATGCATCTTGTCAGACTATTGGGATAGGAAATGTAAAAATTAAAATGTATGATGATACAGTTAAAATATTATCTGATGTTAGGCATGTACCTGAACTAAATAAAAACTTGACTTCTTTGGGAGTTTTGGATTCGAATGCGTATAAATTTACAGGTCATAATAGGTGATGAAAGTCTCAAAAGGAGCCCTGGTAGTTATGAAGGTTGAAAAGGTCGGAAATCTGTACAGACTTAAAGGAAGCACTCAAGTTAGTGAAGCAGCAACTATATCAAAAAAATCAGAAGAAGGTTCTCGTCTATAGCATCAACGGTTGGGTCACATGAGCAAGAAAGGTCTTCAGGTACTGATGAACCACAAGTTGCTTTCTGATTTGAAATCCTTGAAGTTAGATTTTTGTAAACATTGTTTGTATGGAAAACAATGTAAACAAAGGTTCAAGACTCGTAATTATAATAGTAAACAAATTTTAGAATACATTCATTCTGATCTTTGGGCCCATCTCCTAATGTGTCTTATGGAGGTGCATTATGTTTCTTAACTTTTATTGATGATTTCTCCCAGAAATTTTGGGTCTATATGTTGAAAAAGAAATCTGATGTATTTAATGTTTTTAAACAATTTAAAGCTATAGTGGAAAAGAAAACATGAAAAGTAATTAAATTTTTAAGAACTGACAATGGCGGTGAATTTACTTCTTTAGAATTTGAACAATTTTGTAAGTATGAAGGGATTGTTAGACATAAAATTATTGTTTATACTCCTCAGAAAAATGTTGTTGTTGAACGTATGAATCAGACTCTTATGGAAAGAGCCAAAAGCATGATCAGAAATGCTAACTTACGAAAGGAGTTGTGGGCAGAATCAATATCTACTACTTGTTATTTAGTTAACAGATCACCTTCGGTTTCCATAAACTGTAAAATTCCTGAAGAATTTTGGTCGATTCAGTCTTGTGATTATTCTCATTTGAATATTTTTGGTTTTGATGCCTATGCTCTTATTCCTAGAAATCAGCATTAAAATTTAGATCCAAAATTGAAATGTTATGTCTTTGTTGGGTATGATTATGCAGTGAAAGGATATAGGTTGTGGGATCCTTCTTCACGGAAGATAGTCATTAGTAGAGATGTAACATTGGATGAATCTCCCTTCTAAAATCAGATGTTGGAAAATTTGAACAGGAACAAGGATCGCCAAATCAAGAAATTCAATTGGAGACTAGGCCTTTTCCAGAAAGTCGAAAGGAAGAAGAGACTTATGATGAAAAAGGTGAAGAACCAAAGGAAACTGGAGAAATTCTAGAACCATTTCAACAACTAGACACTCTAAGAAGGCCTGCAAGGGAAATAAAAGCACCCAAAAGGTATGAATATTCTGCTTCAACTTTTGCGTTGATTACTACAGATGGGGAGCCTTCTTGTTATCAGGGAGCAGTAGATGATGCAGATAGCGAGATATGGAAAAAAACTATGGAAGAATAAATGGATTCCTTTGAACCAGGTGGATATTGGTGGTCACCCGCCTATTCCACTTGGGGCCCCACAATTGTCTCTTTCAGTTTTTTTAGTTTCGGCACAACTTACTATTTTTAGCATTTTTTCAGGTCCTGAACTTCCGGAGCCGTTTTGAGGCCCTAAACAACGTTTTTTGGGAAAACGTGTTGAGATTGCAACAAGATGATGAGCTTAGTGGAAAGAAGTCACCTTCACTAAGTGGGCTCGCAGGCTTTTTTGGCGCAAAGTCTATTTTTAGACATGTCAATCATATTCTATGAGTTGCAGGATGCTATTTGTGGATGGTTGGTCAAGATGGAAAAATAGATGGACTTCTATTTTTAGACATACTGGGCGGAATCTATTTTTAGATTGCCAGTCTAAAAATAGATATGTTGAATATTATTAGCTCTTAATAATATTTGGACTCTAAACATTATCGTATTCTCTCGGAGCACTTCAGTTAAGTGCACAGATGTGGCACAGGAGCTGACAGAAGGAATTACGCTATTCCTGAGGGTTAAGTGGAGCTATTGCATGGAGACTTCAGTTAGAACTCATGTGACAGAGTTTGGTGGAGTTAGTAGAAGTAGTTAATGGAGTTGTGATCATTTTAACTCAGTTAGACACAGTTGAGCTAGTTTTATCTAGTCTAACTGATTGATACACTAGTGAGAGTGGTGTGAATTAATTATTAATTAATTCACTAATTATTAACTCATTAATCAACTGAAGAATACATCAGACAACTACAGTGCATGGACAGTTTCAGTGGAGACCAGTGGAGAGGTAGGTGAAAGAGAAGTGTGACTATCAGTTGTGACTATACTGGTGCATGAGTTTGCACCACAACACTGTTACCGATGAAATAGGTAACCTGACCTCAAAACGGGAACTCTAGCCCAAAAAGACTCAAAAAACATGAAAAAACACCCCAAAAACAAAAAAAAATGTATTCCAAAATGCACTTGGTTTTTTTTTAAGGTCAAATTTCAACATTTTATAAAATTATGCTAAAAACAAAATTGTTTCTTGAAAAAAGGATTGAAAAAACACCCTCAAAACAAAACCAGTTGACGTTGGAATAACCAAAAAAAAAAATTGTCATATTTTTGACATTTTTAAAAATAGAAATAACATTTTTTAATTTTTAAAATTCAAACATTAAAAAAAACCTAAAATTTAAGAAAATAAATAAATTTAAAAAATAAAAACATTTTAAAGCTTAAAATTTAAAAATATATAGGAATAAAAAAATAAAAATAAAAATTCAAACATTAAAAAAAACCTAAAATTTAATAAAAAATTTAAAAATTAAAAATTTTAAAAATAAAATAGAAATAAAAAAATAAAAATATTAAATTAAAAAGAAAAACAAGTTAAAAAAAAGAAAGAAATTATAAAAATTAAAATATAGAAATTAAATTTAAAAAAGAAAAAGAAAATGTTTATTAAATTAAAAAAATATAAATTAAATTTTAAAATTAAAAATTAAATTTAAAGAAATATATTAAATTTTAATTTAAATATATATATATATATATATATATATATATATATATATATATATTTATTGAAATTAAAAGTAAAAAACTGAAAAATTAATTTAAAAAAGAAAAAGAAAAAAATACAATAAAAATATTAAATTTAAAGAAATATATATTAAGAAAACAAATAGATTTTAAAAAATATATTAAATTTAAATTATAAAAAATAATATATATATATATATATATATATATATATATATATATATATATAATTAAATTAAAAACAAATTAAATTAAAAAAAAAATATTAAATTTTAATGAATAAATGAATAAACAAAGAAATTTTGAAATAAAAATTAAATTTAAAAAAAAAAAACAGAGTTAAAAAACTTAAAAAATCAATTAAAATTGAAAAATTGAAAAAAATAAATTAAAAAAATATATATATTAGATAAAAAACAAATTAATTTGAAAATATTAAGTTTAACCTTAAAAAAATCTAATTTTAACTACACAATTGTAATTGAAATTAAAAAATATATAGAAATTTTATGTAATTAAAAAAATAATAATAATAAAAAAAAAATTAAAAAAAAAAATATTAAATTCAAATAAATAAATAAATAAAAATACAAAATTTACTAGATTTTAAAAAATTAAATGAAAAAACTAAACATAAAATTTAATAATAAAAAAAAAATTAAAAAATTAAAAAAAAATCAATTAAATAAATAATAAAAAATACAAAATTTAATAAAAATTATTAACGAAATTTAGAAAAAAAATAATAAAATTAAAAAAAAAATTCAAACAAATTAAATTTCAAATATAAAAATTAAATTAAAAAAATATAATTTTCAATTTTTTGAATTAAAAAAAAAAAAATTAAAAATTAAAAGAATAAAAATAAAAAAGAATTTTTTGATTATGGTGGCGCCGCCAATTGGCCTCCCGCCTAGGTGACGGCGGAGGCCGATTCCGAGAATCGCCCTCCCGCGGCAGGAGGCCGATTCCGAGAATCGCCCTCCCGCGGCAGGAGGCCGATTCCCGGAATCAGCTTGAGGACGCAGGAGGGCGATTCCTGGAATCGGCCTCTCGCCGGAATCAGCCTCAGGACTATTCCCAGAATTGGCCTCCCACGGTGGGAGGGCGATTCCTGGAATCAGCCTCCTGCCGGAATCGGCCTCAGGACGCGGGAGGGCGATTCCCAGAATCGGCCTCCCGCCGTGGGAGGGTGATTCCCGGAATCAGCCTGAGGGCGATTTCTGGAATCGGCCTCTCGCTGCGGGAGGGTGATTCCCGGAAGCGGCCTCTTGCCGTGGGAGGGCGATTCCCGGAATCGGCCTCCCGCCGTGGGAGGGCGATTCTCGGAATCGGCCTCCCGCCCAGCTGACGGGGGGCTGCAGTCCCTCGCCCGCCCAGCGGTCGGCCTCCGCCGCCACCTGGGCGGGAGGCTGACTGGCGGTGCCACCACGCTCAAAAAATTCTTTTTAATATTTTTTTTTTAATTTTTAATAATTTTTTTTTAAATTTGATTTTTTTTTTTTAAATTCAAAAAATTTATTTATTTATTTTTTTAATTCAATTTTTTTTTTTAAATTTAATTTGTTTTTTTTTTTTTAATTTTGTTTTTAAATTTAGTATTTTAGATTAATTATTTTTTTAAAATTTAAAATTTATTCATTAAATTTATTAAATTTATTTATTTTTTTAAATCTTTTAGTTTATTTGGTTTTTCATTTTTAAAATTTATAAATTGTTTCATTTTAAAAAACAGCAAATTTATGGATATTTGTTTTTTAATTATTTGCACGTGGTTTTTTTCATTTTTTTTGTTTTTTAATGATAGTTTTTTTTATTATAGTTCTTTTATTTTAATATTCTTTTTCAATTTTAAATTTTGTTTTTTTTTAATTTGTTTTTTTTTGTTAATTTTAAAATTTGTATTTTTGTTTTCTTATTATTATTATTATTTTTTTAATTTATGTTTTTAAATTTAATTTTTCTTTTTTGTATTTTATTTTTTTTATCTAAATTGTAATTTTGTAATTTAAATTATTTTTAAATTTTCTATTTAATTTTTTTTTTAATTATATGGATTTTTTTAATAACTTGGAAAAAAAAATTTGATGTTTTTTTTTAAAATTTTTTTTTGTTAATTTTTGTTTTTTTCTTTAAATTACGTGTTTTTTTTTTCAATTTTTTTCATTTCTTTTGATATAATTTTCGAATATTTTTTATTTATTTATTTATTTATTTTTGTATAATTTTTTTATTTTTATGATAATTTTGTTTTTTTTTACATTTTATTGGTTTTTTATATTGTTTTTATAAATTTTTTTTATCTAAGTTTTGTGTTTTATTACAAACATGAAAATCAACACTAAAAAAAAAAGGTTGATGCTACATCAATGCGTTTCAAAATTAGCATGAAAATCACCTCTCTAAAAAAAAAGTTGGTGTTGCAACAATACGTTTCAAAATTAGTATGAAAATCACTAACATTTTAAAACAAATATTCACACTTCATAAATAAAAATATTAAAGTGTCAAATGTATAAAAAAAAAGAGGTGATTCGCATCACCACTTTTCAAAATCGTGCTTTTTATGCTACCAAAAAAAGTAGGTAATAGTGCGATTACATATTTCATCGGTACATTGTTCCACACATTGATGGAGATGCCAATGAGGATTGCGCAGTGCAAGCTAGGTGGATTCGAACTCATTCAAAGCCCATATTCAGCAGGGATTGTGCAATGGAGGCAAGCTAGCAGGTGGTAGAGATTGATGCATGGGATTTGCTAGATCAGACTTGATTAGTGTGTAGCAATTGGAGATTGTACTGAGAGCTTGTGAGGAGATTTGTATGATGATTGTTACATGATCTATATGACATATAATATATAGATAGTTGGGGTTTTCAGATTTAAGCAATCCCATAAATTAGTGTGTTCATATATGTGAATTTTTATGGTTTTAATGTGTGCATGCAATTGATTTTATTTCCTCCGCAAGTAATGATCAATAGTAGAAGAGATTTTGTATTGTGCATGAAGTCAAATAATGTGTGATCAGGAGAATCTCAGATGTATAACATATCAATTATTAAATTTCTACATGGTATCAGAGAATTGATCATTGGAGCAATTGCAAAGCATTGAAGCGGTTGAGTTTTGTGATGGTGGAATTCAAATTTGCAACAGTGTTTTCTTGGTGTCAAAGTTGAGATGTATTTCAAGGGATTGAGATTGGAGTATGCCCTTGAAGGAAACTTGAATTATATTGCATGGAATGACAGGATGGAGGCGGTGTTGGAGGATAATGGGTTGAAGGAGTTCATAGATGCATAAATTCCAAAACCTACTTCTAGTGATGCTGCCGTACTTGACGCATGGAAAAAGAAGACAGCAAAGTGTCGAAGGATTCTGTTGGAAGGTGTGAAGGATCACATAGTGTCCAGCCTTCATGGTAAGGCTTCTCCATTCTTGATGTGGAAAGCTTTGACAGATTTATTCCAAAGCAAGAGCGACCAGAGGAAGTTGGCGCTCAAGGATAAACTCAGAAACATAAAAATGGAGAAAGGCGACAGTATGCCCAAGTACCTCACGAAGTTCATCCAATTTAGGGATGAGCTGGGAAGTTTGGGGGTTACTATTGATGACGAGGACTTGGTGAGCTTGGCTCTCCTTAGGCTTCCGAAGAGTTGGCATTCCTATTAGGACTCTGTCAATGGTCGGGAGAAATTGCCAGGATGGGAGCAACTTTGGTCGAATCTTGTGCAAGAGGAGATAAGGCGAAGTACCAGGGATGGATCTTCATCAAAGAACTCTGATGAAGAGAATTGCGCTTTGGATGCCAAAGCAAAGAAGGAGAAGAGCAAGAAAGCTTCTCAATCTGGTGCGAAAGGCAAGAAGCAGGACATGTCCAAGGTGAAGTGCTTTCACTGTCACCAACACGGACATTACGCCACTAGTTGTCCACAGAAGAAGAAAAATAAGCAGGCTGTTGGATCTGCAGCTGGAGAGGCCTTAGCCTCGCAGTTTGAGCTATATTTTTCGCTGATCGCATGCTTGGTCTCAAGTGTGATGGGTTCAGTGTGGTTTCTTGACAGTGGTGCATCTTTTCACATGACAGGAGATAAATATTTGTTGACTGATCTAGATGAGAAGGATCTTGGAGTGCACATCGAGATGGGCGATGATGGTAGATACAGTGCAACCGGTATTGGTACCATTTCCTTTGAGAGGGAGTCTGGTAAACCCTTCATATTGAAGGAAGTGATGCATGTTCCAGGATTGAAGAAGAATATGATCTCGATGGCCATGTTAGAAGACAAGGGATATGATGTTGTCTTCAGCGAGGGAAAGGCTTTCCTGCGTAGTAAGGCAACTGGTGAGACCCAGAGGATAGGGGTTTGAGTTAATAACCTTTATCAATTGCAGGTAGATGGATGTGCAGCAATGGCAGGCAAGGCAGAAGGAGTGGTGAGTCGGGATGAGGGCGAGCTATGGCACAGGAGATTGGGCCATCTTCAACATGGTGCTTTGAAAATTTTGCAAAAGATTTCTACTGGGCTTCCCAAGGGTACACTTGCGTAGTCAGATCAGTGCAAGGGATGTACTTTGGGAAAATTTGTGAAAGCCACCTTTCACGAGAAGGATATTCATGCCACGATGATCCTTGAGAGAATTCACACAGACATGTGTGGACCTTTCTCAGTAGCTTCGACAGCAAAGCACAGGTACTATGTGATATTTGTTGATGACTTTTCTCGGAAGTGCTGGATCTTCTTCATGCAGAAGAAGAGCGAGACATACTCAAATTTCTGTGATTTCAAGGCATTGGTGGAGAAAGAGTCGGGGAAGCAGGTGAAGGCTCTTAGGAGTGACAATGGTGGTGAATTCATCTCTGGTGAATTCAAGGACTTTTGCAGTGCAGAAGGAATTCGAAGAGAGCTCATAGCGCCTCATAACCCACAGTAGAATGGGGTCGCAAAGCAAAAGAACAGAACGATCGTGGGTGCTACATGGGCGATTTTGCATGATCAGGGCCTTCCCATACACTTGTAGGCTGAGGCATGAAATACTGTGGTTTATGTGCAAAACCGTTGTCCTCACAGAGTGCTTGGCATGAGTACACCCGAGGAGGTGTTTTCTGGTAAGAAGCTTGATATTTCTCATTTGAAGATTTTTGGTTCACCTGTTTACATTCATGTGACGAAGGATGCTAGGAAGAAGCTGGAGCCGACCGCAGAGGTTGGGATATTTGTGGGGTACACTGATACACCCCACAATTATCGTGTGTATTTTCCAGACAGTCGCAAGACTGTTGTGCAACGGGATATCAAATTTCATGAGGAGAAAGACATGAAATGTTCGCTTGAGAGGGAGCCACACTTGTATGCAAATGAGGAGATATTAGTTCCTAAGGATGAGCCTCAGGATGTGGATCAGCCACAAGAGGAGGTTCATGGAGTGGAAGAAACCACTCATGCAGCACCAACCATCAGAGGGCGGAAGCGCACTACAAAAGCTGAGCAACTGAATCAGGATGCAAAGAATATTGTAGGAGCACCTACATCACAGCGCAGACAGAGACAGTCACCTGACTGATATACTGGATACATGGCTCTGATGAGCAAGTGTATCATGAAAAAGCCATCCTCTTTCTAGGAAGCTGTGGAGGACCCTGCATGGGTAGATGCCATGGTGGAAGAGTATGATTCGATTGTCAGAAACAGTGCATGGGATATTGTCCCAAGGCCGGAAGGGAAATCAGTGGTAGGTTTGAGATGGATCTACAAAGTGAAGCACGCAGCTAACGGGTGCGTCGAGAAGTACAAGGCAATATTTGTTTCCTAGGGCTTCTCACAAATTGAGGGGATCGACTATGAGGGAACCTTTGCACCTGTCGCAAGGTATTCTTCCATACGAAACATCCTAGCTCTCTCACCACAGATGGGGTGGCACATTCATCAGATGGATGTGAAGACTACATTCCTCAACGAAGTGATTGAGGAGGAAGTGTACATAGAGCAGCCTGAAGGTTTCGAGATCTTCAGCAGCGAGTCGCATGTGTGCAGACTCAAAAGAGCGTTGTATGGGTTGAAACAAGCACCTCGTGCTTAGTACACACGGATAGACAGTTATTTCACCGGACTTGGTTTTACCAAGAGCAAGGCGGATCCCAACCTGTACCAGATAGTGGTTGAGGGTAAGTTGTTGATCATTGTACTTTATGTAGATGATTTGATTTTGACCGGTGACGAATAGTTGATACTCTCATGCAAGGCTGATCTTGCAAAAGAGTTTGAGATGAAGGACTTGGGCCTCCTTCATTATTTCCTAGGATTGGAAATTTGGCAACACAGTGATGGACTGTCTGTGTCTCAAGGCGAGTATGCCCGGGAGATACTGGAGAATTTCAACATGCATGGCTGCAAGCCTATCGACACTCCTCTTCCTGGTGGTTGGAGGAAAGAGGATGCTACATCGGCAGAGGTAGTGGATGCCACTGTTTACCGACGGTTGGTGGGGTCACTCATGTATCTGGTTAATACACGACCCGACATATGCTACGCAGTTAACCAGCTTTCACAAGCTATGGTTAATCCTACCAAGCTATTTTGGAAGGCGGGGAAGCATGTATTGAGATATCTCAAAGGCACATCAGGATATGGACTTTGGGACAGATATTCGGATGAGGTGAAGTTGTGTGGCTTCACAGATGTACATTGGGCAGGGAGCCCAACGGACAGAAAGAACACATCTGGAGGGATTTTCAGTATCGGGTCGACAGCGGTTTCTTGGTACAGCAGGAAGAAGAGATTCGTGGCACTCAGTTCAGCGGAGGCAGAGTATATGGCAACGAGTTTGGCTGCATGTGAGGCTATATGGATGAGAAAGATCCTAGTCGGGTTGGTCGGTTCACGCTTAGATCCTACTATGATATGTTGTGATAATCAGAGTTGCATCAAACTCTCGGTTAATCCAGTATTTCATGATAGATCTAAACACATTGACATCCGGTACCATCATATCAGAGATTGTGTGCAGCAGAAGATCATGTTACTTTATTACATTCCTACGGAGGATCAGGATGTTGATATCTTGATGAAGGTGCTCACCAGGAGCAAATTCGAATACCATAGAGGCAAGATCGGGGTGGCAGATAATCCCTATCTTGTTGAGAGGGAGTGTTGAGATTGCAACAAGATGATGAGCTTAGTGGAAAGAATTCGCCTTCACTAAGTGGGCCCACAGGCTATTTTTGGTGCAAAGTCTATTTTTAGACTATGTCTATTTTTAGACATGTCGATCAATGTATTCTATGAGTTGCAGGATGCTATTTGTGGATGGTTAGTCAAGTTGGAAAAATAGATGGACTTCTATTTTTAGACATACTGGGCGGAATCTATTTTTAGATTGCCAGTCTAAAAATAGATATGTCGAATATTATCAGCTCTTAATAATATTTGGACTCTAAACATTATCTTATTCTCTTGGAGCACTTCAATTAAGTGCACAAATGTGGCACAGGAGCTGACAGAAGGAATTACACTATTCCTGAGGGTTAAGTGGAGCTATTGCATGGAGACTTCAGTTAGAACTCATGTGACAGAGTTTGGTGGAGTTAGTAGAAGTAGTTAATGGAGTTGTGTTTAGTTTAACTCAGTTAGACACAGTTGAGCTAGTTGTATCTAGTCTAACTGATTGATACACTAGTGAGAGTGGTGTGAATTAATTATTAATTAATTCACTAATTATTAACTCATTAATCAACCGAAGAATACATCAGTTAACTACAGTGCATGGACAGTTTCAGTGGAGACCAGTGGAGAGGTAGGTGAAAGAGCAGTGTGACTATCAGTTGTGACTATACTAGTGCATGAGTTTGCACCACACATTGATGGAGATGCCAATGAGGATTGCGCAGTGCAAGCCAGGTGGATTCAAACTCATTCAGAGCCCATATTCAGCAGGGATTGCGTAGTAGAGGCGGGCTAGCAGATGGCAAAGATTGATGCATGGGATTTTCTAGATCGGACCTGATTAGTGTGTAACAATTGGAGATTATACTAAGAGCTTGTGAGGAGCTTTGTATGATGATTGTTACATGATCTCTATGAAATATAATATGCAGATAGTTGGGGGTTTTCAGCTTTAATCTTTCCCATAAATTACTGTGTTCATATGTGTGAATTTTTATGGTTTTAATGTGTGCATGCAATTGATTTAATTTCCGCAAGTAATGATAAATAGTAGAAGAGATTATGTATTGTGCATGAAGTCAAATAGTGTGTGATCGGGAGAATCTCGGATGTATAACGCATTAGTTATATAATTTCTACAAAACGAGGAGCAACATGGGTCCATGGATCACTCAAAATTTGTAGTCCTCGGATAGATCTTTCTAACGAGGTATGGTAAGCGTCAAACAGAAATCGTATGCCAAAGTTACATCCCCGGGAAGTTGAAACACCAATTTACCCAAACGGGGCCCATAGTTTTGGCACTTCATCTCCTAGGGTTAGGGTTTTGGCTGTTTAGGATTTCTCATTGTTTCTAAATAATAAATAGGCCCTCGAGCCTCATTGTAACTCAGTTCAGAGGCCTGTAGCCGCCACATCTCTTCCCAGAAATAGCTACCAGCGCCCTATCTAGTCTTATTTCCATTATGTCTGTAAGCAAATTTCAGTTCTTCGATATTAATGAAATGAAGTGTTATCTCCGCTGCATCTTTATATTTATGGTTATATGTTTATTCTGTTGCGTTCTTGCATAAATCCGGATCAGTGGTACAAAGCAGTGTTCTTTTTCTCTATATTTATTTGCATGTCCCCAACGAGGTCGAGGTATAAGGAGTTAGGGCTCGATCTAGTAGAATCTTTGCAAGATCAGCCTCGCAAAACCCGACGGACGCCCATGGGGGACGAAAAGAAATATGAGGGAGCAGGAGATCCTATCAAAATATTGCTCGAGGAGGCCCTCGAAAAACAAAGGAACACGATGATGGATAACATTGCCTAGATCCTTCAACGGTTGCCCACCGGTGGCGCATCTACATCCAGCAACCACTCTGGAGGTGTGACTCCTTTTAAGGTAAAAGTAAATTTTGACATTCCCATATTTGAGGGTCAAATAGATGCAGATGTCGTAGATAGATGGTTGAATCTATTAAAAGGATATTTCTTGGTTCATGACTTTTCAGATAGGGAGAAGATTATTTTTTCACTCCTCAAAGTTGCCCCCCATGTCAAGGACTGGTGGGAAACCCACTGTGAGAAAAAGGACGAGATAGAACCCTCTTTATTCTCGACCGTACCCACTTGGAATTCTTTCCGAGACACCATCAAGGAACAATACTATCCCGTGGGGAGCTATGAGGACAAGTACATGCAATGGACCACGTTGCGACAACAAAGGGATCAAGATGTGCATGAGCTGACGAATCTGTTCCATAACCTGCGCACCAAGTTAGGTATCAAAGATTCAGAGAAACATCTGGTGCTAAAGTATTTCAGTTGTCTACACAGATACATTCAGGAGGAAATGGAGTTCCTTGACATCTCCTCGCTTGGTACGGCATACCGGTATGCTTCCAAGATTGAGCAGAAATTCAAGAAGAAGAAGCGAGACTTTGGATCTGCAAATCAAAAGCAAAGGAAAGGTGCTCCCAAACCGCAGAACAAAGGACAGAGCCAAGGCATGGAGACTCAAGACAACCTGTCAAATCCACAAGCAAAGAGCAACACCGCAAAGCCAAAGAAGGACACGGGAAAGTGGTGTTAGTTCCATAAGAGCTCCACTCACAACACAAGTGAGTGTCGGGCCAAGCAGTCGCTGGTGGCCGAGATGAGGGCTTCTGAGTCAGATGCATGCTCCGACTCTAAATCAGAACCTGACAAGGGGAATGACAAAGGGAAACAAATTATTGATGCGGAGCCCAACGCCATTGTTACCACTACGAAGATCCAGAAGGAGGAACCGGAAGATCCAGAGGAGGAGGAACGTCTCTTCCACTCCCAAATGTGGGTAAAGGGCTCCCCGGTACAGTTCATTATTGACAATGGGAGCCAAAAGAACCTCATTTCAGCAGACGCCGTGAAGAGGTTGGGCTTGTCGACCATAGCTCACCCACATCCATACACCATTAGGTGGCTTCACCAAGGACGAGATCTCCGCGTCAGCCAGCAGTGTCGCCTTCCCTATAGCATCAAGCCCTTCACGGATGAGGTATTATGTGGCGTTTCTCTAATTGATGTTTCTGATGTATTATTAGGACAACCATACTTGTGGAAGCATCATGTTGTGTATTAGTCTCGACCTCGCGCTGTTATTGTTACTTTGGGAAATAATTTGTACAGGATACCAGAGGTACCACCTCTTGTCGCTATCTCTTTGGTTACTGCAAAACAATGCAATAAGCTCATTTCCCAAACCAGGAAATTCGTTTTCCTGATGATCCGAAGACTATGGCCACGACCTCCGGACAGGGCTCCTCTGCATGACAACAAAAAATGGATAAGGTTGTGGAGGAGTACGGGGACATCTTCACCTCACCCACAGGGGTTCCTCTGCACTGTCAGGTCAAGCACCCGATTGATCTGACCCCAGGTGCGCCGCTACCCAATGGACCGACGACGACAGTTTCCGTTCGAGAACGGCGAAATCAAGAGGCACCAGAGTCAAGCATGCAAAGGTCACCTCCCATCATGTCTACACGTTTCCGTGGGAGCCCTATCGTGCTGGTACAAAAGCAAGGATGGAGACGTGGAGACTCTGTATTGACTATCGGGCGTTGAACAAGATCACTGTCCAGAATAGGTACCTGATCCCACGGATTGATGACCTTCTGGACCAACTCAAAGGTGAAAAATATTTCAACAAGATCGACTTGAAGTCTAGGTATCACCAGGTACCAATTGAACCCTCCGATGTGTGGAAGACTGCCTTCAAAGCCAAGGAAGGCCTTTTTGAATGGCTAGTCATGCCTTTCGGGTTGACGAATTCTCCCGCAACCTTCATGAGGATGATGGACGACATCTTGCGGCCATTCATCAACTCATTCGTAGTGGTGTACTTGGATGACATTCCAATCTTCAGCCAGACTTGGCAAGAGCACCTTCACCGCATCCGACAAGTCCTCCAAACACTGCGGCAACACAAATTATTTGCCAATTTGGAGAAGTGCACTTTTGGCATGACCCAGGTTCAATATCTGGGATACATTATTGATGAAAGGGGGGTGCGTGTAGATCCAACCAAGATCCAAGTCATTCAGGATTGGCCAGTCCCAACCACTATAACAGAGCTTCGCATCTTTCTAGGTCTTGCTAATTTCTACCGTAGGTTTGTGTTGGGATTCTCTCATATCACTTGGCCCTTGAGTCAAGTCACCAAGGGAGGAGCGAGAGCAAAATTATTTTGGTTGGAACCTCAACAGAAGGCGTTCATAGAATTGAAAAATCGTCTCTGTTCTACCCCAGTGCTCACATTACCAGACTTGCAACAGCCATTTGAGATCGAGACAGATGCCTCTGACTATGCTATTGGGGCAGTTCTTACTCAACAGGGACATCCAGTGGCTTATCACAGTAATACATTTTCTGACACAGTTCACAAGTATCCCACTTATGACAAAGAAATGTATTCCATTGTGCAAGCTTGTCTACAATGGAATCATTACATTTTGTGGAAGGAAACAATCATCCACATAGACCACAGGCCCCTGCAGTTCATACAAACACAAGGGAAGTTGCAGAATGATCACCATCAGAAGTGGTCCACATATCTGCAACAGTTTCATTTGAACATCAAGTACAAGAAGGGTAGCACCAATAATGTTGCAGACTGCCTCAGCCGACCACCGATCATGGCACTCACCACCGTTCTCAACTCTTGTGGGCATGAGACTTCTGATTGGCTACTTCTCTACGAGAGTGACCCGGAATTTGGCCACACTTACAAGGCACTCTTGGGGGGTACGCAAGTTCCAAATTTTCACCTCCAAGATGCACTTTTATGTCACCTAGGACACCTTTGTGTTCCTTCAAGCGAGCGTGCCAAGATGATACGGGAAGCACACTACAGTCGATTCGCTGGGCATTTCGGGGTTGAGAAAACAGTAGCAGTACTGCAGAAGTATTTCTATTGGTCGAACCTTCGAAAGGATGTCGGGAAGCACATCAGATCTTGTACTGCCTGTGCCATTGCTAAACTTACCATCAAGAAGCAAGGACTATATACTCCGCTACCTACCCCTAGTTGACCTTGGGAATCCATCTCCATGGATTACATGTCGGGCCTGCCTTCTACTAAGCATGGAAATGACTGTGTTTTCGTGGTCGTCGACAGATTCTCGAATATGGCCATTATGGCAGCCTACAAGAAGAATATCACATCAGAAGCCACTGCTAAACTCTTCTTTGAACGAGTGTGGGTGCACTTTTGGATCCCACAGTCAATCATATCAGATCGGGATAGCAAGTTCCTCAGCACATTTTGGTCCAGCCTCTAGTCAATGGTGGACACCAAGTTCACCAAGTCCACAGCTTTCCATCCCCAAACAGATGGTCAGACAAAGGTCGTCAACAGAATGATTGTACACATTCTGCGCATGTACAATTCAAAGCATCCACGCACATGGGACGAGAGCCTCCCCTATGTACAACATATTTATAACCAGGCTCTCCACAGTTCAATCGTCCATATCCCCTTTCAGGTGGGCTTGGGATTCCAGCCACTATGTCCCATTGACGTAGCCATGCCATTTGTGACTACTCAGGCTGATTCGGCTCATGTTCAGTCTGAAGTTGACAAAGAAAATAGCTTCATCGAGTGCATTCAACACATTCGCCAACATTTTCATGACATATTGGACAGAGCCAATGCTAAGTACAAGCAACGCCATGATCAACACTGGGTACCACACAACTTCCAGGTGGGCGACAAAGTATGGCTACATTTGCAGAAGGAGCGCCTCACTGGACCCCACCGCAAGCTTTGCCCGCTCCGATATGGGCCGTACACCATCATCAAGGCTGTAGGGAACAATGCCTTCGATCTCAGTGTTCCACCATTCCTTGGTCTGCACCCAGTATTCAATGTGGACCGCCTTCGTCCTTACTTCCCACCTCTATTGGACACCTCTGACATTGCAGAACAACTCACACCAACAAAGTTAAACCCAGACTGCATGGAACAGGCCACCACAGATTGTATCATGGACATGCAAATCAAGAACACTCGCCAACAAAAGATCCAACTATATCGGGTTGTCAAAGCTGGCCAACTCCTGCACCAAGGAAAGTGGTTCACCAGGGACCAAGTTCAGCAGAAATTTCCTCATCTCATGGAGGAACTTAACGCAATGGGGACCATTGCTTCCTAAGGGGGAGGAATGATCCAGGTGGATATTGGTGGCCACCCGCCTATTCCACTTGGGCCCCCACCATTGTCTCTTTCAGTTTTTCCGTTTTGGCATAACTTACTATTTTTAGCAGTTTTTCGGGTCCTGAACTTCCGGAGCCGTTTTGAGGCCCTAAACGACGTTTTTGGGTACGAAAGCGCCAGCGAATTTTTTGATAAAATTCGTCCCGGCAGCTGTAGTCCTCGGATAGAGCTTTCTAATGATGTATCATATGCGTCAAACGGAGATAGTATGCCAAAGTTACGTCCCTGGGAAGTTGAAACACCAATTTACCCAAACGGGGCCCATAGTTTTGACGCTTCATCTCCTAGGGTTAGGGTTTTGGCTGTTTAGGATTTCTCATTGTTTCTAAATAATAAATAGGCCCTCGAGCCTCATTGTAACTCAGTTCAAAGGCCTGTAGCCACCACATCTCTTCTTAGAGATAGCTACCAATGCCCTAGCTATTTTTATTTCCATTCTGTCTGTAAGCAAATTTCAGTTCTTTTATATTAATGAAATGAAGTGTTATCTCCGCTGCATCTTTGTATTTAGGGTTATTTGTTTATTTTTTTGCGTTCCTGCATAAATTCCGGATCATCCTTAGCCAAGAAAAACACCTGGGATCTTGTAGAACTTCCTGAAGGGAGAAGTGTTGTTGGGTGAAAATGGGTCTTCAAGTTGAAGAGAAAATTTGAAGGAAGTATTGATAGGTATAAGGTGAGGTTGGTTGTAAAGGGGTATTCTCAGGTTGAAGGTATTGATTTTCACAATATTTTTTTATGAGTCGTTAAACTTGTTTCTATTCGTAATGTGTTAGCACTAACTGCATTACTTGACCTTGAGTTAGAATAGTTAGATGTTAAAACAGTCTTTCTTCATGTCGATTTGGATGAAGAGATATATATGGATCAGCCAGAAGGTTTTGTACAAGGTCGCAGTAGAATATTAGTTTACAAGCTCGCGAAATCATTATATGGCCTGAGGCAGTCGCTCAGGCAATGGTACAAGAAGTTTGACTCCTTCACCGTGAGCCAGAATTTTATCAGAAGTGAGTATGATCATTGTGTATACTCAAAAGTTTCAATGGAATATTCATTATCTTGGTGTTGTATGTTGATGATATTCTTATTGCTAGCAAGAGCTTGGAAGAAATCAACAATTTAAAGGCTCATCTCTCTAGGACGTTTGATATGAAGGATCTTGGAGCGAAAAAACATATCTTGGGCATGGAGACACACGGAGACAGGAAGAATGGTAATCTTTGGTTATCACAATAGAAGTATGTGGAGAAAGTACTTGAAAAGTTCCATATGAACAATGTGAAACCTGTTAATGTTCTATTAGCTTCCCATTTAAAGCTTTCTTCAGATTTAAGTCCTAGAACTAATGAAGAAAAGAAGTATATGTCTCGTGTACCATATGCAAATGCGTTAGGCAACTTAATGTATGTGATGGTATCTACGAGACCTGAAATTTCACATGCAGTTGGAGTTAGCAGCAGGTTCATGGAAAATTAAGCGTAATAACATTGGCGAGCAGTGAAATGGGTGATTCGGTATTTGAGAGGCACAAGTGAGCATTGCATCAGCTTTGAAGGTCGTGAAGGTTCAGTCTGCAAATATGTGGATGTTGATTATGCAGGTGATTTAGACAAAAGGAGATCTACTATAGGTTATGTTTTTACTCTTGCAAGTGGAGCAATCAGCTGGATGTCAAAGCTTCAGGGACAGTTCCTTTGTCCACTACTGAAGCAGAGTATATAGCTGCTTCAAATGTCTGTAAAGAGGAAATCTGGTTAAAAGGTTTTCTTAATGAGATTGGAAGGACGCAAGAGAAAGTGAACGTATTTTGTGATAGTGAGAATGTTATTCATTTGGCTACAAATCCAGTCTATCACAGTAAGACCAAGCAAATCGATGTAAGGTATCACTTTGTGAGACATGTAATCGAAGGCGGCAAAGTAGTTCTCAAGAAGGTCCGTACACAGGAAAATCGTGCAGATATATTCGCGAAGCCAATTACAGTATAGAAGCTGAAATGGTGTCTCGCTTCTCTTGGCTTGTAGAAGAGATGATGAATGGTCATGGGCAAGGGATTAGGAAAATTGTTGTCAAGGTGGAGTTTGTTAAAATATGAAAACTAATTAAATGAAATTCACCGGACAATCAGTTTTAACTGAAGAGGCAGTTATGTAACGAAGTAGCCCATGTTAAATTGGGATGGACTGAGAGACTTGTAACTTGAGGAGAATCATTATTGATTAATAGAATTTCCAATCTCTTGCCCGGTAAAAGTTTACCTTGACACATTTTCAAGGTTTTACTATGTAAATATTTGTTCATTTAACTGTGTGTATATTTTCAATTTTCATTTAGTTATATATATTTATTTCTCCATAATGTGTTCTCGAACTCAATAGAATGTAGCTCTCATATAGAATGTGAAAAATTTCTTTAGGTCCAGTGTCAACGAAAAAGTTCACAATTCGCCTTTATTCACTGTGATTTCGTAGCCTCCCAAGTTTTCTTTCTACTGCTCTGTATTACTTTTTTGGGCGGGGTTCTGTTCTAATGAAATGGGCGAGAACTTTCAGTACCCGGGAATATACATAGTGAGTTCAACCAGTTTCTTTGACGGCTTTGATTTAATAGGCGCTCCTCCTCAAAGAGTAGGAATCTGGTTTGTTTTGACGTATGTTATCAGAAGCTATTTCAATTTAAATAAATCGTTTTCAAGGAATCATTTGCGACTAATGAGCTGGGAGAATTTTTCCTGGAGTGTTGGAATTATTGGGAAATTCCAAGCAGACAGTGGAGAGAATGTAAACTCCCCTCTACAACACAGAGTAATTTAAACAACTTGACAGGAGATAGACTTTTCAGAACTTTAAAACAAGCTTCTATTAAAAAAAAACTGATACAGATTCTTCCTCTTCCGCGAGGGATAGCAACAAAGATGTATGACTGCTACAGACGCAGTGCAAAACAAACAACTCTCTGTCTCTCTTCAAGAACGCACTAACAGTGCTCTCTGTTCTTCTTACTGTGTTTTCTTCTTGCCTGCGGGCTCACACAGCGGTTTACAATACAATAAAAAATGCATTACATTTGGCTCTCGGCCCTTTTCCTTTTATATATGCCGCGCATGTATTAAACATTACAACAAAACCATATTAAAACTTAAATCAAAATGAAAACCAAATACAAAAGAAAAACTTTGCGGAACTTAAAAATATGAAATGCCGGACGTACGAGTGGGGACCACTACGCAGTCGACAATCGACAATCGGCCAACGGATTGTCAACACATTTTGTGATCCGCCCAAACTTTCGATTCCGATTGGAAACACATTCTCCGATCTTCCGCTTCCGATTGGCAAGGCAATCGACAATCGACGATCGGGCAATGACTTGACAACAAAGTATGTGTCCCATTCAATCTTTCGATTGCGATCGGAACACGACCACCGATCCTTCCACTGCGATCGGATCTGCCCTGATCGGGGCGCACAATAAAAACCCGCCGATTGAAACTAATCGATTCAATAGATACCGCCACGTGGTCTTGTGGACCCACGGGCCTTCGCTGCTGTGAGGGCGATTTATATATGTATGTTTCAATGTATTAAACGTTACGCTTGCGGAACTCTTCCATATCAACAAGACACTGCTCCAACTTGATTTTCGATTCCGATTGGCATATAAGTGGTGGGGACCACTTGTCCGCCAATTTCAAAAATAAAAGGACTTTCGCCTGTTTCTATTCATTCTGGTTGTTGAGGACTTTAAAGCCCAAAAGGACTGGTTTTTAATTTAGTCTGCTCCTCCGTAGAAAAGATCTACAGGAAATCTTCATTCCGCTGCAAGACGGATCTGTCCATCTCCAAATTAAATTTCATCTGCAATCTGTGGCTACGGCCCATCAAGAATTAAATTCTTCCCATTCTTCTTCAATGCAGAGTGTTGTGCACTCAAACTCTGTTTCTGCTGCGGCTGCCTTTGTACGTTGATCTTCTTGTCACTGCCCAAGGCTGGCAGGTGACTTTAATATTTTCAACACTCCCCCTTAAAGTCAGCTGCTGGGTTATTCATCATACCCAAGCATTTTCTTAGAAATTCAAATGTCTTTTGTCCCAATGGTTTAGTTAAAATATCTGCATACTGCTCCTCTGTTTTACAATGCTGTAAAACAACTTCACCATTATTCACCAATTCTCTGATATAATGATACTTTGTGTCTATGTGCTTTGTTCTTTTATGAAACACAGAATTCTTTGACAATGAAATAGCTGAGCTATTGTCACAATAAATCACTGTCCCTTTACCTGTTCTTGACATAGACTTCTCAACATCCTTCTCATCCAAATTGCTTGACACGCTGCTGCTGTAGCTGCCACATATTCTGCCTCTGCTGTAGACAATGCTACAATAGGTTGTTTCTTGGAAGCCCATGAAATGGCTCCTGAACCCATATGAAAAATATAACCGGAAGTGCTTTTCTGATCATCTACACTTCCAGCCCAATCACTGTCAGTGTATCCAACTAATTCTGAATTTTCTGAAGTAGTATATAAAATACCAAATCCTTTTGTTCCTTTCACATACCTCAGAATTCTCTTTGCTGCTTGCCAATGTGCTTCTTTTGGCTTTTCCATAAATCTGGAAATTAAGCTAACAGCATGCATAATATCCGGCCTAGTTGCAGTCAAATACATGAGGCTGCCAACTATGCTTTTATATAAACTTGGATCAAAATCCTTGCTGCTGTCATTCTTGCTCAACTTCAATCCCATTACCGTGGGAGTAATTGCAGCTTTTCACTCCTGCATGTTGAATCTTTCCAAAACTTGATTCACATACTTTGCTTGAGAAATAAAAATTCTTTTCTCACCTTGCTCCACTTCTATTCCCAAGAAGTATCTTAATAAACCCATGTCAGTCATTTCAAATTCATCTTTCATGACTGTTTTAAAATTTTCAACAAGGTAATCATCATTACCTGTAAAAATTAAATCATCAACATATAAAACAACAATCAATAACTTACCATCTTTTTCTTTGATGTAGAGGGTGGGTTCTCCCTCACACTTTTCAAATCCATTCTCCAATAGATAAGAATCTATTCTGCTGTACCATGCTCTTGGTGCTTGTTTCAGCCCATAAAGAGCTTTCTTCAATTTACAGACCTTATGCTCTTGGTCTTTCTTTTCATATCCAAGAGGTTGTTCCACATATACCTCTTCCATTAAAACTCCATTTAAAAATGCGGATTTTACATCCATTTGATATACTTTCCATTTATTTTGTGCTGCTATGGACAACACTGCTCTTACCGTCTCCATTCTTGCAACTGGTGCAAAAGTTTATTCATAATCAATCCCTTTCTTCTGCTTATATCCTTTGACAACAAGTCTGGCCTTGTGTCTTTCTATTTTTCCTTCAGCATTGCTTTTGGTCTTGTATACCCATTTAACTCCAATGACTTATTTACCTTCTGGGAGATCAACCAACTCCCATGTTCTATTCTTCTCTATGGCTTTAATTTCATCATCCATAGCTTCTATCCATTTTCTATCTTTAATAGCATCTTCAAAATGAATAGGATCATCAACTTGACAATACAAAGCAAATAAGGAATTCATACCTTCGTTTGCTTCTCCTTGCTCATAAATTTCTCTAAGGCTTCTGAACTTTGTTCCTCTTTCACTTGGTGTAGCCGTGCTTGATGAAGCACTCAGTTCTGCTCCATGTGGTGTGCTAGGAGATGCACTCCCGCTTCTTCTCAAGGGTGTTCTCGTTGCTGCTTGAGGTGTCCCTTGCTGGCCTTGCGCTGCTGGAGGTTGTGCAATGGATGGGTTATTAATCTCAACCTCATCTACATCATCTTCATCATGAGATAAACAGTTTTTGACATTGACTGTTTTCTCAATGCTTCCATCCCACGCTTCCTCTTCAATAAATTGCACATCTCTGCTGATTACAAACTTCTTTGTGGATGGGTTATACAGTCTGTATCCTTTGGAATATTCACAATATCCAAGGAAAATGCACTTCTCCCCCTTGCTATCCAACTTCTTTCTCAATTTGTCAGGAATGTGTGTATATGCCACACACCCAAAAATTCTCATGTGGGTGACTCCCTGTTTTCTGCCACTCCATGCTTCTTCTGGAACTTTGTTCATCACTGCTTTTGTAGGGCATCTATTCAAAATATATACAGCACAGTTTGCTGCTTCTGCCCAATACTCATTCGGCAAGTGCTTTGCCTTTAGCATACTTCTCACCATCTCCATTATGGTTCGATTCTTCCTTTCAGCCACTCCATTTTGTTGCGGCGTGTACCTGGTGGTAAATTGCTTGTGTATGCCACTCTCTCTGCAAAAACGCAGAAATTCTTTTGAGATATATTCTCCTCCTCTATCTGTTCTGAGGACTTTAATGTGCAGTCCGCTCTGTTTTTCTACAAGAGCTTTAAATTGACGAAATTTCTGAAAGACTTCGCTTTTATATTTTAGAAAATAGACCCACACTTTTCGTGTGAAATCATCAATGAAAGTCAGCATGTAATTGCTGCCTGAAACAGATGCTGTTTGCATCGGCCCACATAAATCTGAGTGGATTATCTCCAAAGGTGCTTTCGCCCTTATGCTTTTCCCTGAAGGAAAATTTTCTCTGTGTTGCTTTCCCAATATGCAGCCTTCACATAGGCTGTCAGGCTTTTCAATCAGTTGTAATCCTCTTACCATTCCTTTTCTGTGCAACAAATTTAATCCTCTGAAATTGAGATGTCCAAATCTCAAATGCCATAACCAATTTTCATCCTTCTCTTCCTTCTGGAAGGCCTCTTGAGTTACAGTTGTTACATTCTTTCCTTTTCCTTTCAAGTCAATGTTGAGCTTGAGCGGAAACATTCTATTGCTGGTCATTTGAATTTCAGCAATAATTTTCTTACTTGGAGGAATATCTTTTATGGTGCACACATCATCTTTGAATATAACATTGTAACCTTTGTTTATGAGCTGCCCAACGCTCAAAAGATTACATTTCAGACCTGGAACATAATACACATCAGGGACAAATTTTTGCTCCCCATTCCTTGCTCGAATACTTACTCTGCATTTCCCTTTAACAGAGATTTTAGTATCAGTCCCTGTGGTCACTTCAGATTTGACTTCTTCATCAAGATTGACAAACATTGCTTTGTTGCCAGTCATGTGATTACTACATCCATAATATAAGAACCAAACATCATCATTTTTATCTTGTGCTACATTACAAGCTAACAGCACATTACTTGGGTTCTTTTCCTCTTTTGCTACATTAGCATTCTGCCTATTCTTCATGTCATTTTGCTTCTTTCTACATTCATTGGCATAGTGCCCATATTTCTTGCAATAATGACACTGGACATTGGTTTTGTCATACCTTTGTCCTTGAGCATGTTGGTGTTGATGTCCACCTTACTGGTTGTTGCATTGGCCATGGCTCTGGCTTTGACTATTACTCCTTCCATGTGAATGTGAAGAGTTGTTCCTTCCACCTCTATTCTGACTTCTGCCTCTTCCTCTTCCTTTTCTTTGACCTCTTCCTCTTCCTGAAGGCATCTGGGTCTTGAAGGCATGCTCAAGAGATGAGTGTTCATCTCTGCTCAATCTCTGTTCATGAGTTATTAGTGAGGCATGAAGTTCATCCACTGTGAACTGTGAGAGATCTTTGGTCTCTTCTATGGTGGTAACAATAACATCAAACTTTGAGGGTAAGCATCTCAAAAGTTTTTCCACAATCCTTCTTTCTTCAAGAGTTTCTCCATGGGATCTTATCTGATTGACAATCCCAATCACATGTGTAAAGAATGTATCAACACTGTCTGACTCTTTCATGCAAAGAGTTTCAAAATCTCTTCTCAGCAATTGAAGTTTTGTTGTTTTAACTTTCTCCATACCTTGATAGGCTACTTTCAGAGTTTCCCATGCCTCCTTAGATTTCTTAGCTGCTGCTATCCTTAAAAACACACTCTCATTTACAGCTTGATACAGACAGAAGAGAGCTTTGGCATCCTTCTTCCTATTATTCTTCAATACATCTTTCTCTGCTTGAGTTAAGGCATTAAAAGCCTGCTCATCAGCTGGTTCTGTGAAACCATCTTCTACTAGTTCCCACAAGTCTTGTGAGACAAATAGGGCTCTCATGGTAATGGCCCAATAATCATAGTTCTTTCCATTAAACTGTGGAAGCTGAACACTTCCAAGATTCATACCAGTGCTTGGTCCAGCCATTGCTTCTTAAACTGAACTCAGACTTTAACAAACTATCTTTCCTTTACTGAAAGAACAAACTTCTTTAAACAATAAACAACTGCACTTTTATCTTTGAGAAATACCTGACCTTGACTTCTGTTGAGCTTTTCATGCTGCTGGAGAGAAACTCTGCAACAGGTCTTCTTCTTCAGCTTCTTTGAAATCTTCAAAGAGCCTAGATAAGCTCTGATACCATGTTGGAATTATTGGGAAATTCCAAGCAGACAGTGGAGAGAATGTAAACTCCCCTCTACAACACAGAGTAATTTAAACAACTTGACAGGAGACAGACTTTTCAGAACTTTAAAACAAGCTTCTATTAAAAAAAAACTGATACAGATTCTTCCTCTTCCGCGAGGGATAGCAACAAAGATGTATGCCTGCTACAGACGCAGTGCAAAACAAACAACTCTCTGTCTCTCTTCAAGAACGCACTAACAGTGCTCTCTGTTCTTCTTACTGTGTTTTCTTCTTGCCTGCGGGCTCACACAGCGGTTCACAATACAATAAAAAATGCATTACATTTGGCTCTCGGCCCTTTTCCTTTTATATATGCCGCACATGTATTAAACATTACAAAAAACCATATTAAAACTTAAATCAAAATGAAAACCAAATACAAAAGAAAAACTTTGCGGAACTTAAAAATATGAAATGCCGGACGTACGAGTGGGGACTACTACGCAGTCGACAATCGACAATCGGCCAACGGATTGTCAACACATTTTGTGATCCGCCCAAACTTTCGATTCCGATTGGAAACACATTCTCCGATCTTCCGCTTCCGATTGGCAAGGCAATCGACAATCGACGATCGGGCAATGACTTGACAACAAAGTCTGTGTCCCATTCAATCTTTCGATTGCGATCGGAACACGACCACTGATCCTTCCGCTGCGATCGGATCCGCCCTGATCGGGGCACACAATAAAAACCCGCCGATTGAAACTAATCGATTCAATAGATACCGCCACGTGGTCTTGTGGACCCACGGGCCTTCACTGCTGTGAAGGCGATTTATATATGTATGTTTCAATGTATTAAACGTTCCGCTTGCGGAACTCTTCCATATCAACAAGACACTGCTCCAACTTAATTTTCGATTCCGATTGGCATATAAGTGGTGGGGACCACTTGTCCGCCAATTTCAAAAATAAAAGGACTTTCGCCTGTTTCTGTTCATTCTGGTTGTTGAGGACTTTAAAGCCCGAAACCACTGGTTTTTAATTTAGTCTGCTCCTCCGTAGAAAATATCTACAGGAAATCTTCATTCCGCTGCAAGACGAATCTGTCCATCTCCAAATTAAATTTCATCTGCAATCTGTAGCTACGGCCCATCAAGAATTAAATTCTTCCCATTCTTCTTCAATGCAGAGTGCTACGCACTCAAACTCTGTTTCTGCTGTGGCTGCCTTTGTACGTTGATCTTCTTGTCACTGCCCAAGGCTGGCAGGTGACTTTAATATTTTCAACATGGAGCAGATGATTCTAATCATATGAAAAAATGACTTTGTCGAACCCTGCACATCATTCCAAAAATTGACTTGTCTAATACAACTTGGTCGCATGGTACCATGATGATGAGGGGTTTGTTCAAGACCAGAGTATTGTTTTTGTTTTCAATACAAACATGAATATGGAAATGTTTCTATGATACTCCAAGCACCGCTTATGCAGATGGTGCAGAATTAAGTGGTTAAAAGTTTGTGTGCATAAGGTAACTCGGCTTCGTGAAGATAGATTCGTATTTGCAGTTCGTCTTGCCAAGAAGTGAACACTTCCTTTTTTGGGGAATATGGAATGAATGAATGGTCATCCCGTCTATAAGACAGCAGTAGGAAAGAGCTCTACGTTATTGTCTCGAAGGCAGCCATCGAGTTCTCACTGGAGGGTATAACGAAGAGGTTGATGGAAGACCTTCCATGCGTGGATACTGATCCATTTCAACGAGCTTAGCAAAGCTTATTTCGTGTGCTATCGGCCCATTTCTGTTCTCATGAAATACCACGTTGTATCATTAATTACAGATCGAATATCCGGTTGAGGAATTGATTCACAGTGATGCAGCTACAGGAAGGGAAAATGTCGGCGTCTTTTCTGGAAGTGATATAACTTCAAACCAATGTTTGATCCTAACATTCTTAGTGATCAGTTTTCTTATTCATCTCAATTTCTTAACCTATGCTATGAATCTGCAAATGTGGACCTGAGTTGAAGCATGGAAAAGCACATAAACAAATGGAAACCAAGAATGTAATTTAATCAAAGGGCTTTTGTCGATAATCCATTCCTGAAATATTCCCTTATCATTGCATTCCATAGAAACACATTTCATTCTGGTGATTTATTATAATAATAAAAAAACAGGATTGCATCCTGTTAACTATGGCATGTATCATGCGCGCTCACAATTTTGGAAATTTGTAAAAAATTTCCATCAAGCCCTCTGAGAACAATGTGGGTGTGGGCTTGCCGCAAATCATTAGCATTGACACAGGCCTATAAAAGATTTAAATAGGTGATATTTTCTTCCTCGCACAGTGGCATTAAATGTTGGGGTGTGAATACCTTGCTTTTTCTTTTGTGAGAGTATCACATTAAGGGTACATGTTGCCATTGTTATTGGGGGAAGTATTGCATGCTTAGACGCGCTTAGAAGCCTCAGGATCAAGTTATCTTGTTGATGAATGATCATCATGTGGCACATCAGCGGTGTCATATTCACAAACAAAGTTATTCATTTGTGCATTTTCACTCTGAAAACCCGGACCATTATGTGGGTATCAAGGTGTGATGGTCGAAATCCCATTTGTAGTGTCCAACCAGATTTTACACTGGACATGAAATTCTACTGCAATTTTTTGCTGAAAATGACAATACTTGGCATAGAGGAGCTCCCCCAGCTGCAAAGTCTATAATAGAGGGCTTGCTTGCGGTTGTAACATGTCAGGATGAAATCGAAAGTGGTGCAGTGAGGGTGGAGTTCAAAGCTCAATAGAATCCAACACTCTTGTGCTCAACAGAATCATTAGATACTTTCCATCTCCGTTCGCTCTGCAATGCATTCATTGATCCAATCTTAGCCAAGAACTTTTTAATTTGATAAGTTTTAACTAAGCACAAGTATATATTTTAAAGTTTTTAAAACATATTTTATTACTTTTTCAAAAAATAATAAAATATCTTATATTCCTTCGTGACATGTAAAATTTATTTTGGAAATTCTTATTTCAAACCTAAAAGGCATTATAAGAAAAGGGGATGTATAAGAGTGAAAGTGTTAATGTAGAAGTGGGAGTTATAAGGGTGAAGTTGATAGTTTTTGTGCTCCAATATTTAATAAAAATATATATTTTTTGTTGTGTTGAAGTGTCCTAGATTCGTCTGAAATTTAAATAATGATATTTTAGGTACATTTTGTTGGTAAGTGATGGTGATTTTCTGTTTGGATGCTTTTGGTGATTTGTGTCTAGTTTTGACACTATAGTCGCATTTTTTTCATCATACAACAATACACTCAAGGACTTTAAGCATTCGTAATCAAGTAAGGACAAACAAGCAAACCACGTGTTCAAGCACCCACAATTAAGAAGCCACAAAGAACAAACTCAATCAATCATCAACATTTCAATACAAATCTGCATCAACAAGAAACTATACCAACAGCATTTGCATCATTTCAACATCATTTTTTGAAAAATGCACTTGCAACCATTTTTTGTAAGATTCAAATCAAATCAAAATTGAATTGTATTGTCACTTGTAAATCATAATATTTTGTAAGCTGAATTGGAAGTGTACTGGGTGCAGTATCGATTGAACCCAACACCTATTTTTAATCATTGTAATTGACTTGAATTGAGTGCATTTTCGGTATAGCCAACACCCTAAAATTGTCAAATCAAGTGAGCGAAGCAAAGCAAAGCACAACTCTAAGTTCAATTGAGCAAGTTCAAAAAATCAAGCAGTATTCAAAGCAAGTGAGCGTGAGTTCAAGCAAGCGAGCGTGAGTTCAAGCAAGCGAGTTTACATAGAGCACAACATTCAATTATTATAGGTTCTTAATAATATGATCTTATTCATTATTGAAGACACGGTAAAAATAATCAAAGCAACTCTTGCTAATATTAGAATGCATCTACATCGGCCACATGAGATAACTGAGTTTATTCAACTGGAGTCACAACTACAACGAAATGAGTTGCAACAGAAGAGTGATGTCTCTGAGCCATTAAACCATACAAATACAAATAAAGATGATTCCAAGCCACTCAGCCATACAATTTCAAGTGTAGAAGTTTTCCATAATCAAGTTAGCCTTTCTTCTTCCAAACCAATCAACAAGTCGTGGGAAGAAATCCAATGCAACAAAACTCGACGTGGATTAAGATATGACAAAGATGACAACAACTTGCATATCCCATTTTATTCAAAGCCAATCAAGTTCATCAGTGCAGGGTTTCTTGATCAAGTAACATAAAAAATCCATGAGAAAATTGAAGAAAATCCCAAATGCAAACATTGTCAAAGAACAGTTCATATGGAAGATCATTGTTTTGATCTACATCCTTGTCACCATTGTGGCAAGCAGAATCACTCATCAGAGATATGTTGCAAACAAAACCAACCAATCAAATTGAAGATCAATTATGCATGGATTGATCCTTGAGAATAGTTGTCAATATTAAAACGATTGTATAATTTTTACCACAAAATTCAATCTCACAAATTGCGGCCAATTTTCAAATGAAGATGGTACTCTCGTGCACTTTAAAGGGGGAGTACAACAGTTAAAATCTCCTACATCTGAAGGGGATGAGTTCAAAAATCAGATGCAGATAATTGTCTCTCCTTTCACCTAACGAAGGGGGGAAATGATAATGGAATTGAAGGTGGTTGTCAGACTAAAAGTTTCGAAAACATCAAAAAATCAGCCAGTGGGCATCATCAAAGAAGCTAGTGGTCATCGTCAAAGCAACCAGTGGGCATCGTCAAAATTTCCAATAGGAAAGCAATTGGGAATTTGAACTTCAAAAAAAATTCCGATGGGCATCATCAACATTTTTTCAGTGGACAAGTGATTGGGTTGTTGATTAAGAGAATTTGTGGACATTCTTTGTTCACTTGGATGATCATTGGACAAAGAAAATGACACATGGATCATTTTGCATTGCGGCTTGTAATTTTTTGGAGTTTTTGTAGAAATTATACAAACAATATGTATACCAATGGATTCAATCTGATCATGCGATATGCTAAAGAAAGATATTGAATCCTTCTACAAATTAATTGTGTAAAATAAACATGATCACCAATCACACCAAGTAAAATAAAGAAGCAAATCAAACCACAACACAGATATTTTCCTGGGGAAAGCTTGCTGCTCAAAACCCCTCTATCTTCTATTGTAATTTCACCAAGAAATCATAAAACAATTACAATGCACTCTTCTCACAAGAGTCTGTTGCACTCTCACAATTGTCTCACACTGATCCGGACAAAATCGACCAACGCTTAGCCAATTTTCAGCCTCTGCTCAGCCTGCCTTGCTTGCGCAATTAATGTGGAATGCAATCCCTATTCTTTAGGACTTTCAACCTTCCAAAATTGCACAATGCTCATGGGAAATCCTATGGGTGTATTATTGTGGGCAGTTTTCTAATGATACAACTGATATTTAACATCCCTTTAACCTTTGTCTCAACTGGGTCTTCATAAGAACTGACATGCATGCAGTTATTAATAGTAAATCATCAGTTACTTGACAGATCATTGCATGTGAATTAAATCTGATTTAATTCACTTGACCTCTCATTAGTGCAACAATCAGTTACAACTAGTTAAACTGATTTTAACTCAATTAATTGAGTTCACTGATTTCTCATGCATTAAACTAATGCACTAACTACAACTTGGACTCAAAAACCAATAAAATCACTCTGCATTCCTCACCAACCACCCTCAACTTGAATTCCATGAGCTAACTTAGCCTATCACACTCACTTAACTATTACAAGTGATTATGAGATAAGATTACAATTTATTGTCCAACTTAATTCAGGGAAAATTAAATCAGATACACATTTCTTGTTGACTTTTCAACACTCCCTCTCAAAAAGAAAGAGATTATCAGCTACCCTGATCCTGCCTCTGAGGTATTCGAATTTTCTCTTGGTGAGCGCCTTTGTCAGAATATCTACATCCTGATCCTCCGTGGGAATGTACTGAACTAACATAATGCGTCTTTGAACACAATCTTTGAGATGGTGGTATCGTATTTCTATATGCTTGGACCTATCATGGAATACCGTATTAACCAAGAGTTTTATGCAACTATATTTATCACAATGTATCACCGTCAGATCCATCTGATGACCAAACAAACCAACAAGAATATTCCTCATCCAGATAACCTCACATGCAGCCTAAATAGCTGCCATGTACTCTGCCTTGGCTGAACTGAGTGCAACCGATCTCTGCTTCCTGCTGTACCAATAAACTATTGTTGATCATATGTTGAAGATCCCTCCTAATGTTATTTTTCTATCTGATGGACTGCCTGCCCAATCTACATTAGTGAAGCCTTGAAGCTTCACTCCCTCTATCCGTTTGTACCATAATCCATACTCTGTAGTGCCCTTGAGATATATCAAGATATGCTTCCCCATCTTCCAAAAGAGCTTTGTCAGCTTAACCATAGCTTGACTAAGTTGGTTAACTGTGTAGCAAATTTCTGGTCGTGTGTTCACCAAGTACATGAGCAAAGAAAATTTTAAGGATGGAAAATTATTTTGAAGTTTAAAAAATTGGCAAATCTCACTAGTCCCTAATGTGAAAAATATAAAATATGTATCAATGTATTTGTAAAATTATTCAAATTTATAATGATATTATATATATTGTCTATATAATGTTGGCGATTTTTAAGGTAAAATAATTTTATATTGGAAAATTTGGGCGAATCGCTTTTATAAAAAAATGGAAATTGGCGAATCTTTTTTTTGGAAAAACCATGGAAAATTAGCTCACCTGTGAATATTAGCCCCTAAAATTTTCCATGTACATGAGTGAACCCACAAGCTTCCTGTAAATAGTAGCATCCACTACCTCAACTAAAGTAGCATCCTCCTTCCTCCAGTTTCCTGCAAGAGGAGTCTCCATGGGTTTACATCTCTTCATTTGGAACTTCCTCAGAATCTCTTTGGCATACTTGCCTTGAGAAACAAATAGCTCCCCATCACGTTGCCATATCTCCAAACCAAGGAAATAGTGAAGGATTCCCATGTCCTTCATCTCAAACTCTCTTGAAAGATCCTATTTGCAAGAAGTTATGAGATGTTCATCACCTATCAAAATAAGATCATCAACATAAAGTACGACAATCAAAATCTTACCATCAACCACAATCTAGTTTAGGTTCACATCGGCTTCACTCTTCGTGAAGCCCAACCCGGTGAAATAGCTATCAATCCTAATGTACCAAGCACAAGGTGCTTGCTTCATCCCATACATTGCTCTCTTGAGTTTGAACACATGCGACTCACTGTCAAAGGTCTCAAAACCTTTTGGTTGCTCAATGTACACTTCTTCCTCAATAAATCCATTTAGAAATGTAGTCTTCACATCCATCTGATGTATCTACAACCCCATCTACGTTGAGAGTGCAAGGATAGATCTAATCGATGAGTACCTCACAACCGATGCAAAAGTCTCCTCATAATCAATCCCCTCAACATGTGAGAATCCTCGGGCTACAAATCTAGCCTTTTACTTATCCACACTCTTATCTTCTACTTGCTTCACCTTATATATCCATCTAGATCCAACCATTTATTTCCCGACTGGTCTTGGTACAACTTCCCATGCATTTTTCTTGACGATGGAGTCATACTCCTCAACCATGACGTCAACCCAAATTGGTTGTTGCACTGCTTCCTCAAAAGAGGATGGTTCTATCACAATACACTTTCTCATAAGAGCCATGTATCCAGTACACATGTTTGGAAACTGTCTCTGTATGCGTTGTTAGCACTGTAATTTTTTCCAAAGATTTTCAAAGACTAGTCATCATTCTCTAAAGAATAAATCTGTCTTTTCAATTTGATTATAATATGAAAATGTCATTATCAAAGTGTAGTGGTGAGAGAATTTAATTTCCACCTTCATTCATTTCATTTTCCCTCTTTCAACTTTCATTTTCCAAAAAACCCCAAAGTCCAGCCTCTCATTTCCCTTTTCAAAACCCCTTTTTTAACTCATAAAATCCAATTTTTATAGTTAAAAAATCAGCTCCGCACACCCATCGACAACCATATCATATTTCCTTTTTAACTTACCATATATTTCTTGTATCGCAACTTTTACCCGCACCACAACAAAACCTTTGTTATATCATATATAATATGATATAACTTACAACACTTAATAAACATTATGGACCCCTTACCTTTCATCGCAATCGGCTTTTCGCAGTTTTAACTCCCATTTACGTTCATTGTTGTCTCCTACAAAACCCTTGAAATGTGATTTGCGGTATGGTCTAGGACCCATACTTCCCTTTGATACGCCTTGAATACGTTATAAATCCTTTTTTATGCTTCAGACGTCTTTTTATCATATTGCCGCGACTTAACGAAATATTCATTTTCCACTTTTAAAAGTCGTTTAAAGGGCCCCACCTACCTTTTCGCATCACATTTTCGCAAATTTCACTTACTGCATTCACTTCCGCTCCCTCAAAACTTCTGATTTACAATTTGCAGGCGGACCCACCATCTGTCATGACATGTCCCTCCCTTCACATCGCACATTGCACTTCACCAGTTTCAACATTTAACTCTCGTATCTCATATCAAAAATTTCGATGTGTGATTTGCAGTATTGTCTAGGCCCCACCTTTCGTCTCATCGCACATCGCACTTTGCTAGTTCCAACATTTAACTCCCATGTTTCATAATAAACTTTTGATGCATGATCTATGATCGGTCCCACTTCATTTCCACATCATAACCCATCACAAAATCGTATTTTCTCCCGTTTGTGTCTTAAGTTTAAACGCTCCGATCCCGATTTGTGATTGCGATATATATCTAAAAGGTTTTCTCCTCCCGCTTATCATTCATTCCACTCCACATCTCCCTTATCAATTAAACTTTTTTCAAAGAGTTTCTTTTTAATTTCTCATAAAATGAACCTCTGCCATTCTATCCAAAAAGTTTCAGTTTTTCCGCCATTACAAAGGGTTTTCCACCAAAGAAGGAAAGGAACAGTGAAACATCGGCAGAGTTTCTCTGAAACAGTTTTCTACCACTACTCTCAGCACCAACACATTTCTACAAGGCACCAGGCAGCATTCAAGGAATAGTCACACGCCATTTTCACTATTTTTTACACTTTTTATGGAGTTGGTTGCAGTAGAACAGAAGAGGAGTCTTCCCATAAACTGCCACATCATACAAACCACTTCGAATTGTTAGCCTTGATGCTCTTATTTTCATTATGTCATAGCACTTTGTATTAAAGTTTTAGGATAAGTCTCATCTCTTGCACAAGGTCATAATAACTTTTGGGAATAGGTTTACTACTTTTGTGGAGATGACAGTTTATTATTTTTGTATATATGTGATAACCTGCTATGTAAAAAGGGTTGATTGGTGGTCATAGAATTTTGACTTATATGAACTGTAATTTTTTTTGTGAATGAAATGGAATAATACTAGTGAGGACTTATACCAATTTGTTGTGTGTATTGTCTACTTTAATTGTGTTTCCATATCTCCTTTCTTCCAGTTCCAGTTTGCAAATCATTATATTGTTATGTGTTTTTATTAGTCACTTAAGATTGTTATGTGTTTTATCAGTTTTTGTTAGTCTCACACAGTGAGAATTCCTGATAAAATATATATTATAACAGTGGAAGAGCATCACTCATGATAGTTAATCTTCATGATATTTCAGTGAGAATCTTGTCAGACTAGAAATAGCTTTCTCTCAATGGAATATTTTCAAACTACTTATTTTGAGAATTTCTACTAAATCAATAGATTTCTATTTTACAGACCTACTGATTCTTCTCTCATCTTACAGTTTCCTCTCCTCATAGACTACAAACTTGCACCTTTCTACCACATCGAGTTACAATACCCTCATTAGTAGAATTGTGGATTTGACTGAAATCTCTTTTCAGTGAATCAAAGTTTGTACCACCTGCCAATCTCACAAAAAAAATCATTAAATTTCTTTATAGTTTAAGATGTGGCTGGTCAGAAGCTTGCTGCATTCCAAGTGCTAATTCCAGCACCAACATCTTTTGGTGCGGCTTCTGGGAGACGAAGGCCTTGTAATGAAGTATTCTCTTGTGTCTATTGTTATGAACTATTGATAATCAGTTCTTGATGGTGAACAAGAATTGTGACATGAAGAAGACTGTAAATTTGATCACCTGGCGACTCCACGAATAGGAAGAGGGGTTTCAAGACCTCCTTCTACAAGGAGGAATCATAGATCTCCAACTGTGACTCCAGATGTTGAACCATAGAAAAATATCAAAGATGATAAAGGAAAACAAAGATCAGTTGAAGCCACATCTCAGTCAATGAAGAAGGTACACAAAAAGTACATTCCAAAGCAAAAGGTACCTCTATCTACTTTAGAATATAAATAGGTTTTAGTTTCAAAAAAATCTGCTGAAAAATCTCAAGTTGAAGATACTCCTCTAGAAAATAAAGTGGATGTCGTTAACCTAGGCTCAGCTGAAGGTTTTTCTTACTTGTCACCTAGTAAATCTTAAATAAGTATTGTTCTATTCAAAGAAGGAGAAACTGAATTTCTAGGTGTTGAAAATAAGTCAAAATAATTTGTGTTGACTGAAGGGGAATTAGAACAAGTATTGGCTATTGCACCTTTTCTTGATAGGGATATTTTCACCGAAGAAGACTTCAAGACTATTTTAAATTTTATTCATACTCATACTGAATACCAGTCTCTTGTCACCCCTCAGCAAGAATATTTTCCTTTCTCTCCAAATCCAGTTGTTGGGTCATCTTCCCCTAATCCACTTAAAGAGACTATACCTGAAGGTCTTTATTTTAATTTATTTGATTTCCTTGCTCAGCAAAATAAAGCTGAATTAACTCCATCCCCTCAAGAGACAACTTTAGATTCTGATTCTTCTACTGAAGGAGGAGAAAATACATCCCGTGTTCATCTTTTTGAAAATCCACTCTTCTCAGTTCCAAGGCCTGAAAAATCAGCTCAAGATCCTCAATTTTATTTTATCCTAAATCGAAATCAGAATTCACCAATTGTAATTCCTATTTCCCAAATAACTACATCAATTGTACATCAGCAAAATATGGCTCAGCCTGCCCTTACAAGGATGCAACAGATAGTGGTTGCGAGATATGCACCACTTTTTCTCCCTCAACACATGCATGCACTTCCGCAAGGAGATTACTTGAAATATCTTCCAAAATACACTGGGGAGGGAGAAGGAGTTTCTGCTTAAGAACATTTAGTGGATTTCTATAGTTATGCTGACAATCAAAATATTGAAATTGGGAGGTACCCTCTAGATGGACATGTCATCTGCTACCATCCCAGTATTTGGAGGGGAATTCAGAAGGTTGTATAGGGAAACTCAAATGGCCTACATCATTAGTGATCAGCACAATCCATCAAACCATCCCATATATGTTGAATAAAATGAATTGGGGTCATCAATTTTGCACCTTGCTGCAGATGATAATGATTTCCAGCCTAAAATAAGTGAAAAACAACACTCTCAAGGTACAAATGAGCAGCATTTTGAAGGAGAACAAATCTATAAATTGTACTTTGTTGGAGCCTCTTCAAGAGAAGGATCGAGAGCTAGTGTAGTCCTCATTTCTCCTACTCAGTAGAAGGTGACCATATCATACAAACTACAATTTTCTACCACTAACAACACTGCTGAGTATAAATCACTTGTGTTGGGTATGAAGGCAGCAAAAGATTTGGGAGCATTATAGCTAATTGCCTTTGGTGATTCAGAGTTGGTGATTAAGCAGGTGAGAAACAATTACCAAGTGAAAAATTCCAAATTGAAGAATTATAGGAATGAAGTATGGGATTTGATTGAACATTACTTTTCAGCATTTAATATAAATTTTGTCACTAGAGAAGAAAATCAAATTGTTGATTCATTAGCTATTACTGCTAGTAATTTCAAAGTTCCTCTAGATTTCAAGGCAGCCTATGATGTTCAAATAAAAAACAAACCTTCAATTCCTGATAACATCAAGCACTGGAAAGTATTTGAAGATGAAAGGGAGATTCAGAAATTTTTGGAGTGTGTAGAAGAGTTTGCAGACATGCAAATTGATGATGAGCAGGAAATTGTTGAAAACCAAAATAGCAGCCCTTTTAAGAAAACTATGGTTGGGAAAAACATTATAGATCTGAAAACTAAATTTATTCCTAAGGGTTTGGTTCTTTAGAAATACGGTTTGATAATAATGATGTTTTTCTCAAGCCTAAAAGAAAGGTTGATGGATAGAGTACAACAGAGTGTAAAATTGGTACAAAAGATCAGCCAAGATTAGTCAAAGTGTCCAAATTCCTTCCTCTGGAAACCAGAACAAAATATATCAAACTACTGAAGGAATTTGCTGATATTTTTGCATGGTCTTATAGTGAGTTGAAAAATTATGATAAGAGCATAATGGAACACAAGATCCATTTGAAAACAGATGCAAAGCCTGTAGCACAAAAAATCAGACACATCAATCCCATGTTGCTTCGAATCATTGAGAAAGAAATCAAAAAAATATGAGAAGAAAAAATTATTCTACCTTTGAGATTTTCTAACTGGGTAGCAAATATAGTCCCAGTCCAGAAAAAGAATGGAGAAATAAGGATTTGTGTTGATTTTCGCAACCTGAACCAATGCTCCTTGAAAGATAACTATCCACTACCCAAGATGGATTATATCTTGCAGAAGGTTGTAGGATCCAAAAGACTGTCAATGATTGATGGCTTTTCAGGCTATAATCAGATTTCAGTTGACAGGCAAGACAGAGAAAAGACAACATTTACCAAACCCTAGGGCACATTCATGTACAAAAAAATGCCATTTGGTTTGATGAATGCAGGTGCAACCTTTCAAATGGAAATGGATATTTCCTTTGTAAGGGAAAAGGACAGATTTTTTGTCATCTATTTGGATGACATCACAGTATATTCAAAATCTAATGAAGACCACTTGAAACATCTAAAGCAAGTTTTTGACAAATGCAGAAAGTTTGGTTTGTCCTTAAACCCCAAAAAGTCATCTTTTGTTGTCCAAGAAGGTAAATTATTGGGACATATTGTAACAGAAAGTGGCATATGTATTGATCCAGGAAGAGTAGAATCTATTCAGAAGATTGGTTTGCCAAGAAATAAGAAGGAATTGTAGTCATTTTTAGGGAAAATCAATTTTTTGAGGCGTTTTGTTCCTAACTTTGCAGAGTTGATCAAGCATATAAATGTTTTGCTGAAAAAAAAGATGAAGAATTTAAGTGGCGAGATGAAGCAAAGAATTATTTTTCAGAAATTAAGTCTACCTTGACTGAAGAACCAGTTTTGATTAGTCTTGATTTTGAAAAGGATATTTTGATTTTTTCATATGCTTCAGAAGAAACAATTGCAGTTGTCTTGCTACAGATGAACAAGGAAGGTTTGGAGCAGCCAATTTCATTTTTCAGTCGTGCTTTAAGGGATGTTGAATTGAAGTACAGCTTGACTAAAAAACAAGCATATGCACTAATTAAGGCTTTAAAGTTTTTTTGAGTTTATGTACTACATTCAAAAATAATTGCTTTTGTGCTTGATATCACTATTAAAGATGTATTGCTACAGTTAGATATAGATGGAAGGAGAGGACGATGGATGACCAAGATTCTAGAATTTGATGTTGAAATCAAACCATCTAAATTGATAAAGGGTCAGGGCTTGGCTCGCTTGATGGTTGAATCTAACTGCAAAGCTTTAAATCTAAATGTAGAGGCAGCTAAAGGAGAAGATGGAGAAGGTATTGCTAATTATCCTGAAATATTCAATTTAGATTGGTACAAGGATATAGTTTACTTCTTGTTAAATTTCAATTGTTCACCTGAAATGGAGAAGTCTAAAAAGAGATCTTTTAAACTAATATTTGTGAAGTATTGCATTTTGGAAGACCATATTTACTGGAAATATCATGTTGGAGTCTTGTTAAGATGTGTAAATGAAGTAGAATTCCAGGAGATTATGACAGAGATACATGCAGGAGTATGTGGAGGCTATTTATATTGGAGAGCCACTGCAAACAAAATCCTAAGAGTTGGCTATTATTGGCCAACTCTTTTCTCTGATGTCTTTTCTAAATTATAGAGTTGTGTCAAATGTTAGAAATTTGCTAATAAACATAAATTGCTACCATTACCTCTCATTCCTATTTCAGCAGATGTTCCTTTCTAGCAGTGGGGGCTAGACTTCGTTGATGAAATTCATCCACCTTCATCAGGACAACATAGATGGATTCTCACAGCTACAAACTATTTCACTAAATGGATTGAAGTTGCACCAACTAGAAATGCTACTGATACAGTAATTATTAATTTCGTTTGGAAAATATTATGTCAAGATTTGGTTGTCCACATAAATTAGTAACTGATAATGTAATGGCCTTTAAGTCAGCTAAGATGTACAACTTTTGTCAGTAATATGGGATTGAATTGACTCATTCCACACCTTATTACCCTCAAATTAATAGATTGGTTGAGTCGTTCAATAAAATTTTGGTAAGGATTATTAATAAAATGCTACCTGAAAATAAGAGGAATTGGGACACTCAGTTGATACATGCTCTGTGGGCAGATAGAGTAAGTGGTAAAAAATCAATTTGAATGTCTCCATTTTAGCTTGTATATGGTACAGATGTTGTAATGCCTTTGCAATTAGCTCTTCTTGTGATGAAGTTCCTACAAGATGAAGTTGATCATGTAAACCCAGTTCAAAGGAGAATGCTACAGTTGATAGAGGCACACCAAATCAGAGAATCAAAGATAGAAAAAATTCATAAGTATCAGGCTAAAGTCAAATCTATTTTTTTTAAAAGAGAAAATCAACGGTTGTTTCAGGATAATGATTTGGTGTTGCGTTGGTATGCTAGGAGAGAATACCATTGAAAGCATGGTAAGTTCAACAATCTGTGGTTCAGACCATTTAGAATTGCTGAAGTTTTGGAGAATAATACTTTTCTCCTCAAACATCTGGATGATGATCAGCTGACTGGAGGCCCAGCCAATAGTCATTTTCTTAAAAAGTTATTTATTTAGTAAGTCAGTTGAGTCACTCCATTGTAAATATCCGGTGTGATGTGTCAATAAAATCCATGCCCAATGGAACTTATGTCTATGTATATGGTCAATCTAGAGTCCATTCAGTCAATGGTCAGTCCTAGTCTTAATTTTCAAGAAGTCTTTTGAGTTTCAAAAGTTTTTAAAGCACTAAGTCTACAGTCCTTGAAGCCTCACAGGGAGGACTTCGTCCCCAATAGGAGCCATTGTTAGCACTGCAATTTTTCCAAATATTTTCAAAGTTTGGTCATCATTCTCCAAGGAATCAATCTGCCTTTTCAGTTTGATTATAAGATGAAAGTGTCGCTGTCAAAGTGTAGTGGTGAGAGAATTTCATTTCTACCTTCATTCATTTCATTTTCCCTCTTTCACCTTTCATTTTCCCAAAAAACCCATAGTATAGCCTCTCATTTCCCTTTTCAAAACCCCTTTTTTAACACATAAAATCCAATTTTTATAGTTAAAAAATCAGCTCTGCATACCCATCAACAACCATATCATATTTCCTTTTTAACTTACCATATATTTCTTTAATCACAGCTTTTACCCACACCACAACAAAACCTTAGTTATATCATATATTATATGATATAACTTTCTGCACTTAATAAACATTGTGGACCCCTTACCTTTCATTGCAATTGACTCTTCACAATTTTAACTCCCATTTATGTTACAATTTTCGTCTCCTACAAAACCCCCGAAATGTGATTTACGGTATGGTTTGGGACCTATACTTCCCTTTGATATGCCTCGAATACCTTATAAAGCATTTTTTATGCTTCGAACATCTTTTTATTATATTACCACGACTTAACGAAATATCTTTTCCACTTTTAAAAACCGTTTAAAGGGCCCCACCTAACTTTTCGCATCACAATTTCACAAATTTCACTTACCGCATTCACTTTCGGTCCCTCAAAACTTCTGATTTACGATTTGCGGGTAGCCCCACCATTTGTCATGACACTTCCCTCCATTCACATCGCACATCACACTTCGCCAGTTTCAATTTTTAACTCTCGTATCTCATATCAAAACTTATGATGTGTGATTTGCGATATTGTCTGGGCCCCACCTTTCGTCTCATCACACATCGCACTTCGCTAGTTCCAACATTTAACTCTTGTGTTTCATAATAAAACTTCCGATGCACGATCTGCAATTGGTCACACTTTATTGCCACATCATCACCCCATCGTAAAATCGCATTTTCTCCTATTTGTGTCTTAAGTTTAAATGCTCCGACCCCGATTTATGATTGCGATGTATGTCTAAAAGGTTTTCTCCTCCCGCTTATCATTCATTCCACTCCACATCTCCCCCATCAATCAAACCTTTTTCAAATTGTTTCTTTGTAATTTCTCATAAAATGAGCCTCCGCCATTCTATCCAAAAAGTTTCGGGTTTTCCGCCATTACAAAGGGTTTTCCACCAAAGAAGGAAAGGAACAGCGAAACATCAGCAGAATTTCTCTGAAACAGTTTTCTACCACTACTCTTAGCACCAGCACATTTCTACAAGGCACTAAGTAGCATTCAAGGAACAACCACACACCATTTTCACTGTTGTTTACACTTTTTATGGAGTTGGTTGCACCAGAACATAAGAGGAGTCTTCCCATAAATTACCACATCATACAAACCACTTCAAATTGTTAGCCTTGATGCTCTTATTTTCCTTATGTCATAGCACTTTGTATTACAGTTGTAGGATAAGTCTCATCTCTTGCACGAGATCATAATAACTTTTGGGAACAGGTTTACTCCTTTTGTGGAGATGACCGTTTATTATTTTTGTATATATGTGATAAAATTCTATGTAAAAAGGGTTGGTTGGTGGTTATAGAATTTTGACTTATATGAGTTGTAATATTTTTTCTGAATGAAATGGAATAATACTACTAAGGACTTAATACCAATTTTTTGTGTGTATTTTATACTTTACTTGTGTTTCCATATCTCCTTTCTTCCATTTCCAGTTTGCAAATCATCATATTGTTATGTGTTTTTATTAGTCTCTTAAGCTTGTTATGTGTTTAATCGGTTTTTTTTAGTCTCACACAGTGAGCATTCCTGATAAAATCTATATTATAACAATGGAAGAGCATAACTCATGATAGTCAATCTTCATGATATTTCAGTGAGAAACTTGTCAGACTAGAAATAGCTTTCTCTCAATGGAATATTTTCAAACTGCTACTTTTGTGAATTTCTACTAAATCAATAGATTTTTTTTTTACAGACCTACTGATTCTTCTCTCATCTTACATTTTCCTCTCCTCATAGACTACAAACTTGCACCTTGCTACCACATCAAGTTACAATACCCTCATTAGTAGAACTATGGATTTGAATGAAATCTCTTTTCAGTGAATCAAAGTTTGTACCACATACCAATCTCAAAAAAAAAGTCATTAAACTACTTTATAGTTTAAGATTTGACTGGTTAGGCTCTTTCTACAGTCTAAGTGTTGATTCCAGCACCAACATATTTTGGTGCGTATGTCGGGAGACAAAGGCCTTGTAACGAAGTATTCTCTCGTGTCTATTGTTATGAACTATTGATAATCAGTTCTTGATGGTGAACAAGAATTGGTAACCTAAAGAAGACTGCAAATTTTTCACCTGGCGACTCCACGAAGAGGAAGAGGGGTTTCAAGACCTCCTTCTACAAGGAGGAATTAGAGATCTCCCATTGTGACTCTAGTTGTTGACCCAGAGAAAATTATCAATGATGCTAAACAAAAATAGAGATTAGTCGAAGCCACATCTCAGTCAGTGAAGAAGGTACACAAAAAGTACATTCCAAAGCAAAAGGTGCCTCTATCCACTTTAGAATCTAAAGAGGATTTAGTTTCAAAAAATTCTACTGAAAAATCTCAAGTTGAAGCTACTCCTCTAGAAAATAAAGTGGATGTCGTTAACCTAGGCTCAGCTGAAGGTTTTTCTTACTCATCACCTAGTAAATCTGAAATAATTATTGTTCTAGTCAGAGAAGGAGAACTAAATTTCTAAGTGTTGAAAAGAAGTCGGAATAATTTGTGTTGACTGAAGGGGAATTAGAACAAGTATTGGCTATTGCACCTTTTCTTGATTGGGATATTTTTACTAAAGAAGACTTCAAGACTATTTAAATTTCCTTCATACTCATCCTGAATACCAGTCTCTTGTCACTCCTCAGCAAAAATATTTTCCTTTCTCTCCAAATCTAGTTGTTGGGTCATCTTCCTCTCATCCACTTAAAGAGATTGTACCTGAAGGTCTTACTTTTAGCTTATCTGATTTACTTGCTCAGCAAAATAAAGCTGAATTAACTCCATCCCCTCAAGAGATAACTTTAGATTCTGATTCTTCTACTGAAGGAGGAGTCAAGACATCCTTTGTTCATCTTTTTGAAAACCCACTCTTCTCAGTTCCAAAGCCTGAAAAATCAGCTCAAGGTCCCAATTTTTTGCTATCCTAAATCAGAATCAAAATTCACCAATTATAATTCCTATTTCCCAAACAGCTACATCAATTATACATCAGCAAAATATGGCTCAGTCTTCCCTTACAAGAATGCAGTAGATAGTGGTTGCGAGATATGCGCCACTTGTTCTCCCTAAACACATGCATGCACTTCCGCAAGGAGATTACTTGAAATATCTTCCAAAATGCATTGGGGAGGGAGAAACATTTTCTGCTTAAGAACATTTAGTGGTTTTCTATAGTTATGCTGATAATTAGAATATTGAACATGAAGATGTCTGGACAAGACTCTTTGTTTAGATCTTGGATGGTGAAGCTCGAAAATGGTTTAGAATTTTGACTCCAAATTCAATTACAGGAATTGATGAATTAGAAGAGATATTTGTGAAGAATTGGGGTGATAGGAAAGACTATTTCTATTATCTTACTGAATTTGGAACACTGAAGAAGAAAGCATATGAGTCTTTAGTTGATTTTACTAAGAGGTTTAATAATATTTATCAAAAAATTCCTGAAGAAATTAAACCTACTAAAACCACAGCTATGATAAACTTTGAAAATGCTTTAGATTTTGAGTTTTCCTTATGGTTGAGGGTTGAAAAAGCACAAACACTGACAACTATGCAAGATTCTGCAATTGGAGTGCAGTCTAATCTCATGGCTTCTAATAAATTAAAAATGGAGGAAGAAAAGGCAGCAAAAGACAAAAAGAATATGAAAGAAGAAGAGCCTTCTTCTTCTAAATCTCTTTCAGCAGAAGAAAAGAACAATCAAATGTCCAATTTGATCAAGGAACTTACCTCTTAGATGTCAAATTTAGAGGTAGAAAATAAACCAGCTACTAGAGCCAATCAAAACGAAGCTAATAGAAATCAAGCTCTCTTTAAGAGGCCTTTTCAGCCTCAACAAATCTTACAACGCCCAAGGAGGAATATTGATGATCAAAATGTTCAGCCTCCTTTGAATAATTTTGCTGAATAAGAACAACAAGGAAATGAGGAAGAAAATGAAGAAATAAACCATGTGGGATAAAACTTCACAGTCAACATGTTTCACATTGTAGGAATATGAAGATAGATCAAGAATTTGTTTGTATTCTAATGATATGAATGCTCAAATTTATGCACAGAATGATCAAATACATCAAGAAGTTCAAAACAGAAATTACCCTTTGAGGTCCAAAGGTCCTATTCAGCAGCCTCAACAAAAATTAGATTCAGGTAAACAAGCTACTAAACAAAAGGCCAAGGTAAATGAGGTTCCTCCACCTCAAAATTGTGCCCCAATTGTTAGAATTACTACAGAAAATAAGGAATTAGTTCCAATTTATTTTAGTTTCAAATCTGAATTGAATAAAATCAAAATTCCAGTTCCACTCCTGGAATTATTGAAAAATCCAGCATATAAAGAGTATTTCAAGAGTCTACTGCAGCTTATTCTCGCTCCTTCTCCGGTCAACCTTGAGGATGAGCATCCCACTATTTATCTAGTTTGTCATGTCCAAGACCAAAATGATGATAACTCACCACCTTTCTACCTGTCACTCAATATACATGACAAATTTTTGCATAATTGTCTGTTGGATTTTGGAGCTTCCCACAATCTCATGTAAAAGAAAGTGATGGATGAATTGGGATTAGATATCACCAAGCAATACCATGACCTTTACACCTTCAACTCCAAAAAATTCAAGTGTCTAGGAATGATTAAGGATTTGATTGTTTCCCTTACCCAGCTACCTATGAAGAGCTTAGTGATGGACATTGTCGTTGCTGACATTCCTTCTAGATTTGGGATGTTGCTTTTTAAATCTTGGCCTAAGAAATTGGGAGGTACCCTCCAAATGGACATGCCATATGCTACCATCCCAGTATTTGGAGGGGAATTCAGAAGGTTGTATAGGGAAACTCAAATGGCCTACATCATTAGTGATCAGCACAATCCATCAAACCATCCCATATACGTTGAAGAAAATGAATTGGGGTCATCAATTATACACCTTGCTGCAGATGATAATGATTTCCAGCCTTAAAAAAGTGAAAAACAGCACTCTCAAGGTACAAATGAGCAGCATTCAAAAGGAGGAAAAATATGGAAATTGTACTTTGATGGAGCCTCTTCAAGAGAAGGATCGGGAGCTAGTGTAGTCCTCATTTATCCTACTCAGCAGAAGGTGACCATATCATAAAAACTACAATTTGCTACCACTAAAAACACTGCTGAGTATGAAGCACTTGCACTGGGTATGAAGGCAGTGAAAGATTTGGGAGCAAAACAACTAATTTCCTTTGGTGATTCAGAGTTGGTGATTAATCAGGTGAGAAATAATTACCAAGTGAAAATTTCCAAATTGAAGAATTGTAGGAATGAAGTCTGGGATTTGATTGAACATTACTTTTCAGCATTTAATATAAATTTTTTCACTAGAAAAGAAAATTAAATTGTTGATTCACTAGCTATTGATGCTAGTAATTTCAAAGTTCCTCTAGATTTCAGGGCAGTCTATGATGTTCAAATAAAACACAGACCTTCAATTCCTAATAACATCAAGCACAGGCAAGTATTTGAAGATGACAGGGAGATTCAGAAATTTTTTGAGTGTGTAGAAGGGTTTGCAGACATACAAATTGATGATGAGCAGGAAATTGTTGAAAACCAAAATAGCAGCCCTTTTAATAAAACTATGGCTGGGAAAAAAATTATAGATCTGAAAACTAACTTTATTCCTAAGGGTTTGGGTCCTTTAGAAATATTGTTTGATAATAATGATGTTTTTCTCAAGCCTGAAAGCAAGGTTGATGGAGAGAGTACAGTAGAGTGTAACATTGGTACAGAAGATCAGCCAAGATTAGTCAAAGTGTCCAAATTCCTTCCTTTGGAAACCAGAACAAAATATATCAAACAGCTGAAGGAATTTGCTGATATTTTTGCATGGTATTATAGTGAGTTGAAAACTTATGATAAGATCATAATGGAACATAAGGTCCCTTTGAAAACAGATGCAAATCCTGTAGCACAACAATTCAGACACATCAATCCCATGTTGCTTCCAATCATTGAGAAAGAAATCAAAAAATTATGGGAAGAAAATATTATTCTGCCTTTGAGATTTTCTAACTGGGTAGCTAATATAGTCCCAGTCCAGAAAATAATGGAGAAATAAGGATTTGTGTTGATTTTCGCAACCTAAACTGGTGCTCCTTGAAAGATAACTATCCACTACCCAAGATGGATTATATCTTGCAGAAGGTTGTAGGATCCAAAAGACTGTCAATGATTGATGGCTTTTCAGGCTATAATCAGATTTTAGTTGACAGGCAAGATAGAGGAAAGACAGCATTTACCACACCCTGGGCATGTTCATGTACAACAAAATTCCATTTGGTTTGATGAATGCAGGCGCAACCTTTCAAAGGGCAATGGATATTGCCCTTGCGGGAGAAAAGGACAGATTTTTGGTCATCTATTTGGATGACATCACAGTATATTCAAAATATAATGAAGACCACATGAAACATCTGAAGCAAGTTTTTGACAAATGAAAAACTTTTGGTTTGTCCTTAAACCCCAAAAAGTCATATTTTGTTGTCAAAGAAGGTAAATTATTGGGACATATTGTAACAAAAAGTGGCATCTGTATTGATCTGGGGAGAATAGATGCTATTCAGAAGATTGGTTTGCCAAAAAATAACAAGAAATTGCAGTCATTTTTAGGGAAAATCAATTTTTTGAGGCTTTTTGTTCCTAAATTTGCAGATTTGATCAAGCATATAAATGTTTTTCTGAAAAAAGATGCAGAAATTAAGTGGCGAGATGAAGCAAAGAATTATTTTTCAACGATTAAGTATGCCTTGACTAAAGCACCAGTTTTGATTAGTCCTGATTTTGAAAAGGATTTTCTGAATTTTTCATATGCTTTAGAAGAAACAATTGTAGTAGTCTTGCTACAAAAGAACAAGGAAGGTTTCGAGCAGCCAATTTCATTTTTCATTTGTGCTTTAAGGGATGTTGAATTGAAGTACATCTTGACTAAAAAACAAGCATATGCACTAATTAAGGCCTTAAAGTCTTTTCGATTTTATGTGTTGCATTCAAAAATAATTGCTTTTGTGCCTAATATCATTGTTAAAGATGTATTACTGTAGTTAGATGCAGATGGAAGGAGAGGACGATGGCTAACCAAGATTCTATAATTTGATGTTGAAATCAAACCAACTAAATTGATAAAGGGTTAGGGCTTCGCTCGCTTGATAGTTGAATCTAACTGCAAAGCCTAAAATCTGAATGTAGAGGCAGTTGAAGGAGAAGATGGAGAAGATATCTCTAATTATCCTAAAATATTCAATTTATATTGGTACAAGGACATAGTTTACTTCTTGTTAAATTTCAATTGTCCACTTGAAATGGAGAAGTCTAAAAGGAGAGCTTTTAAACTAAGAGCTTTGAAGTATTTCATTTTGGAAGACCATATTTACTAGAAATATATTGTTGGAGTCTTGTTAAGATGTGTAAATGAAGCATAATCCCAGGAGATTATGACAGAGATACATGCAGGAGTATGTGAATCTGAATCTTCGCAAGAATCCCAATCTTCTTGACTTCTCCTATGGCCTTGTGATGAAGGAATGTTTTCCCTTCACTGAAAACCACATCATATCCTCTATCCTCCAACATAGAAACTGAAACTAAATTATTTTTCAAGCCTGGTACATGCATGACATCTTTTAATAAGAAGGGTTTACTTGACTGCCTCTAGAAAGTAACTATACCAATCCCGGTAGCACTATACTTCCCATCATCACCCATTTCGATATGCATATGAAGATCCTTCTCCTCCAAGCTACTAAAAAGTTCTTTGTCTCCCATCATGTGGAAATATGCACCACTATTCAAGTACCACAGTGATTCCCATTGCACTAGACACCATGCATGCTATGAGTGAGAAGTCCAACTCAAATTGTGAGGCCAAAGCCTCACCTGCTGCAAATCCTGAAGCCTTCTTGTTGTTCTTCTTCTTTTGTGGACAATTAGTGGCATAATGTCCATGCTCGTGATAGTGAAAACATTTCACTCTGGACATGTCATGCTTCTTGCCTTCTTTGCTGGTCTCATTTTTGGAATATGATTTCTTTCCCTTCCCCTTATTTTCCTTACCAGCCAAGGCGCAATTTTCCTCATCATCTGTCTGGGATGAGGATCCATCTCTACTATTCCGCTTGATTTCTTCTTGTACCAAATATGACAAAAGTCACTCCCAATCTGGTAGCTTCTCCCTCCCATTGACAGAGTCCTGATAACTATGCCAACTCTTGGGAAGGCCTAGAAGAGCTAGGCTCACCAAATCATCATCTGCTATAGTAATTATGACACTCCCAATCTCATCTTAACATTGGATGAACTTGGTTAAATATTTCGGAATAGTGTCGCCTTTCTCCAATTTGATTTTCCTGAGCTTTTCATTCAGTGCCAATTTTTTGTGGTCACTGCTACTATGAAACAGATCTGTCAAAGCCTTCTACATTACATATGGAGTCACTTTTCCACGGAGACTCTATACAATGTGGTCTTGAACTCCCTCTAATAAGATCCTCCTCGCCTTTGCAACCTTCTTTTTCCAAGCATCAAGAAGAGCAGCGTCTGCCATTGCGGTCTTGGGAATATCATTATCAATGAATTATTTCAACCCATTGTCCTCCAAAACTGCCTCCATTCTATCTTTCCATGAAATATAATTAGAACTTCCCTCGAGTGCATGTTCCAATCTTAAGCCATTGAAATCCATCTTGATCCGCCTGTCACACCAAAGAATATTTTTGAAAATTCAAATGCTATTCAACATAAACTCAATTTCTTCTCCGCTATAGTGATTTCTTGCACTCTGATACCATGTAGAAATTATAAAAACAATATGTATACCAATGGATTCATTCCGATCATGTGATATGCTAAATCAAGATATTAAATCCTTCTACAAATTAATTGCACAAAATAAACACGATCACCAATCACACCAGGTAAAAGAAAGAATCAAATCAAACCACAATACAGATGTTTTCCCGGGGAAAGTTGGCTTCTCAAAACCCCTATATATTCTATTGTATATTCACCAAGGAATGTTGAAACAATTACAATGCACTCTTCTCACAAGATTCTGTTGTACTCTCACAACTATCACACACTGATCCGAACAAAACGACCAACACTTAGCCAATTTTCAGCCTTTTCTCAGTCGGCATTTCTTGCGCGATTCATGTGTAATGCAATCCCTATTCTTTAGGAATTTTAGCCTTTCAAAACTGCGTAATTCTCATGGGCAATCCTATGGGTGTATTACTACATGCGGGCATTTTTCTAATAATACAACTAATAGTTAACATCTCTTTAACCTCTTTCTCAACTGGGTCTTCATCAAAACTGACATGCATGTAGTTATTAATAGTAAATCATCAATTACTTGAAATATCATTGCATGTGAATTAAATCTGATTTAATTCACTTTACCTCTCACTAGTGCAATAATCAGTTACAACTAGTTAAATTGATTTTAACTCAATCAATTGAGTTAACTGATTTCTCATGCATTAAAATAATGCACTAACTGCAACTTGGACTCAAAAACTAATAGAATCAATCTGCATGCCTCACCAACCACCCTCAACTCGAATTCCATGAGATAACTGAGACTATCACACTCAGCTAATTATTATAAGTGATTATGAGATAAGATTACAATTTATTATCCAATTTAATTCAAGGAAAATTAAATTAGACACACATTTCTTGTTGACTTTTCAACAGTTTTCAAGCAACTTCTAGAGATGTATCAGACTTGCAATTGATTCATCTTATCTTCATATTGGAGATTTTTTGGCATGATGTTTTGGCGGTTTTTCAGACGGTTTTTCATTGAGGATCGGCTCAGTAGATTCATCATGAGGATCTGGAGATGGTTCTAGGTTCTTTATTTGGTCTTGTGATTGGGGGGGTGGAGAATTTTAGTCTCACTCTCACATAAAAACAATAATAAGTCCAAAATATTAAAAATAATTAAAATCATAAAAGTTTGATTTATTTCTACTTTTCTAGATTGGGTCAATTCCTCAAAATTGGGAGTTTGTTTAGGTCTAGTTGTTGTATATATTCTCTCCAACTAGTTAGGCTCCTAGATTAGTGTGTGGTTGAGATATTTACTCAACCAAAGTGATTGAGTGTCCAAGATAGACGCACTATCCTGAAACATAATCTTGATGTATTTATATGTTGTAACATTATCATTATTTTGTGAGTGAAATGAATACAATACATTGAGGCTTTTGAAGCCTTTTCTGCAATGTTTGTGTCTCTCATATTTTATTTTTGTTTATTTTAAAATATTTTAATGTACAGAAATCAATTCATGATTAAGAAGAAATATCTGTTGAGATTGAACAAGATGATCAGCTTAGTGAAAAGTAAGCACCTTCACTAAGTGGGACCCGCAGGCTATTTTAGGTGCATGTCTATTTTTAGACATGGTGAGCATATTCTATAAGTTGCAGGATGTTATTTGTAGATGTTTTTTCAAATGTGAAAAATAGATGAAATTCTATTTTTATAATATTGGGCGAAGTCTATTTATATATCGTCGATCTAAAAATATATGCATGTCGATTATTATTAGCTCTTAATAATAATCAGACAATAAACATCAACTTATTCTCTTGGAGCACTTTATTTCAGTATACAGATTTGGAAAATCAGTGGATTGAAGGAATTACGCAATTCCTAGGGTTTATTGGTGGCTCATGCATGAGGAATCAATTAGACCTAAAGTGGCAAAGTTATGAAAGAGTTGGAAGAGTATTTTATGGAGTTGTTATTTAGTTTAACTCAGTTAAGTGAGTTAAACTCAATTAAGCTAGTTGTATCTAGTCTAATTGAAATATACACTAGTGAGAGTTAAGTGAATTAATTAGTTAATTAATTCACAACTAATAACTCACTAAAAACTGAACAGAAACAACAGTTAACTACAGTGTATGTCAGTTCCAATGGAGACCCAATCGAGATATAGGTGAAAGGGTGAGATGGACTATCCATTGTGACTATAGTGATGCATTCAATTCATCTGACACATATTGGAGTTTCCAATGAGGATTGCACAGTCAAGGCAAGGTAGATTCGAATTCATTCAAGGGTATTCTTCAGCAGGGATTGCGCAGTGGAGGCAGGCTGTTAGGAGGCAATAAATTGGTGCATGGAGATGCAAATTTCTGCACAACAATGTGTAATGAATCTACATTGTACTGAGACCTTGATGTACTAAGCTTTGTATGAGATTATTACATGACTCCATTGATATACATAATATATGATAGCTGGTTTTTTTTATCTTTAAGCTTTCCCGTTAATCAGTTGTGTTATGTGCGATTGAATTTATTCACATGTGTTTGCAATTGAGTTTTAAGTTTCCGCAAGTTTAATTAGTGGAAGGATTATGTATTTTGCAAGAAGATAAATATTGTGAGATCGGGAGGATCTGGTAATACATCAGTATTAATAAATTTCTACATGGTATCGGAGCAGTATTGATTACTGGAGATTGCAATTGTGAATAATTGTTGAGTTTGTGTTGGTGGACAATTCGAATTTGCTACAGAAAACTCTTGGTGCGGCAGTTGAGTATTCATTGAATTGTCTTTCAATGAGTTGTGATTGGAGTATGCCCTTGAGGACAGCTTGAATTACATAGCCTAGAAGGATAGTATGGAGGCGGTTCTTGAATATAATGGGTTGATGGAGTTCATCGATAGCGATGTTCCTAAGCATGCTTCTAGCGGTGCTGCAGCACTTGACGCATGGTAAAAGAAGGTAGCAAAGACAAGAATAATTCTATTGGAAGGTGTGAAGGACCATATTGTGTCAATCCTTCATGGGAAAGCCACTCAATTTTCAATGTGGAAGGATTTGACAGATCTTTTCCAAAGCAGCAGCGACCATAGGAAGTTGCCGCTGAAAGATAAGCTCGGAAAAATAAAAATGGAGAAGGGCGACAATATTCCAAAATATCTCACAAAGTTTTTCCACTGTAGGGATGAACTGGAAAGTGTGGGGATTATTGTTGATGATGATGACTTGGTGAGCTTGGCTCTCCTTGGGCTTCCAAAGAGTTGGCATAGCTACGAAGACTCTATCAATGGATGGGAGAAACTGTCGGGTTGGGAGCGACTTTGGTCAGATCTTGTGCAGGAGGAGATAAGGCGAAGTACCAGGGATGGCTCTTCATAGAAGAATGATGATGAAGAGAATTTCACTTTGGATGCCAAAGCAAGGAAAGAGAAGGGGAAGAAATTCCCCCCAAAATTCGAGGCTAAAGGCAAAAAGCTAGATTTGTCCAAAGTGAAGTGTTTTCACTGTCACGAACATGGGCATCTCGCCACTAACTGCCCACAGAAAAAGAAGAACAAGAAGGTTGTTCGAGCTATAGCTAGAGAGGCCTTAGCCTCACAATTTGAACTTTATTTCTATTTGATTGCATGCTTAGTTTCAAGCTCAATGGTATCGGTGTGGTATCTTGATAGTGGTGCGTCTTTCCATATGACAAGAGATAAGGAGTCATTTAGTGACTTGGAGGAGAAGGATCTCCAAATGCATATGGATATGGGCGACGATGGCAGATACAGTGCGACTGGCATTGGAACCATTACCTTTGCGAGGGAGTTAGATAAACCATTCATGTTGAAATATGTTATGCATGTTCCAGGTATTAAGAAGAACTTGGTCTCGGTCGCAATGTTGGAAGACAGAGGTTATGACGTTGTTTTCAGGGAGGGAAAATCTTTCCCGCGACATAAAAAAATGGGTCAAACTAAAAGGATAGGGATTCAAGTTAAGAATCTTTAAAAGCTAGAGGTAGATGGTTGTGCTGCAATGATGGGCAAAGAAGAAGAAGTGGTGAGCTGGGATGAGGACGAATTATGGCACAGGAGATTGGGCCATCTTCAACATGGCGCCTTCAAGATTTTGCAACAGATTTCTACTGGACTTCCCAAGGGTACTCTTGTGCAGTCAGATCAGTGCAAGGGATGTATTATGGGTAATTTTGTGAAGACCACCTTTCATGAGAAGGAGAACCGTGCTTCGATGATCCTTGAGAGAATTCACACAGACGTGTGGGGACCTTTCTCGGTTGCTTCAACAGCAAAACACATTCATTATGTTATATTTTTTTATGACTATTCTCGTAGATGCTAGATATTCTTCATGCAGAAGAAGAGAAAAACATTCTCAAATTTTTGTGGGTTTAAAGCATTGGTGGAGAAGGAGTCGGGGAAGCAAGTGAAGGCTCTACGGAGCGATATTGGTAGTGAATATATCTCGAATAAATTCAAAGAATTCTGTAGAAAATAAGGAATTCGAAGAGAACTCATAGTGCTTCATAACCCACAGTAGAATGAGATCACGGAGAGGAAGAACAAAATGATCGTGGGTGTTGCATGAGCTATGCTTGAAAGGGAGCTAGACTTGCATGAATAGGAGGAACTCCCTGTTCTAAAATATGAACCTCCAGATGTGGATCGGCCACAGGAGGAAGTTCATGGAGTGGAGGAGTCCACTCACGCAAAGCCAAACATCATAAATAGCAGAAAGCGTACCATAGAAGCTGAGAGACTGAAGCTTGATGTGGCATAGAATGTAGGAGTCCCTACATCACAACGCAGACAGAGATAGACACCTGATCAATTTACTGGATACATGGCTCTCATGAGAAAGTGTATCATGACAGAGCCATCTTCTTTTGAAGAAGCAACACAAGAGCCCACATGGGTAGATGCCATGGTGGAGGAGTATAACTCCATTGCTAGAAACAGTGCTTGGGAGATTGTTTCAAGGCTGATGGGTAAATCAGTTATAGGATCAAGATGGATCTACAAGGTAAATCAAGCTACTGATGGGAGCGTCGAGAAGTATAAGGAAAGTTTTGTTGCTAGGGGCTTCTCACAGATCGATGGGATTGATTATGAGGAAACCTTTGCACCTATGGCATGGTATTCTTCCATAAGGACCATCCTTGCTCCCTCAGCACAGATGGGTTGGCACATTCATCAGATGGATGTGGTTCCTTAATGGGATCATTGAGGAAGAGGTGTACATTGAGCAGCCTGAAGGATTTGAGATCTTCAGCAGTGAGTCGCATGTGTGCAGACTCAAAAGAGTGTTGTATGGGTTGAAGCATGCACCACATGCTTGGTACACACTGATCAACAACTATTTCACTGGACTTGGCTTCACCAAGAGTGAGATGGATGCAAACCTGTACCAAATTGTGGCGGAGGGTAAGCTTTTAATCATTTTTCTTTATGTTGATGATTTAATACTAACAGGTGATGAGCAATTGATACACTCATGCTAGGCAGATCTTGCAAAGGAGCTTGAGATGAAGGATTTGGGCCTCCTTCATTATTTCCTTGGATTGGAAATATGGCAGCGAGAAGGTGAAATGTTTGTGTCTCAAGGAAAGTATGCTCAGGAGATACTTGAGAAGTTTCACATGGAAGGCTGCAAGCCTATTGATACTCCTCTTCTAGGAAATTGGAGGAAAGAGGATGCTACATCGACAGAAGTAGTGGATGCCACTTTTTATCGAAAGTTGGTGTGTTCACTCATGTATTTAGTTAATACAAGACCGAACATATGCTATGCGGTGAACCAGATTTCGCAAGCGATGGTTAAGCCTATAAATCTCTTTTGGAAGGTAGGAAAGCATTTCCTAAGGTATCTAAGGGGCACATCTGAGTATGGCTTATGGTACAAAAAAATGGATGAGGTGAAGTTGCATGGCTCCACGGATGCAGATTGGGCAGGCAGCCCAACGGAGAGAAAGAGCACATCAGGAGGGGTTTTTAGTATCGGATCTACAGCAGTTTCTTGGTACAGCAAGAAACAAATCTGTGGCACTCAGTTCAGTGGAAGCAGAATACATGGCAGCAAGTCAAGCTACATGTGAGGCTATCTGGATGAGGAAGATCCTAGTCAGTTTTTTCGTTTCACATTTAGATCCTACAGTGATACATTGTGATAATCAGAGTTGCATTAAACTCTCGATTAATCCTTTGTTTCATGATAGATCTAAACATATAGATATCTGGTATCATCATATCAGAGATTGTGTGCAGCGGAAGATCATGTTGCTTCAGTACATTCCTACGGAAGATCAAGATGCAGACATTCTGACGAAGGTGCTCGGCAGGAGAAAAATTGAATACCATAGAGGCAGGATCAGGGTGAAGGATAATCCCTATCTTGTTGAGAGGGAGTGTTGAGATTCAACAAGATGATGAGCTTCGTGAAAAGTAAGCACCTTCACTAAGTGGGACCCGCAGGCTATTTTTAGGTGTATGTCTATTTTTAGACATAGTGAGCATATTCTATAAGTTGCAGGATGTTATTTGTAGATGGTTGGTCAAATGTGAAAAATAGATGAAATTCTATTTTTAAAATATTGGGCAAAGTCTATTTATAGATCGTCGATCTAAAAATAGATGCATGTCGATTATTACTAGCTCTTAATAATAATCCGACAATAAACATCAACTTATTCTCTTGGAGCACTTTATTTCAGTATACAGATTTGGAAAATCATTGGGTTGAAGGAATTACACAATTCCTAGGGTTTATTGGTGGCTCATGGATGAGGACTCAGTTAGAACTGAAGTGGAAAAGTTATGACAGAGTTGGAAGAGTATTTTATGGAGTTGTTATTTAGTTTAACTCAGTTAAGTGAGTTAACTTAGTTGAGCTAGTTATATCTAGTCTAACTGAAAGATACACTAGTGAGAGATAAGTGAATTAATTAGTTAATTAATTCACACTAATAACTCACTAACAACTGAACAGAAACAACAGTTAACTACAGTGCATGTCAGTTCCAGTGGAGACCCAGTGGAGAGATAGGTGAAAGGGTGAGACGGACTATCCATTGTGACTATAGTGATGCATTCAATGCATCTGACACACATTGGAGTTGCCAATGAGGAATGCGCAATCAAGGCAAGATAGATTTGAATTCATTCAGGGGTCTTCATTAACAGGGATTTTGCAGTGGAGGCAGGTTTTCAGGAGGCAAGAATTTGGTGCATGGAGATGCAAATTTTTGCATGATAGTGTGTAATGAATCTACATTGTACTGAGAGCTTGATGTACTAAGCTTTGTATGAGATTATTACATGATTCCATTTATATACATAATATATGATAGTTTTGTTTTTTAGCTTTAAGCTTTCCCGTTAAACAACTATGTTATGTGTGATTGAATTTATTCACATGCGTTTTCAATTGAGTTTTAAATTTCCGCAAGTGTAATTAGTGGAAGGATTTTGTATTTTGCAAGCAGATAAATATTGTGAGATCAAGAGGATATGGTAATACATCAATATTAATAAATTTCTACAATATCAAAAACATGCGACATGTATTAATTAGCATGCATTACATGAGGATATGTCTAGGGGAGATCCACTACTCAAAACCCCCTCCTATCTGTATTGCAGTAATCATAAAATAGAGAAGAAATACAATGTGTGTTCAAGCCTGAACAATATTTTCACAAGTATAATCTATCTCCCTGCTTCACAAGCCTTCTTTGGCCAATACTTAGCCAATTTTCTTGCCTTCCAATCCCCTATTCCTTGTACTTTTTAATTGGGAATTATCCCCCTATTAATTAGGGAAATCCCCATCGTGAACTGTGCAATCCCTATAAGTCATTCTTTGACTGCATGCACCACCTATACAACTTGGATAATTATATAATTGGTATTACAATCTCCTTGAACTCCAGACTCAACTGGGTAACTCGTAGGTCATGCATGCATGAGTTAATTACAGTTAATTTATTAGCTAACTGGTTGATCACTAAGTACACACCCCACCACTTGACCTCCTATTAGTTCCTCAAAAATTTCGAACTAGTTTAACTCCCTTTAACTCTGTTTAACTGAATTAAATTATTACATCTCAAATTAAACTCAACCTAAGCTCCTAAAATTTAGGAATCACTCTACATGCCCCAAGTTAGGCCCTCAACTCGAATTAACTGAGCCAAATAAGTCAAACTAACTTGGTTAACACATTATTGTTGGCTTGTGATGTGGAATTACAATTCTCTCCTAATTTAATTCAAGGGAGAATCAAATCAGGATTTTCTTGTTGTCATTTTCAAGACTTCCTCTCAACAATAAAGGGATTATCAGATACCCCAATCTTGCCTCTATGGAATTCGAATTTTCCTCTTGACAATGCCTGTGTCAAAATGTTTTCATCATGTTCATATGTAGGAATTTATTCCAACAACATAATCTACCTCTGCACACAATATCGTAGATGGTAATACAAGATGTCGATATGCTTGGATCGATCATGAAAATTTGAATTTTCAGAGAGTTTGATACAACTTTGATTGTCACAGTAAATCACAATGGGATCCATAATCTAACCAAATAACCCAACAAGAATCTTCCTCATCCAGATAGCTTCACAAGTTGCTTGACTAGCAACCATGTACTCTGCTTCTACTAAATTGAGTGCAACTGATCTCTTCTTCATTTTTTACCAAGAAACGGTTTTTGACCCAATATTGGAGACTCCTCTTGAAGTGCCCTTCCAATCTAATGGACTACCCAGCCAATCTGCATTTGTGAAGCCTTGAAGCTTCACTCCCTCGTCCTGTTTGTACCAAATACCATACTAAGTAGTTTCTCTGAGGTATCTCAACACATGTTTGACTGCCTTCCAAAACGTTTTTGTTGGCTTAACCATTTCTTAACTAAGTTGGTTAACTGCATAACACATTTTTGGTCGTGTTTTCACCAAATACATGGGTGAAACCACAAGCTTCCTGTAAATAGTGGCCTCCACCTCCTCACCTGAATTGGCATCCTCTTTCCTCCAATTGTCTTCTAGAGGAGTGTCCATGGGTTTGCTACTCTCCATGTAAAACTTCTTTGGTATCTCATTGGAATACTTTCCCTAAGATACAAATAGTTCCCCATCTCCTTTCCATACTTGCAAACCGAGGAGATAATGCATGATTCTCATGTCATTCATCTTGAATTCTCTTGCAATATCCTATTTACAAGATTTTATCAACTTCTTATCATTGGTTAAAATCAAATCATCAACATATGAAACTATAATATGGAATTTACCTTCAAAAAAAATATGGTAAATGTTTTCATCTACTTCACTTTTGGTGAAGCCCAACATGGTGAAATATTTGTCAATCCTAGTGTACCAAGCATGGGGTACTTGTTTCAATCCATACAACCCTCACTTGAGTCTGTACACATGCGACTCTCTGTCAAAGGTCTCAAATCCTTCTGGTTGTTCAATGTACACCTCATCCTAAATCACTTCATTGAGGAATGTTGTCCTCACATCCATCTGATGTATCTTCCATACCATCTGCAATATAAGTGCTAAAATTGTTCTGATAGAAGAGCACCTTTATACTAGAGAAAAGGTATACTCCTAACAATTCCCTCCACCTAAGAGAACCCCTTGGCCAAAAATATGGCTTTGTGTTTCTTTATGCTTCTGTTTGTTTCTTTCTTCACCTTATAGATCCACCTAGAACCTACCACTGACTTGTTCTTTGGTCTTGAGACCACTTCCCAAACATTGTTTCTAACTATGGAATAATATTCCTCTACCATGGAATCAACCCATACTAGCTTTTGCATTGCTTCCTCGAATGAGGATGGTTCCATCTCAACTAGCTCACTCATAAAATCAGTGTACCCAGTGTACTGGTCCAGTGACCTCCTCTGTCAATGTTTTGTTGTGGGTGCTCCCACATTCTCTCTACCATCCTGCCATAATATCCCGGCTTCCTTGGTGCACTTCCTTCCATCTCTGAATGTCATTGCATGAGTGGTTTCTTCCACTCTTTTCTCCTTTTCTTGTGGCTACTCCACAACATCCTTAGGTTCTTCCTTTGGACCTAAGAGCTCCTCATATGCATGCAACTAAATCTCCTTCTCAAGGGAACATATCATGGCCTTCTCTTTATCAAACTTCACAATTCTACAAACAATTTTCATACTTTGAGATGGAAGTTACACATGATATTTTTGAGGTGTATCAGTTTACCCCACAAATATTCCCAACTTTGTTGTCGGTTCTAGATTTTTCCTTGCATCCTTGGAAACATGACAGTAAACTGATGAACCAAATATCCTAAAGTGTGACACATCAACTTTCTTCCCTGAAAAAGCTTCTTCATGTGTACACATCCCTAGAACCCAATGAGGAATCGTGTTCTACACATATATCATTGTGTTTCATGCTTTAATCCATAAGTGCAATGGTAGGCCTTGATCATGCAACATCGCTCGTGCAGCTCCCACAATATTTATGTTCTTCCTTTCAACAACCCCATTCTATTGTGGGTTATGGGGTATTATTAACTCTCGTTGAATGCCTTATTTTTCACATAATTTATTGAACTCATTCAACGCATATTCACCACAATTATCATTCCTGAGAGCCTTCACTTTCCTTCTAGTGACTTTCTCAACAAGTGCTTTAAATTCACAAAATTTTGAGAATGTCGGCCATTCTTCTGCATGAATAATATCCAGAACTTACATGATAAATCATATACAAATATAACATAATTCCTATTCTTGTTCATGGAGGTTTTCGAGAAAGTTCCAAACACATCTGAATGACATATTTCAAGGATTGCTTACTTTCTATTATCCTTATCATAAAAGGTGGCTTTGGTTGATTTCCCCAATGTACACACTTTGCATGTATCTCTCTTCTCTAGTGCATCCTTGGGAATACGTGTATAAATATGTTGCATGATATTCAAAGCTCCATGGTGAAAATGGCCAAGTCTCGTATGCCATAATTCATTGATATATTGGCTTTGCACCTTCTATGCTTTCGTGCTCAAAGTAGCATAGTCTTCTACATCCAATTTGTAGAGTTACTTCACCTAAACCCTGATCTGATTCACTTTTCCCGTGGTGATGTGACAAAGGAAAAATTTTCCTTTGATAAATATCACATCATAGTCACGGTCTTCCAACATGGCAACTGAAACTAAATTCTTCTTCAAACCCATAACATACATGACATCTTTCAATGTTAGAGGATAACTATATTCCCTCTAAAAAGTAATTGTATTGATACCATTCATGTTATTCCTTCCATCATCTCCCATTTCTATCTGCATTTGGAGGTCCTTCTCCTCCAAGTCGCTGAAACATTATATGTTTCCCTGCATATGGAATGAGGCTCCACTATATAGATACCACACACTACCCATCATCAATGTCAACATGCATGAAATGAGGTTGAAATCCAACTTGAATTGTGAAGCTAGAGCTTCGCTCCTCCTGAGGGATTATTTTGGACCTTCTTGTGCAAACACTTCATGGCATAATGTCTCATCTCATGACAGTGAAAACATTTAATATTTGACAAGTATTTCTTCCCTTTCCCTTTATTCTCCTTTCTATCCAAGGTGCATTTCTCATCATCTTCAACCTTGGATGAGGTCTTGTATCTGGTGCTTCGCCTAAACTCTTACTGTACCAAATGTGACCAAAATATTTCCTAGTTTGGTAGCTTCTCCCTCCCGTTGACTGAATCTTGGTAGTTGTTCCATCTCTTGGGAAAGCCTAGAAATGTTAGGCTTACCAAATCATATTCAACAACCGTAACACAAACACTCCCAAGTTCATCACGACATTGTGTGAACCTGTTGAGGAACTGTGGTATTGTGTCGCCCTTATGCATTTTGATATTTTGAAGCTTGTCTTTTAGTGTCGTCTTCTTGAGGACACTACTCTTATGGAACATTTATTTCAATGTCTAGCACATTACATATGGATTTTCCTTCCTGTGGATATTAGAGAAAATATGATCTCATACTCCCTCCAAAATGATCCTCCTTTCCTTTGATACTCTCTTCTTCCAATCTGCTAGATATTGGGCATCAGCTGGTGCTAGTTTCGGGACATCATTATCAATGAATTCCCTTAGCCCATTATCTTCCATGACCGCTTTCATCTGGTCCTTCCAAGCAATGTAATTCGATCTACCCTCAAGGGAATACTCAAGCCTTAGACCATAGAAATCCATCATGATCCTACTACTAGCTCTAAAGAATAAATCTGAAAAACTTGTTCCTCCTACTAAGATAACATCGAATTCTCTTCTCAACTTTCATTCCAGCTCTGATACCATGTAGAAATTAATTTTAGATTCAATATTTCTCATCTAATATTCTAAAACATAAGACAAATATGATTCTACTCATCTACGGAAATTAATTCTTGATTGAGAAGAAATATTAAAAACATGTGGCATGAATCAATTAACACACATAACATGAGGATATCTCTAGGGAAAATACACTACTCAAAACCCCTTCCTATATGTATTTCATTAATCATAAAATAGAGAAGATATACAATGTTTGTTCAAGATTGAGCAATCTTTGCACAAGTATAATCTATCTCAGTGCTTCACAAGCCTGTTATGGCCAATACTTAGCTAATTTTCTTGACTTCCAAGCCCCTATTTCCTTGTGTTGTTTCCTTGGGAATTATCCCTCTATTAATTACATAAATCCCCATCCTGAACTGTGCAATCCCTATAAGTCCTTCTCTAACTACATGCACCACTTGTACAACTTGGATAATTATACAACCGATAGTACACTACCCTTGAACTCCAATCTCAGCTAGGTAACTTGTCTATCATGCATGCATGAGTTAATTATTTTTTATTTATCATTTAACTAGTTCATCACTGAGTACACACCCCACTACTTGACCTCCCACTAGTTCCTCCGATAGTTGGAACTAGTTTAATTGACTTTAACTCAGTTTAATTGAATTAAATTATTACAACTCAAATTAAACTCAACCTAAGCTCCTAAAATTTAGGAAACACTCTACATACCCCAAGTTACGCCCTCAACTCGAATTAACTCAGCCAACTAAGTCAAACTAAATTAGTTAACACATTCTTGTTTTCTTGTGATGTGGAATTACAATTTTCTCCTAATTTAATTCAAGGGAAAATTAAATCGGGATTTTCTTGTTGCCATTTTCAACAGGATCAAGTTGGTATAAGAGCAGTTTTTATCAAGTATTTTATCAATATTTAGTGTTGAATTCTAAGCTAGTCAAAGATAAATTTCAAAGAAGAATCAAGTGAAGAGTACAATCCCAATATGGGTATGAGTTGTGTATTTCAATGGAAACAAATTGAACCTAAAAGGGAAGAAAACTCATTAAGTTTGAAAGGATGTTTCAACAATATTTTCATGACATGAAAGCAATTGTGGAAGAGTTGATGTTGTCAAGATAAATCCCCTCTGCGGACAGAGGTGATCTCTTTAGCCCTAGAGTGGGTCTAACAACACGATATTCTTTCTAACATAAGCTTTCTTAACTAATGCTTAAAATGAAAAGAGGAAAGATACATTAATACCTTTTTCCAATCGCTATCCTTGGAAGGCCCACTTCCTGCTACTAATGGCACATGAATACCTGTGGATGATCAAGACACAACAACAAACATGATACAATATATAATAAACATAAACACTAGCTATCTAGCAGATCAAGGAGTACCAGAATATTTTCATAATCATGTAGAAAAATATATAAATCAAACATCAGATGTTATTATTGATAATCTACAAAAAGAGAGCTTACAACCAGGCCTTGATGTTGGAGGCGTCCTTAGGTGAAAATATGAGTCCTTCACCCAGCTCAAAAGTATTCCTTCTCCCATGCACTTAGGCTTAATCATGATGCTAACATGCAAAGGGATGAGAATTCAGATGAGTCTGACAATGATCAACCAAGATCTAAAAGGAGGAGTTTGGGAGCCCATAAAAGGAGGAGGAAGGCCCATGATATAAGGGATAATCTCCCATAGATGAGATCAAGGCTCTAAAATGAGAGATCTCGACCTTATTATCTTTGTTCAAAAACCAACTCACCGCCCTTGAGCTTCTAGAGGTCGAAGCTTATCCTCCATATGAGGAAGTACTGCCAGAAATGGGATCAGCACGGTTTTCCAATAAATTAGGGCGTTGACAGCACTAGGCCAAAACTGGGAAAAGGACATCAGTGCGGCCATGGCACCAGGAAGGGTGTTGACCCATGAAACTAGGAATTTGACCAAGTTTCTTCAGTAATATTTCAAGGAATTCTTCTTTGGATCTTAAAGGGGATATGTTATCATATTGCTTGATGATGGAAACATTGCACAAGATTCGTCACAGGGCATTTCAAGATCAGGGACGGAAATGAGCATGGTGATAAATTGATGTGTAACAGATGCCCCCTAAAGCATGAAGGAATAACAGGGAGTGATGTTTGAAATGCTTTATGAACCAAGGCAAAGAACATAGACCACCTTCAGAGAACCTGCCAAATCAAACATTTACAATATATGACATCTCTGGTATAAATAGCCTAATCACATAATATTACACTAGGCATCAAATGACACATGAGCCCGCGGTATGATCGGAACCATCCATCTAAAAGAGACCATATAAACAGATCCACGGTATGGACGTAGCCATCAGTATACATAGGATCATGTATACAATCATGAATAATCAATAACTCCTCGCAGCCTAGACCAAAAAATCAAGTTTGACCCAGGGTATTCACTGCGATCTCAATCAACCCAATATATGAATCTAGCCATGTGAATAAATGTGTTGGTTTATAACATGGTAGAAACCACTTGATTATCGACCAATGATGAAAACTGTTAACAGGCAAGAGAGAGACCACCAATAATGATGATGGACCTCAAGGTACAATTGCACAATATACAAGTTTGAGTAGATGTGTTGAAGTAAAACACTTGCAGAATCATTTGATCGAAGGCCAATGATGTGAACTTGTTATCGAACACAAAGAACTTTCCATTGAGTCATGCAAGCTCCAAGAAACTGGAAGAAGTTTCTAAATCACCTTCCCGGATACTGAGCTGAAGTCAACAGGAAGTGATTTGTCAAAGGAGGGCCATGATGATCCCCACATCATCGACACAAAACAGTATATATCTTAATATGATAGGAGTGATTCGAGATTCTAATAGAGGAGGTCAGATATGTAGAAGGTGTTTGACAAAAAGGATTTCTCTTGAACATATTGGTGACACGACTTCAGAGTGTGGCAGCACTTGACTCAAATAGGATCAATGGCCATGTTGATGAAATTGGTAATCAGATGAAAGGAAAATGAATTTCCCAAACCCATAGAGAAAAATTTTTGAATATAGGATGTCCCCAACCCGACACGAATTGCATATGAGTGTCATGTTCAAGAGCGACAAGCTGTCCAAAATACACATAGGATGTTCACTTTCAATTTTCCCCCGCTATTTCTAATGAGTACCTCTTTATTTTTTATATCCAGCATGAAGCGGATAGCATATGTTGAGCATGTAAGTTCATTCTTTGAATGAATCCATCCTAGTAATTTTAACGAGCCCTAGGAAGGAGGAACTCGGTCTCGTCATGGTGACAAGTCTTTTGTCGTTTAATCTTTAACTAGTCCAATGAAAGGTAAACTCTGTAACTTTTCATGTCTAAGGGGTTTGAAAAGAAACAAAAAGGAAACTTCATCATGTCCCTTTTTGTAAGTCGTATCTCAAATCCTAAAAGGTAGAAAACTATGTCCGATAGAACCTCTTGACCATGTTCAATCAAGGTATTTATTTTTCGTAAAGAGTAAACCTTAGCCCGAAAAAGGGGTAAACGTATACTGAGATCACATCAATTCATTCACTTTAACAAGTTTGAAATGACAAGTACTCAGCAATATTTCCATTTTTCGAGAGTAAGAAAAGAGCTGAAAGTTGACTCTGGCGAAGTTCCTTTTTTGTAGATGTTTAGCGAGCCCGAAAAAGAGATTAAATTCAACTCATTTGCATCAGAAACGATCATCAGTATCGTGAAAGTCTTGTACTGCACATAAAAATTTAACATCAAGGATATCGAGGAAAAATAGTAAAATATTAACGAAAATTATTCAAAAATCTATAAATAGACCCAAAAACAAAATCATTTTCACCTTTCCATTTTAAGAAGATCATTTTGTCGATTTTCCCTCCAAATTTCGAATCAGCAGTGCAGACAATCCGAGACACCATTCGTCGATCCGTCTGCGCCAGGAAAGAGCTCTAAACCTCCTATTCATTTTAATTCTATTCATTTGGCATTTATTTTTCATAATTATGGAGTTTAGAGGAGACATTTCAAAACTTAAAATCACCTCTGACCAATATGATTTCGAGTTATTAGGGTCGCGCTCAACCTATCAGCGCAGTGCGCCACCAGCGCTGAATAATTTCAGACAGACGCACTCACTGCGGAAAATTTTTAAAATTTAGAAAATATCCCAACTCCACCGTTAATTTCTAAAAATTCCTCCTTGAATGCTCCTAAAATACCAATTGCACATGTTTTGCAGGTGCTTTCAAAGTAGATGTTGGTCGAATGGAAAGAACGAGGCCATGAGGTGGAAGACCACCAAGCCTTGAAGGACCAAGATTGCGTTAATGCTTTGCGCAATTGCGGATTGTTGAAATTTTTTCAAACATCCAGCCTAAGAGCTGAACTGGAGCTTCTCTAGTACTTGATCAATATCTAGGATGTCAACCGACAATTATTCATCATCAGGGACCAAGAACTAGAGCTAGATGTCATGGAAATCTATTTTATTGCAGGACTATCCAGGCGAGGAGAGAGAATCCAACTCTCTAGAGCTCGCCTAGGGGGTGAGATCACGAGCATGCTCATCTAGAGACATTGTCCCGGGGAACGGAAGACACAGAGTGGGAAGGTAGACATATCTTCCATCAGAGTGCTTCCCCTGCACACGATTGTTCATTGTATCTCTAGAGTGGCAGGATCCCAGGCATTGCATGAGGCAACGAAATCACAGTTCCAGTATGCAGTGGATTTCTTGGCCCCTACGATGTTCAACTGGTGTGAGGGGTTGCTGGCTAACATGAAGAGCCAGCTAACCAAGTGCAAGATGGGGAGGCTAAAACAGTTTGGGTACGGGTCAATTCTAGTGACCTTATTTTTGGAGAGAGTACCCATGTTCTAGTATCAGTGGTTAGAGATCCATGATCTAGCCCCGAGGGATCTGGGGCTGATGCGATGGTGCGAGATAATGCCCCGACAGGGAGGAGGGAAATACATGTATTTCCCATAGCTTTCTTCAATTGGTTGCAGTTTCAATTGATCGTAGTTGAGGACTATGCTTATGCTGGCATTGACTTCAGAGGAGATTTGCATCTTCTGATCTCACCAGGCACATAGTGGACCGATGCAAGTAAAAATTATTTTTTAAAATTTTTTAAATTTTTAAATGTTTTTGTTATGAGTTTTGACAAGTAAACTTATGATTTTACTACAGATATGGGTCCTTAAATGCCTCTTGGCATGTCACCGATCACACAGAGGGTAGCTCGTCTAGCGGAGGATGCTCCTTATGAGGAAGGAGAAGACACATTAGCTGAGCTAGAATGGAACCTGGTCAGCCTCATGCGAGGCATCCCAGAGTATCCCACATTTGATGAGATCCCACTGCGCTTTCAGAGACACATTGTCGGAATTCTAAGCAGACTACGTCAATTAATCTGGCGAGTAATTCGAGCAGTCACCTACTACCATGAGCACCATGTGGGTGGATATCAACCCTATTTATACATTTTTGTACTGATGTAGGCTCGAAGAGCCATTTTTGTAACAGAACACATTTTTTGATCTTTTGGATGTAACACATTTACAGACCGATATATATATATATATATATATATATATATATATATATATATATATATATATATATATATGCACGTTTCTAAGGCTACTTGTGTATCATAATGATGTCTTGATTTACATATTGCACAAATGTCTATCTAATACATGGTTTGTTGATGAATCTGTTAATGTATTTAAATGCTTTGGAATGTCGCTGATATGTGATAAAGTCAAAATTCCTTTCCAATAATCTAACATGAGAATACATACACAAAATTAAGGATTGTGCACAGAATAATGCCCATTCAATTGTAACACAACGAGTTGTGAGTCCAACTTAACAACCAAATCTCTTATCCCAAGATCAATGGCATCTGATAATAGTTCGATCACCGCACTATACTCGGAAATATTTTTAGTTTTCCGACCCAAACAAATTCCTTGTAAATTAATCAACTCACCATCAGGAGCAAAGAGTGCCCATGTTGTGGAAGACATGTTCTATGTGTTACGGCAAGTGCCATCAGCAAAACCAACGTAGTGATCCAATGACATCTGAAAACCAAGTGGAACACAAGGTAAGTAGAGGAAACATGTCTATAAGGCAAACAATCACACCAAAAATCAACTCAAACCATGCTAATGAATAACAAACTAATGTAAAAATTTATCACACTTAATATTAAGCGCAATATTTATTTAGATAGAGCTCGTTTTAGGGCTCAGCCAAAGGATTACCTTCATAATCAGCTATCTCATAGGCTCCATGCTCCAAAAAATGTTGAATGACATAGGGCCCATTCCACATAGGCTCGAACTTTACAACTCCTAACTTATCATGGGCTAGGTCATAAAGCAGGACCAAGTCACCTTCAGAGAAAACATGAGGTGTGACAGATTTTTCATATTTCACCTTAACTCGTCACTTATGCACTTCAATAACTAAAGAAGCAAGCATTTTGGTCTCATCAAGATGCTCAAGGTACAACAGACGTTCCTCTTTTGGCAAAGTACCAGGAAGGAGTTCGATATCCAACTTCAGGGAAGGAATCTCACACAAGATCAGGAGTGTGACCTCTAGACCATACACCAATTGAAATGGTGTGAATCCAGTAGCAGTCTTAGCGGAGGTTTGATATGCCCACAAAGCAGAGAAAATCATGAGGTGCCAGTCTCGTTTGTGCTTCCCAATGGTGCATTGAAGCATGGTCACCAAGACTTTGTTGACAGCTTCAACATGGCCATTGGCCTGTGGATAGTAAGGGGTGGAGTTATCGCGAAGAAACCCCAACTGAGCAGAAATCTCTATCATCATATGATTACGAAAATGAGTGCCATGATTAGTGGCAATAACTTTCGGGACACCAAACCGAGCTATGACATGATTGAATAAGAATTGTGCCGCAGTGAGACCTTCATTATCATATGTAGGCATCACCTCGGCCCATTTAGTGAAATAGTCAATGGCAATGATGATATAGCCATGCTCCCTAGTTGAGTGAGGGTTGAAAGTCATAAAATCAATGTTCCATTTCGCAAAAGGACCGACAGTCACAACTGGGTGCAAGGGTGAGGGTGGGGCGCGCTCTTTTTGAGAGTAAATTTGGAAATCATGGCATTTTTCGTATTTCGGTGATGCAGTCTCTAAAAATATATGGCCAAAAATAACCTGCATGAAGGATATTTTGAGAGGTGGCGTAACCAAACATGTGACCACCACAAGCCCTGGAATGGCAGCCAATTTGAGCTTTCTCAGCTTCCTCGAGAGTTAGACAACGGCGGAGGACAGAGTCAATACCATTGCGATAGAGGGTGTCCCCAATGATGCGATATGTTTGGGACTGGTAGTGAATCCGTCTTCACTCAGATTTCGATAGCTCTGGCATATAATATTGGGTTTGGAGATATACAATTATGTCCCCATACCATGGATCACGAGTACTAATGATAAATATAGTCTCATCGGGGATGGACTCATCAATAGGAGTGGGATTATCCACGGTGGAAGATCATAGATCAACTCAGCAAAGACCTAGGATTTCTTAGACTTAGCAGCAATGAATTCTAAGTCAAACTCTTGAAATATAACGATCCATTTTGAGTACTTTCCCCCAAGTAACTGGCATGTGAGAATTTAATTCATGGTGTTGCAATCAAAAATCACTAAGGTTTTGAGCAGGAGAATCTAGTGATGGAAACGTTGAACGGCATGAACAGTAGTCGATGCAAGTTTCTCTACATGATCATAAAGGGTCTCGGTATCGAAGAGATTACGGATCAAGTAGTATACTACATGTTCCTAGCCATCACCATCATCCTGAACCAGCACCATGCCAATATTGTTGTCGGCAGCAGTCAAATACAAGCAATAGTAGTGGTGATAAATGGGAGGATGTAGTAATGGAGCCGTAATGAGGGATCATTTCACTGCATCGAAATAGCTCTACGAAATTTCATCCCATAATAACGGGATTCCCTTTTTCAATAAGCATGTAAATCCTTTGGTAAGATCAGCATAGTTCATTACGAAACGGCGGAGGAAATTAGCTTTCCCCTGCAAACTTTGCAGCTGATGAACAGAAGAAGGAGAAGGCAAGTTGATGATTGCCTCGACTTTCATAGGATCGATGTGGATTCGAATTTCATAGGATCGATGTGGATGCCTTCATTGGACACCATGAAACCTAGGATCCGGCCACATTTGACATAGAAGACACACTTATGAGGATTTAACCTGATATTATAGTGTCGACAGTGTAAGAAGATAGCTCTAAGGTGTTCTGGATGATATCGATGTTTCGCGGAATGAGCAAGAAGGTCATCAAGATATGGTTAGACTATGTGCTTGATGTCATGGAATTTATAAGATATAGCTCCCCGGAAGGTTGCTCCGGAATTCGTCAAGACAAAAGGGAGCTTCTTATAGGCAAAAGTCCCCCATGGACAGATAAAAGTGGTTTTGTGTTGATCAGCTAGAGTGATTTTAATCTGGTTATAGCCAGAGAAACCATCCATAAAGGAAAATATCTCTCTCCCGGCACATTCATTAATGATATAATCGATAAACGGAATGGGATAATTATCCTTACGATAAGCTTGATTGATATCACGATAATCAACACAAACCCTAATGGTCCCTTGTTTCTTATTGACAGGAATAATATTGGAGACCCAATCTGTCAATGGTATGGGGTAGGTAAAACCATATTTAAGAATTTTTTCGACTTCACCCTTTATAGCGGCAGCCTTTCTCGAGTGCACAGGACAAAGTCGTTGGTGAACGGGCTTCGACTACGGATAGGTGGGAATTTCGTGCACCACTATACTTGGATGAATGTCAGGAATTTCTTCATATGACCACACGAATACATCACAGAACTCTTGAAAAAGTTCCTTATAGATCTTGATCTCATCGGGAGAGCAAGACGCACTGTTATGCACATTCTCGATAATCCCTGGTTTAACAGAGATGTTGATCGGAATGGTTGGAGTGATATCTCCCATGTTTCCCTCGGACAACACTTCATGAATCAAATATGGATTGTGAAGTGGGTCAGTCGATACCGGAAATGCATGGGATCCTAGACAGGCAGAGATGTCACCTAGGGTTGGGAGAAACGAGGAACGATGATGTCCATCCACCCATGGATTTACTTCGAGAGACATGACCTCCACGATACCCTCGTCAGTAGGGAAAGTATCATTTCAGGGATCATCAGAGTCCCAAAAGCCAAACCAGGGAGACTATGCATAAGTGTCTAGGGAAGAAACCAAATGAGTATTGGTCTCGAATGCAGCCTCGGAAGCCATGAGAATATCTTGATACATTTTCTCAGCTGGGCTAAGAGGCATAACATCACCAAAACTTCTGATCTGGTTGGGATTAGGAATAATCCATGGATTGTGACCAGATGAATTCATGTTGACGGAGGTCACATTCAGAGGCAGAAGTAGAAAAACTCCCATAAGAGACGAGTCTTTGAATAGACCCGGCCCAATGTTCTCATAAGGAGTAGCGTCCTTTCCAACATACGGAATGTTGATTGCTGAAGCTTCAGAGGGGAAGAAATCCAACTGATCAATAGTCACTATCTTCCCCTGATGAGGGAAATGGAGGAGGAAAAAGAGGGTGGAGACTACACAAACCATGGCATTTTTCCAACTAAATCCAAGAAGGAGATTATAGTTCAAGTTGGCATCCACTACTTTGACTTCCATGGTTACCATTTTCCCCTCCAACAGGATGGGTAATCCCTTGAGAATTTTGTATCATCGATAACCTCGACCATCAAAAGCTTATTCAGAGACTGACTCAATGGGGGGAAGTCGATGGCTTTCCAGTATGAAATAGACATGATGCAGGTCGAAGCGCCTTCATCAATGACAATCCAATGAATATTTTTTCCCATAATAGTAACTTGAATCAGAAAATATACGTGTGATGGGAGGCGAGGAATGAAATTCTCGAGATCAAAAATAATCATATTATAATCTGAAGGATCAATCCCTCTAATGGCAGTGAGTAGTGCCTTCCGTTGTGATGGGCACAACTAAAGGACCTCCAAATCCAGCATCGTTGAAGGCACTTGAACTAGATCTTCTACAATAGTGTAGTGTTGTGTTGTTGGATTATAAGATAATTTCTAGAGAACACCTTTTTGGGGTGGTTGGATAATGGAGTCACCACTTGGTCTCTCGATCTGGAGAGGACTAGAGGTAGGAGACGTGGAAGAGGAAGAGTCATTTGGGTCTTCTGGTTCCACAAGAACCTTGAATATGTTGGGATAATCTTTTTTTCTCGTCGTGATGGCAACAGATTGTGTTATATTCATGAACATTAAGAGCTACCAGCTGATTGAGCCTAGTCTACCATTTACGTCTGCTGGGAAGGGAACGGTTCTTTCAAAATGGTCGGAGTCTCAGGTGCGCCCTTTAGAAGACGAGCAACTTCAGTATGCCGAGGAAAATCCTTGGTTTAATGATCATCATCACATATTAGACAAGGATTTTTGGGCTTACGTGTTGAAGAATCACCAGAAAATGACTTCTTTGAATCTTGTCTAGGGTTCTCGGATTTAGACTTACCTTTACCCTTTTTCTTACCCTTCAAGGATTTGTCTGCTGCAGTAGACTGAACATCATTTACCTCTAATGTTTTACCATGATTATTTTTGCTATTAGAAGGAGTAGGGGGCGCATCAGTAATAGTGGATTTGGACTTTGAAGAAGTCTTAGGCGCGCTACTATTAGTATGAGCCACTATCCCAATAACACCATCCATCGGAAGCATAATAGGATACTGAGATGATGAAGGATTATTTGAAGGATGCGACGCATCCGGTAATAACTCATATAGATTCTCGGACTAGGAATAAGCCAAGTCAAGGTATTGAGATCTAGCGATGACCTCCGCTTCCATAACACACCCTCCCATTGCAAGATCTTTTGCAATTTTGGGAAAGAATGATTTTGTGAACCATTCGGTCAACATATGATTAGGGATCTCAAATTTGATGAGGCGAAGGCGACACCGCCATTCATGGATGTGATCCAAGGTATGTGTAGCAGTCGGCTGCTTCAACGAGGTGAGAAAATGGGTGTCGGTTTCATACCAGACAGGAAACTGGAAGTGAGTGAGGAAGGCCATAGCCAAGGAATTGAACTCAAATAAATTCCTCGAGGGAGCTCAATGTACCATTTGGCTTCAGCGCCAGTTAAAGTGTGCTAGAAAATACGAAGACAAATGGAATCGTCTACCCAATAATTAGAGGAACACCACAAGTGTTATTTCATAACATGAGTTTGGGGGCATTCCCCAAATTTTCCTTCGAACTTCAGACAATATCCTGAAATCTTAGTTGGAATTGGCGGCCAATGCAGCTGATGCTGGATGGGGTCATTTGTGAGCTTTGACACATACAGCAATTCTAAAATATCTAAGAATGGAAAATGTGGATGATGAGGTGAGAAAGGTCGGGGTTCCAACCTGATTGATAAGGATTTTGCCCCCAATAGGGCAGATTCTGACCCAGATATGCATATTTCCCCCATGGCTGGTAAGGACCTTGCTGCAAATATTGTTGATAGGGACCTGGTTGGGGTTATTGATATGGCCCCTGCGAGAACTGAGGCTGTGGATCTTGCTGGACATGGGGTCTGGGATAAGGTCCCTGCTAAACATGAGGTCCAATTTGCAGTCCCCGTTGAAAGTAAGGTCTAGCCTGGAATCCCTATTGAACGTAAGGTACAGCCTGTGCTCCCTGTTGAACATGAGATCCAGCCTGTGGTCCTTGTTGAACATGAGGTCCATCTTGAGGCCCTGGCCGAGCCTGCTCATACTGAGGAATTTGTTGATATGAAGCAATAGGTTGAGGCCTATTCTGGGTTTGTTGGTATTGACCTTGAGGAAATGGTTTGTACTAAGTACCATACTGATGAGGTAAAGGACCAGATTGACCCAGAAGGAGATTCGTACCAGCTTGGGTGTAAGAACCAAACTGAGGATTAGTCACAACAGCACTAACTGAAGGATCGGGTTGTTGGACATACTGTTGATATTGTGTGTTCGACCTTTGAAGATAAGGAATGTTAGGTTGTTGATCATATGAATATGTTGTTTTTAGCTATGGAAAAGGTTGTTGAACCTGGGAACATTGAAGATGAGGCTAACTCACCCTAGGAATAGATCCAGAACTCGGTTGCCCCCGACCCAAAAGGGGAGGTACATAGAGAGGGTTAGAATTCACCCTAGGCATGGAATAAACCATGGATTTCCCACTTGATGTGGGACTTTTGTAATTGCATATGGTGAGAAGGGGACAAAGGATCCGAATAACACGGTCATTTGACCAATGGTGTCCATCGGTCGAACAATAGGTTGAGACACAGCGACCACTTTTGAAAAACATGGGCTGGAAGACAGAGTAATACTCGTTGACCAAATTGGATCCGGAAATAAGGGTGTACCACCAAAAGCTCCAGAAATAAGGTTTCCAAAAGAGGTATAACTATGCGGGAGCATAGACGCAACATAACTAGACTGTATTTCGGTTCCACTACCCAAATCGTGAGGTTTGGATCTGAACAATTCTCCCTCTGAGGGAAAAATCGACGAAGAGGCTTCTGGGATATACGAGCCATAGGTTTCCTGAAGAGTGCTTTGAGGAGCACTCACGAATGGAACATCATCAACAATAGATACCAGTTCGTCAGGAAACAACCGATGGACGGTAGAGCAATATGCTACCGTAGAAGCTCGAAAATGGATTTCGGGCTGATCAAAAGCATTGTAAGGTTCTTCAGGAGAGACTACAATTGAATCAAAGAGCATATTTGGAGGAAAGGTCAAGAACTGTGCAGATTTTTCGGGGCTTTCTAGCTCAGATTATTTCGATGTTGTCCAAGGGGAACTGATAGGAGGTGCTCGAGACGATATGGATTGAACACTGATGACAATTCCAAACTCTTCACCTTGCACTTGAAGGGTTTCAACCAAAAAACGAGGGACCTCAGGAGGAGGTTATTGAGATCTGTCAGAGGAGGGAGTGGGTGAATTCGAAAATTAAACCACAATGACCTTTGAGAAAAAGATAAAAAGGAAAGAGGTGAAAAAAATCACAACTTACCAAGCAATAAACGCTGGAAAGCTGCATGAATGAGATGTTTTCATGGGAAATTACTTTTAGAATTAACAAAAAAATAAATAAAAAGGGTGTGCTAGGCATAAAGGTTTACCAAGTATCCGTGAACTGCAATATACACCTTGATGATAAAATGAAAGAGAAATGACCAAGTACTTAATGTATGGCATCCAATCACCCCGAATGTTGTGTTTGGTGTATCATGTCAACAAGGCGGCCAACTCGGTTACCTATGGCAAGCTTGCAACCTAGTGGTGTCTCCCCAAATATATGCGATGGTACGTGGGAGTCCAGTCCATAGTAGTGTTGTCTAATGTGTAACCGTTCGATGAGAGTGCCCCAAATATACTTATCATACATCAATATACTTCCATACGTGGGACAGGATATCACCTCCGATTTGTAACGCAAACCATTAGCGACAGCTCCTATGCTTAACAATGTCGGAACATGTCTCTAGCCTAGACCACAAAATAGTCTCGTTAATTCCAATGCTCCTTAAGGTAAATTGGGTTCATTTTAAGTTGATCTTGATTAAATTTTTATTTTAAAGGCTCAAAACGAATGTCACCTGAATCCTTATGGTGCAAACTAGATGCAAGAAAATAAGCTTGCAATTTCAATGAATTCTAAACTACTTAGGGAAGAGAGACAAACAAGAATGCACTTAATGCAACAACAATAATGCCCCTAAAACTAGTTTAGAGTTACGAAAATGCAACGCTTTTCAAATTGAATTCACTTTCCCAATAAATGCAACTTATTGAAAATGAAAATGCCTTTCCTTTCACTAAGATGTACGAAATTTATTTTTTTTGTTTTTCACTTTGAATTGTAATCAAAAGCAAAACAAATAAATGAAAGAAGAAATGCAAAATCCCTTTAGTTTTCTTTCAATCGAACCAAACAAAAATCACTTTAAAGAATGCACGAATGAAATGCTCTTCTTAAAATGACAAATATAATCTAAATCAAAAATGAAAAAGAAAATCACTTCCAATTATTTTTGAGTTTAGACAAAACACACTCTTTTTTTGTGGAGGTAAATCCCCTCTGCAGACAGAGGCGATCCCACTAGCCCTAGAGTGGGTCTAGAAACAATCAAAACATGCAAATCTATTGATTCCTAGTTACAAAGGATAGAATCACGATAGATGGCTTACCGTGATTCCTTCGTTGCTATTGTCGAAGAAGAAGTGGCACTTCTGTTCCTAACTGGACAGGTCACGATCCATGAGCTCGATGCATCCAAATACATGTACACATGCAAAGAAGAGAGACAACATGCAACGTAATATTTTACACTTTATAACTATCGATCAGTCAGACAATAACAAATGAAACTGAATTATATAATGGACAAAAGCAATCATGGAACCAATAGCAGAGTCATGTATATTAAGATACAAGAGAAGGATTACAACTGGTGCTCTGACATCGTGATCTTCCTTCGACAGGATTCTAGCGAGACGTGTCTCACAAAGCTCGTCATGGATTTGACAAAACTCTCTCTCTCACAGGATTCTCCTTAGCTCTGCTCTTGATTGTCACTCTTCTATAATTTCCTTCGCAAAAGTTCAGCTAGCTAGCAAATGGAGAGGGCAAGCCTTTATAGAAGGAGAAGGAGAGGTTAGGATCCCTATAATCATGGGGGAGAGTCCTATCTCTTAGGAAGGTTAGATGAGAGGTGGAAAACCACTTCCTAATCAAGGAGATCCAGAGCCAAACAGCCCAACTTCTTTTTGATGATTCGTTCTGAAGTTTTTAGAATCAAACTTCCGCCTTCTATTGTTAAAAATAATTCCTTAATAGGCTTGGCACGGGCAATACAGAGGGACGGAGCGCCAACTGGCGCACCCACTAGTGTATATTTTCCCCATTGGCGTGAGGGATGAACTGTCTACTCGCACCAATTCCAAAACATGGGTTTTTGGGGCTTTTCTAAGGAAATGTTCTTCGGGAGAATTCTTGCCCTTATTCAGAAGGATACCATCAAGGTGTTTTCAGGACATTTTGATGTTCACAGGTCACGGGAATAGTCCTCCAATGTACGAGACGAGGGATTACAGGGATGGTGACAAAATGCTGTGTAACAGAAGCCCCCTAAAGCATGAGGTCCGAGAGAGAGGGAGGGGTGAAATGCTTTATGAGAACGCATTCAACTGAAAACATTGTCATCGAAAGACCTGCAAATACAAATACAACTGATATCTTTGATACATGATATGTGGTATGGGCACAGCCATCCATAATAAAGTGTACAAAACGAGATCCAAGGTATGGACGCAGCCATCCAGCAAAATAAGGATCAACAAGTAGACTCAAGTATGGTCACAGCCATCCGATACAAATAGTCAAGTAATAATTCATAATAATTCACAAAGAGCCCATAACCTGGATTTCATTAGACAAAAATCCAGGGTCTTGCGCTCCATCTCGACCCGAACAGAGTACAAGTTCGAGCATGCGAATATGTGAGCTGAAGTCGAACATGCAAGAACATCGTTTGATTATCAGCCAATGATGAAAATTGTTAACAGATGTGAGAGAAACCACCAATAATGACGATGGCTCTCAAGGTACAAAAGGTACAATCCACGGAGTGTGAACAGTGATCTGGCATCAAACACCCGCAAAATCATCCGATCGAAGGCCAATAATGAAAACCTTATGTCGAATGCAAAGAACCTGCCATTGAGGCATGCAGGCTCCAAGGCACCTGAAGGGAGTCTCTAGATCAGCTTCCTAGATAATGAGTTGAAGTCGAAAAGAAGTGACTTTGATCGAAGGTGGGCCATAAAGTTTCCCACATCATCGACACGAGATAGAGGAACATGATGTTTTTGAATCAAGACCAACAGAGAGTCGGAGGTAGGTTGAAAACTGTAGAGGCCAACTTCTCTTGAACATATCGGTGGCACGACCCTGGATTTGGAAGTATTTGACATCAAGAGATCTGAGGTCATGGTGATGTGGCAAAGAGCAGATGAGTGATCAAAATAGATTACCCAAACCCATGGAAGCAAGCAGGTAATGAGATGAGATGTCCCCAATCCGATACGAATGCAGACAAGTGCCATGTTCAAGAGCGACATACTGCCGACACGACTATGATATTGGTTCCATTTTCCCCCACCATTTCTGGAGAGTACCCCAATTATTTTTTAAAACAAGCTTGAAAGGGATAGCATATGCTTGCGATGTAAGTTTGTCCTTCGGGAAAATCCAACCTAGTACATTTTACAAGCCCTAGGAAGGAGGAACTCGAGTAACATCAATACGATGGAGTCCAATGTCATCAGTTTTTAACGAGTTTGAAAAAGGAAGAACTCGGCATATTTTCATATTTAGAGAGTTTGAAAAGACAGCGGAAAAGAAAACTCTAGTAGTCCCTTTTCGTAGGTAGTCCCACAGATCTGAAAAGGTAGAAAACTATGTCTGAGAGAACCTCCTAGTCGTGATAGGCTAGGGTATTCCTTTTTCTTAAATAATCTATCCCAACCCGAAAAAGGGGTAAACGTATACTGGGTAGATGTCGTTTCATAGCCAATTTAACGAGCTCAAAACGACAAGCGACTCGGCAATATTTTTAGTTTTAGAGAGTTAGAAAAGAGCTTAAAGGTGACTCCAGTAGTAAATTTTTCTTGTTTTTAATGAGTCTGAAAAAGTATAAAATACAACTCGTCTCTTTGTCAAAATCACGTGAAAAACATGTTCCTACACAAAAAGGCGTGTGTAAAACATATTCAACAAAAATAATGTGAAAATATATCGAAAAACATGTTTAAAAACCAATTTAGGACTTTGAAAAGCTATTAAAGACCAACAGTGGTAAAAAATATTTAATTTTCACTTTTACCTCTTTGCAAAGCAACAGTGACCCTTTTGTGCTTCAATCTTCAAGCCACAAGTGCGACCAATCCAATGGACCAAATTGAATTCCGTCCAGTTTAGGTAAAAGCCGACCTCTTTGTCCATCTTTTAAGCTACATTTTACTGTATTTAATCATTATTTGAGGTCCTTTAGGGAAGTATTTTCAAATTTTAGGGCTCCGCGGTAAGCGCGGGTTCCAGGCACAGACCCACGCCAATCCGCTCTGTTTTACACAGAGGTCGCGCCAATGGAGCAACACAAAATCCGGCTAAAATTTCTCAAAAAACAACCAATGAAATTTAATTTTGAATACCCAAGGAGGTTTATAACGTTCCTATGTTTGATTGATGTAGGTATCCAGCAAAAAGGATGGTAATTGAATGGAAAGAGAGAGAACATAGCGAAGAGGATGAACTGGCAATGGGAAACGAGCATTGTATGAATGCTCTTCGAAATTGCGGGCCAAAAAAATTATTTCTGACGCCATGTCTCTGGGCTCAGCCCGAACTACTACAGTATCTCATCAACATTTGGGATGAGGATGAGGAAAAATTCAAACTTTGAGACCAATAACTTGAGCTTGAAGTATCAGATGTGTACTTCATCGCTGGACTATCACGCAGGGGTCCAGTCCCTATTCTGACCGGTACCAAGCCTTCAGGAGAAAACATGAAAATGGTCATGAACAGGGTGTGCCCAGGGGCATGCAAAGGAATAGTGAATGGGAAAGTATACATTCAAACCATCCCCAATCTAGCACTGAAATTAGTGCTACACACCATTGCGCGGGTTACAGTATCGCAAGCACCGCACGAGGCTACAAAAACACAGCTACTTCTTGCATCGGAGTGTATGAACCCAACTATCTTTGACTGAGCCACGGCCGTGACCATGAACAATAAACGGAAACTCACAAAATGCAAGAAGACCAAACTAAAACAATTTGGATATGGGTCGATTCTAGTGTCATTCTTCCCGGAACAATTACCTATTTTTCAGTGCCAGGAGGCCATAGTCCCGGATCCACCACTAAGAGAGCCACGAATGGCTTGATGGGCAACATTGATGCCCAGGGCAGGGTGCAGCCAGCAAATGTTCTGGTGCCCCGAGTTCTTTGATTGGTTCCGACGACAGTTGATCATCGTGGAGGACTGGCCCTATGCAGGCATCGAATTTACCGGAGACCCAAACCATCCACTCCCAGAGGGAGAGGACTGGGACGAGGAGCTTGGTAAGACTCTTTTTAATTTTATGAGTTTTATGATTTTTTGGTATACATGCATGTTCTAACATATAATCCTATATGTATGCAGATTTTGGCCCTAAGAGACCTGCCACAATGTCACCAATAGCGAGGAGGACCCCTCTCACTTATGACCCTCAAGGCGATGGGGACGAGCTCGTACATAACCTAGAGGGGATCGCTCACGGAGTTCCGGATTATGCTCGTTTAGCTAATGTTTCCCTAGCTTATCATAGGCACACCGTAGGGGTGCCAAGTCGTCTCCACTGCTTACTGAGGTGGTTGGTGTGGGCAGTGACATGCTACCATGAGCACCATGCCGATTAGTCACCTAGGCTTTCTATTTTCATATTTCTGAGAGACATGTCGTCTCCGGATGTAACTGACACAAACATGTATATTTTTGGTTTTATATGATGCACATGTTACAAACACTCAACATATATATATACATCTATTTTCTACATGGATCTGGCTTACATATGATAATGTTTTTAGAAATTGCGTAAATGTCTATCTAATACCATGTTGGCTACTGCATCTGTTAGTGTATTCATTCATCTTGGTATATGCTGATATGTGATGTAATCAAAATTTATTTCAAGTAAACGAATACGTAGATATAGTCTTAAAATGCATGGGTTTCTAACAGCATAATGACCATTGAGCTGTAAAACCACAAGCTGTGAGTCCAGATGTACAAGTAACGCACGAATGCTGAGGTTAACAGCCTTGTTTAATAATTCCAAAATGGAACTATATTCCATGAAATTATTTGTAGCAAGCCCTAGACAAACACCTTGTAAATTAACCAACTCAGCAGCAGGATTGTAAATTACCCAGGCTGCCGAAGACAGGTTCCTGGTACTGCGGGAGGCACCATCCACGAAACTGACATAAGGAGTAATAGAAATCTGCACAATAAAGAAGAACAAATAAGCATAAAAATGCTTACAAAGCACACCACACCACACATGCACAGAAATTAAAAAATCACCTATGTACATATACTATGCAAGAATGATTCAAGCATAATATTCCTTCAGGTACAACCCATTTCTGGGTTGCGCCAAAGGAAGACCTTCATAATTGATCAGCTCATAAGCCCCATTTTTCAATACATGTTTAATAATATAGGGCCCATGCTAGATAGGTTGGAATTTTCCTGCCCCAAGCTTGTCATGAACTTGATCATACAATAGGACGAGGTCCCCTTCGATAAAAGAGTGCAGAGAAACAGTTTGATCGAAATGAGATTTAACCCATTTTTTATGTGCCTCGATAACCAAAGCAGCCAAGCAGCGAGTTTCATCCAATCTCTCGAGATATAGGAGATGTTCTTCCTCCGGTGAAGTATCGGGCAGTAATTCCACATCTAATTTTAGTGAAGGGATCTCACATTCAACTGGAAGAGTGGCTTCCAGACCATACACCAACTGAAATTGTGTGAATCCTGTTACACTCTTCATTGACGTTCGGTAGGCCCAAAGAGCTGAAAACAACTAGAGATGCCAACTCGATTTGTGTATACCAATTTTTCGTTGAAGCATCGTGACAAGCACCTTGTTCACAGCTTCAACCTGGCCATTTGCCTGAGGGTAATATGGCGTTGAGTTGTCGTGACGCAAGCCCAACTTAGATGTCAGCTCTGCCATCATGTAGTCTTGAAAATGAGAGCCATGATTAGTGACAATGGCTTGAGGAACGCTGAAACGAGTGATCACATGGTTGAAAATGAACTGTGCAGCTATCTTACCGTCTGCAGCCAGTGTAGGCATTGCTTCGGCCCACTTGGTGAAATAATCTACGGAAACGATGATATAAGCATGCCCCCAAGCCGAGTGAGGGTTACATGTGATAAAATCAATGCCCCATTTGGCAAAATCGCCCACGGTAATGACAGGATGTAATGGGAGAGGCGGCGCATGCATCTTGCGTTGGAAGATCTGGCACGCATGACACTTTCGTACTGCAACAATATAGTCTTTAAATATAGATGGCCAGAAATAGCCCACACGAAGGATCTTCTGTGTGGTAGCATAACCGGACATGTGACCGCCACAGGCGCCACTGTGACAGTCATTCAGAACTTTCTCAGCCTCTTCTAAGGTCAAACACCGACGGAGTACGGAATAGACTCCAACGCAATATAGGGTATCTCCGACAATGTGATATGGCTACGACTGATGTCAAACGCGGCGTCGAGCCTCCTTCTTTAACTCAGACCGGAAGGTCGATGTCTGGAGGTACATGATGATATCACCATACCATGGATCAAGAGTGCTAACTAAGAAGAGAGTTTCATCCGGGATATGATCCTCAGATTGAGACGGAATAGAGTCGGTAGGGAGAGAAAAAATGAGATCAACAAAAACCAGTGATTTCTTTGATTTGGCAGTAGTGAACTCCAAATCAAACTCTTGGAGGATCACAATCCACTTTGAGTACTTTCCCCCCAGCAATTTTCGAGACAAAATGTAAGTCATGGGGTTGCAGTCGGAAATCACGGTTACCATGCATAACAGGATGTAATGGCGAAACCGTTGAACGGCCTAGACCGTGGCCAGCACCAACTTCTCGACATGTGCATAACGCATTTTAGTTTCGAGGAGGTTCCAAGACAGGTAATAAATCACGTGTTTGTTCCCTTCATTGTCATCCTGCACCAGAACCATGGCAATTGTACTGAATGCGGAAGCCAAATAGAGGGTAAAGTCATGATGATAATTCGGAGGACGTATTAATGGAGTGTTGATAAGCAACGTCTTAAGGTTATCGAAATATTGTTGAGCAATCTCGTCCCAACAAAAAGGGACGTCTTGTTTTAGAAGTCACGTGAACCCTTTGGCTACCTCTGCATAGTTCGGGATAAAACGACATAAAAAATTCGCTTTCCCTTGAAGACTCTGAAGCTGATGTAACGAGGATGGGGAGGGGAGATTAACAATATCCTCAACCTTAAGAGGGTCAAGGCGAATTTTGTCCTTAGAGACAATGAAACCTAAAAGTCGGCCAGAGTCAACGCAGAAGACGCACTTGTGAGGATTCAACCTGATGTTGTAACGTCTACAGCGGAGAAAAATCTGGTAGAGATGTTCTGGATGGTCTTTGCGCAAAGCCGAATGATCCAGAAGGTCATCCAGATACGGCTGAACAACATTACGTATGTCATGAAAGGTGTAAGACATGGCATGCTGGAAGGTAGCCCCAACATTTTTCAAGCTGTAAGGGAGTTTCTTATAGGCGAATGTTCCCCATGGACAGATAAAAGTGGTCTTATGTTGATCAGATGGGAGGATATTGATTTTATTATAACCTGAAAAGCCATCCATAAGGGAAAATATCTCACTCCCCACACAATTTTCAATGATCTGATCAATAAAAGGGGTGGGATAGTTGTCCTTAGGGCCAGCCCGATTGATATCTCAATAGTCAACACATACTCGAATTGTGTCCTGCTTCTTATCCACAGGGACAATATGGGAAACCCACTCTGTGAGAGGGATCAGATATATGAAACCCGCTTTAAGAAGTTTCTCAACTTCAACTTTTATACCAATGGCTTTCCGAGGATGCACTGGATGTAGACGCTGGCGCACGGGCTTCGCGCCGGGATAGGTGGGAATTTCGTGCACGAAGATACTAGGATCAATTTCAGGCATCTCTTCATAACACCACACGAAAATATCACAGAATTCATGGAAGAGACTAGTGTACACTTGAATCTCATCGGGAGAACAAGTGACTCCCACATGGATGTTCTCGACAACCCTCGGTTTAACGAAGATGTTGATAGGCATCGTTTGGGTAATGTTACTCAAATTTTCTTCCGAGAAAACTTCATGAGTCAATATTAGCGTTTGGAGTGGTGGAGAGGGAACCTGAGATGCAAAACGCTCGATACAATTAGACATTTCCCCCAGGCTAGGCATGAACGAGGAATGATGATGCCCATCGCTCCACGGTAGATCTTTAAGAGACATAGTCTCCACAATAGCTTCATCAGACGGAAATACTTCTCTCAAAGGATCGGGTGAATCTGCCTCGCCGAGCCAATGGGATTGAGAATAAACATCAAGAACCATGCTCAAAGGAGCATTATCAGTAGGAGGAGGATCCGATGCGGCAATGATCTCACAATAATTGATTTCAACCGGGGTCAGAGGCATCGATTCTCCAAAAGAAGCAACCTGTTCAAGAGAAGGGATGATCCATGGGTCATCCGACCTAGAGATCATATTGACTTGATCGGTATTGGGTGGTGGAAAGGTAAAAATACCCATGAGAGCAGGAGCTTTGAAAAGACCCGACCCTATGCTGTCAGGGGGATTGGGAATTTGGTCCATGTATGGCACGTTGTTCTCGGAAGACGAGGTAAATAATGACAATTGATCGACAGTAATAATTTTTTCCTCATGCGGAAACTTCAGAAGTCAAAAGAGGGTGGACGGAATGCACAACATAGTGTGAGTCCAACTGTGACTGAGTAGAATATTATAGTTGAGTTTTGCATCAACAACTTCCACTTCAACGTTGACATTCTTTCCTTGCAATGTAATCGGTAAGCTAGCGAGAACACCCAAGGGTTTTGACTCCCTTCGATTAAATGCCTCGAGGGCATTGGGTGAAGAATTGAGGGCTGGAGAGCCAATGGCCTTCCAGCAGGCAGATGACATGATACAGGTAGATGCACCTCCATCCACTATGGCCTTATGGATGTTGAGACCGTTAATACCGACTTGTATAACAAGCGCGATCTGGTGCGGAAGTCGGGGGATGAAATTCTCTAGATCGAAAGTGATAAGACTAGAATCGGCAGGATCGATACCGCCGATCGCAGATAGCAATGCTTTCTGTTGAGACGGACAACTCTGGAGGACTTCTAACGTGGACATCATGGACGGAGCCTACACTAAATCCTCAAAAATACTATAATGTTGAGTGGCACAGGCATTAGGATTATAGGAAGACCTCTGGAGAACATCTTTAGAAGGTGGCTATATAACGGTTTCAACACTGGGCTTCTCAATTTCAAGGGGACCAGAGATAGGTGGGGGAGTAGGACCATCAATGACCTCCTTCCCAGCCACCTAATGTGATTCGAGATAATATTTCAACCGAGTAGCGATGGAAACGGGTGCAGAACCATTCATCATGAAAACCTAAGAGCCAAATGACGCAGATGGTGCAAATTGATCGATCATCTAGGTCTGTTGCGATGGGAAAGGTTCTTTAAGGACTGCAAAAGTTACCTTAGCACCTTTGAATAGTTGGCTAACCTTGGATCATCGAGGAAAATCCTTAGTGTAGTGATCCTCTTCACAAATTAAGTAGGGATACTTTGGTTTTCGCTGTGAACCATCATCAGCACGGGGTTTAGACGATTTCGGTTTTGGGGCATCGGATTTGGCCTTGCCTTTTCCCTTCCTTTTCCCCTTGGATGTCTTGTTCGCAGGATTGGCCTGAACGGTGTTGACCTCTTTGGTTTTACCAGAATCTGGGGAAGCCTGAGGAGCAGAAGTATTGGAAGAATTCGATTTCTACTTCCCATTGGAAGACTTGCGTGAAGTCTGAGAGACAGAACCAATAACACCGTCTACTGATGGAGTAGCCAGCGCTTTAGATGTCCCTGGTCGTAGGGCATCAATCAAGATGTCGTATAACGTGCCTGATTGAGAGTACACTAAATTCAGTACTGGCATGAGCAATGGCCTTTTCCTTGGTTACACATGTCCCCATAGCAATGTCCTATGCAATCTTATTGACAAAAGAGGTAGTGAACCAGTGAGTCAGAAGCTGATCAAGAATGTCAAAATTGATCAAACGACGACGACGCCTCCATTAGTGAATGTGATCTGAAATGTGAGTAGCTTCGTCCTGTTTTAGAGATTTCAGGAGATGCGTCCCAGGTTTGTAACGAACCAGTAACTGGAAATGCGTCAGGAACGCCATAGCTAGAGTATTAAAATATTGAAAAATACCACAGGATAGTTCTATGTACCATTTAGTAGCAGCGTCAGTGAGAGCACGCTGGAAAAGATGCAGACGAATCGAGTCATCCACCCAATAATTCAAATAACACCATAAATGGTATGTCATGACGTGTGCTTGGGGGTCTTCTCTAGATTTTCCCTCAAACTTAGGAGAATCACCAGGCACCTTCATCAGAACCAAAGGCCAATATGGATTATGAAGAATCGGATCATTGGTCAAGTTGGACATGTCTGGTAACTCCAACGTGGCGAGAAAAGGTAACTGAGGGTTAAAAGGCATGCCAAGCCCCCGATAAGGACCTTGTTGGCCGGATAAATCGATTTTGTGGAAAAGATCGATCTCCCTAGTATCAGAAGATAGTCTAGCAACAAACAGACAATTAAATCTATCTTTCCCTAGATATATAACGATTTAGAAGTAAATGCTACAAAGGTGTTAAGATCCTACCTCGATCCAACGCTTGTTTGTAGTAGTCTTCTTTCAGTCACCCAAAAGAGTTACGTTTGAAGACCTGCATTAACAAGTAAACATCAAATAGCACCTGCATAGCATATATTCATAAATCATATCCATTATGGTGATCAAGGAATCCATAAAATAAACAATCAGATGATATCTTATTGAGAAAAATGAACTTATTTGTATTAACTTTGAAATAGTAGAAGAACCTTACAACCTTTTCAGCCTTGATGTTGAACAGGTCCTCCCGGGGTCTGAAGCAGGAATTTCCTCTACTCTGACAGGTCTTGCACTCTTCCAACTGAGATACATACAAGTATGTAATATTTCTTCATAAAATCTCAGCTAAAGGAGTCTAAGTTCCAACAGCACTTTACCTCAAAAAATACTAAAGCTTGAACTCCATTTAAGGCTGCCCAAGGCCTCTTTTTATAGTGCAAAAGAGGAGGTTACAGTTCCAACTATGAAGGGATAAAGTCCTCCTTCAAAGGGATAAGCTCCTCACATCAAGGGGTTAGCTCCTTAAGGCAAGGGATACATGAACTTGAAAAGAGCAGTTATGCCACCGCAAGATTCCTTCCAAAGGCTTCTAGAAATTACTGAAAGTGAGATTTTTGAGTTTACTTGCACCTTTTTAATCTTTTATAGGGGTCTGCATCCTTAACACAGAGAAAGTGCGGTCAGGTTCGCAGGAGACATGACCATTAGGTGCGGGACCGTAGTTAAGACAAAGAGAAAGTGTGATACCAGAGTTTTAGAGACTTTTGAGAGCTTTCTCTTATTTTTAAGGCTTGACATGAGGAACTGATGTTTTTATACTTGCAAAGGAGGAAAGTATGAGTGATAATGAGCTCATACATATAGCAGAATGTTAAAGTGACAATTTTCGTGAAGTCTGTAATAGATGAAGATAGAGTCTGCCATGTATGAAGAGTGAAGTACTTTGTCATTTCAAGGATCATCCTGTGGACACCCCAGTCGAAACCTATAAAAACATTCAATGCAAAATATATATATGTAGACATATCATCGCTGAGGTAGGAATTCCCATACTCAGATCAAAAATTACTAGAAAACTGACTTAAACTATTTTGATACAGGAATGATTTTCAATACATCAACAGTATAGACATGTGTAGACATAGTATGGACGTAGCCATATGTTTATGAATAGTCCACTGTATAAATGAATAACGAAATTCCTCATAGCCTGGATGGTAGAAACTAGATCCAGGGTCTTGATTTCTGCTTCTCGAACTAGTACGATTATATCCATGTGATTGAATGTGTCGAAGTCGAACATGGTAGAAACCACTTGATTACCAGTCAATAATGTGAACTGTTAACAAGTGTGAGAGTAACCACTAGTAATATCAATGGCCCTCAAAGTACTCAGTACAATCCATGAAATTTGAATGAATGAGCTCAAGTCGAACATGTCACGCAATCATTCGATCGAAGGTCAATGATGCAACCCATCGTCGAAGGCGAGAAACCTGCCATTAAGGCATACAGATTTCAAGGTACTGATGATTTCTAGATCAACTTCCTAGATAATGAGTTGTCGTCGATAGAAAGTGATCTGTTGTAGGCGAGCCCACAACATGAAATCATAGATCAAGTTTTGAAGAAATATATTGGCAAGGACTGACTCAGGGATGGTCAAAATGGAAGAGAAATATCTTGCAGATGAATGGTTTATTTGAACTGACCTCTTGAACACATAACGACACTGCAGATGGCTTGGTGACAATTGACCCGAAGCTAATACCCAGAAACCAGCTGAAGACTTTCAATATGGTTTGATTAACTATTAGGCAAAAGGATTTTCCCAACCCACGTGAACAAAAGTGTCATTTTCAAGAGTGGTTAACGTTTTTCCAAATAGTCAAAATGTAACAAACAGGTTCGTTTTTCTCTCTTTTCCCCCACCATTTCTGGCAAGTACCTCTTTACTTTTGACAAGCTTGAGGAGGATACCATTTTCTTGTTTATAAGTTCATCCTTCGAATGAGTCCAACTTAGTTTAAGATTTGAACCCTAAGAAGGAGTGGTCCGTTCCTGCTTAAAATTGAACAAGTCCTTTACTGTTACATTTTAACGAGTCCAGTATAGGAGAAACTCGGTGTTTTTCAATTTTAGGGAGTTAGAAGAAAAACTTAAGAAAACTCGGTGGGTGTACTTTTTCGTAAATTTAGTCTCTCAAGCCCGAAAGAGGATAAGATAATGCGGGAGAGAAATCTATTGGCTATAATTAGTCAATGTATACCTTTTCCGTAAATAGTCCATTTCAATTCGTAAAAGGGGTAAACTTATACTGAAAGGACGATCATTCATTTATTTTAATGAGTTTGAATAATCAAGTGCTCAACAATCTTTTCAATTTTCGAAAGTCTGAAAAGAGCTTAAAAGAAGACTCCAGGTTTTCGTTTTTTTGTAGATTTTTGAAAGAGTCTGAAAAACTAATAAAAGTATGCTCTTTGTCAAAAAACGATCAATTTTCCCGAAAAATCCAATTTTCTGCACAAAAACTCGAAACATTACACATACCTGTTTTAAGATAAATAAAAATGTTTTCAAAAATTACCTTTTTAAAGTGAAAAATAAACAAATTAAAAAATCATTTATTCGAAAAAAAACTTATAAAAAGGGCTTTTCTAACTTCATTTTTATCATTTGAGTTCAGAGTGAAAAGTGAGAGCTTTTGGGTAAAAAAAGTTCCTGTGAAGATTCTGGAGAATCCATCCGTCGGAATCGAAAACCGTCAGCTCCAGGTAATCCACGTCTTCCTTAACTTGCATTTCATCTGTTTAAATTTTTTTTTTTAAGCTTTAAATTTCATTTTTTAGGGAAAAATAGGTTGAAAAATCGCTTGCAGGGGTCCACAGGTGCAACACGCGGGCCCTGCAGACCCCGACTTTTTTCTACATAGAAAAATGTCCCAGGCTCGCACCTATTTCATATCTCCCATGCATACCTACGCATTTTGTATGAGAATAGGGTGCGGACCCCGCGCAATGAAATTTGAAACTTAAATTTCTCAATTTCCGCCCAGAATTTTTCAAACAAGTTTGTTCTAATATGTCTTTTTATGCATTGTAGGACATTCAAAATGCTTACTTCGCGAGAACGCGAGCACGAGTGTGTAGATGACGCCGCAATGAATCATGTTCCCACAATGCAGGCATTGAGAGCATGCGGTTTGTACAAGTTCTGGGCCATATAGGGCATGAGGGCCCAAGTAGACCTCCTGACATGGCTGGTAAACAAATGGGACACTCAAGACCAGTGTTTTGTTATTGGCGGCCACCGGCTCGAAATTGAGCCAAAGGATATATATTTTTTAATTGTTTTGTCCAAAAGGGGTGAACAAATATCTCTGTTTGGGACTAGGCCAAGTGACCAGTATGTCGCTAGTCTTCGACTATATTTTTGTGATGATCGAGCAGACCCCAAGGATAAACGTATTGATATTAAAACTATCATCCGACCTGAGCTCAAAGTTATTGCATTCACTGTTACTAGACTGTGTGGGAGTGCAGCATTACATGTGGCTACTGGGTCCCAAATGCGGATTGCAGTAGATTGCTTCCGAAGCACAATATTCAACTGGTGTGAAGTAGTATTGGCCAATGTGAAAGGCCCACTAACCAGAGCAAAAAATGGCAAGTTAAACAACTTTGGTTATGGATCCATTGTAGTTAAATTTTCTCTGGAGAGGATTCCCTTACTAGCTCCGCAGCTCATTCCAGTCGATCCAGGCAGAGTCTGGGAACCTCGGATGGTTCGATGGGTAGCTTTGATGGCCCGTCACGCTGAGGGAATAGAGGTTGTTTGATTCACATCTGCATATTTTCGTTGGTTGAACAACCAAATTTTTGTGATTGAGGATTTTCCATACGCCAGGATGGACTTCCGCGGCGACTGAGACATGGCTCTTTCAGCAGGAGAATAGTGGGATGATTCAGGTAAAAAACATTTTCGACATTTTCTAAGTTCTAATTTTTTTTGTATTTTAATCGTCCAAAACTAATAATCAAAATTTTAAATGCAGATGTGGGCCCACGACGACCAGCCACTCTCCAGCCTTATGAGAGGAGACACCCAGCTGCAGTAGCACCAGCCCCACAGGGTCACTCAACAGAGATCCTGACCGACTTGGAGCATCATCTAGAGCGATTGACACTAGATATTCCAGATACCGATATAGATGATATTCCACTTAGGTTATAGAGATATGTGATTGGGGTCCTGGGACCTTTTAGGAGGTTCCTATGTAGGGTGGCCCAAGCAGTAGTTTCTTATCGTGATCATCATCAAGGATAGGACGATCATTTTGTAGACTCATAACATTTTTGACTTTTTGTATTATCATTTTTGCCGATCATAAGGTGCTTTTCAACCTATGATTGAAGACGATGTATATTTTGAAACAAACTTCTATGCTATGATATATCATTATTACCGACTATCTGTGTAACATGTTATCGAATGTTGTGTAATTTGTTGTTTTGATTATTGCAAATGTATATTTATCATACTAGAAGCAACTGCATCTGCTAATGTATTTAAATGTCTTGGAATATGCTGATATTCAATGTAATCAAATTCATGTTCCAAGAGACGAACTCTAAAAAATAACTGTAATAATACCGGATTTCTAATGGCATAAACCCTGTTAAGCTGTAATACAACGAGTTCAGAATCCAACCTAACAATCAAACTCCGAATTCCAAATGATATGGATTCAGATAATAACTCAATCACTGCACTATACTTTGAAATTTTATTCGTTGTTTGACCGAGGCTTACCCCATGCATGGACACTAACTCATCAGAGGGTGAATAGATAACCCAAGCTGCAGAAGAAATGTTTCGTGTACTATGACAAGCACCATCAGCAAAACCAATATATGTTTGGAGAGACGTCGACATCTGAAATATCAAGAGTAAAACCCAGATAAGCAGGAATAGTGATAAGAGCACACTCTAAACTAGGCACGCTTTTCTAATCTAAGACACACCAACTGTAAAGACACTAATCTAACAAAAAATCTCCACTCAGAATTTTAAGCATAATATCTCTTCAGATAAATCCCATTTCTGGGTTTATCTAAGGAGACCCCGTCAAAATCTATCAATTCATAGGCCCCTTTTGCCAGCTTTCGCTTAACAATGTAAGGACCATGCATAGGTACAAATTTTCTAGCCCCTAGTTTATCATTTGCTTGATCATATACTAAAACTAGGTCTCCTTATAAAAATTTGCAAGGTGTAACATTTCTGTCATACTGAGCTTTTATTCGCTTTGCATGAGCCTCGTTTGCTAATGCAGCAGTGCGTCGATTCTCATCTAGTTGAGCTAAGTACAAAAAACGTTTCTCTTCTTCAGAAGTAGCTGGGCGTAATTCTATGGCTAATTTTAATGACGGAATTTCGCATTCAATAGGTAACACAGCTTCCAAACCGTAAACTAGTTGAAAAGGAGTGAAACCAGTTCATGTTTTTACTGAGGTCCGATATGCCCAAAATGCTGAAAATAACATAGAATTCCAATTCAACTTATGAATACCAATGATTCGTTTGATCATAGTGACTAAAACTTTATTGATAGCTTCAACCAGACCATTAGCCTGCGGGTAATATGGAGTAGAACTATCATGGCGTAGGCCAAGTTGATCTGTCAGTTCAGTCATCACGATATTTCGAAAATGACTTCCATGATTCGTAATGATAGCTTGAGGAACACTGAATATAGAAATTATATGATTTAATACGAAATTTGCAGCAGTCTTGTCGTCTACCGAAAATGTAGGCATCGCCTCGTCCCACTTAGTAAAATAATCTACCGCTAGAATAATATACGCATGCCTCGGCCGAGTGAGGGTTACATGTAATAAAGTAAATACCCCACTTTTCGAAAGGACCGACAGTAATTATAGGGTGAAGAGGAGCGGGTGGTGCACGCATTTTACGATCAAAGACATGATAATTGTGGCATTTCCAGACTGCATAGATACAATCTTTGAATAAAGACGGCCAGAAATAACAAGCACGCAATATCTTTTGGGCTCTGGCATACCCAGACATATGACCGCCACATGCTCGATAATGGCATTCAGAACCTTCTTAGCTTCTTCATGAGTAAGACAGCGTCGGAAAACAGAATCCGCTCCATGACGATAGAGTGTATCACCAATACTATTGTACTGTTGGGATTGGAAACATATTTTCCGTCACTGAGATCGTGAGATTTCAAGCCGAAAAGATTGGGTTTGGAGATAAACAATAATATCCCCATACCAAGGATCAAAAGTACTAATAAGAAACAAGGATTCGTCCGCAATGGGCTGCTCCGCCACAGTTTCATTATCAGTAGAGGGGAAATCACACATCAGTTCAGCAAAAACCAAAGACTTCTTTACCTTGGATTTTTCAAATTCCAAGTCAAATTCGTGCAGGATAACTATCCATTTGGAATACTTGCCCCCTAGCAGTTGTTTGGTCAAGATATACATCATGGGGTTACAGTCGGAAATCACTATGGTTTTGCGTAATAAAATGTAGTGACGAAATCTTTGGACAGCTTGGACAACTTCCAAGGCCAATTTCTCCACATGTGAATATTTTATCTCAGTCGGGTGAAAATTTCGACTAAGATAGTAAATCACATGTTTATTGTTTAATTCATCTTCCTGAACAAGAACCATCGCAATGGTGGAATGAGAAGTGGCGAGGTACAAAAAATAATCCTGGTTGTAATTGGGAGGATGCAGTAACGGTGCATGGGTCAACGCGTGATTGAGTGCATCAAAAGATCGATTAGCAATCTCATCCCAAAATAACGGAACGTCTTGTTTTAACAACCTGGTAAAACCTTTTTTTAACTCGGCTTAGTTAGGAATGAAACAATGTAAAAAATTTTATTTCCCCTACAAACTTTGGAGTTGGCGCAGATTCGAAGGAGGAGGTAGATTGACAATAGCTTCAACCTTCGACGGATCAACATGAATTCCTGCTTTAGAAACGAAAAATCCTAGTAAGCAACCTGATTCTACACAGAAAACACATTTGTGTGGATTCAACGAAATTCGATAATGCCTACATCTCATAAAGATAACTCGTAAATGAGTGAGAAGATCGGCCCTACGCGATGAATGGGCAGGTAAATCATCGAGATAAGGCTTCACAATGTGCTTGATGTCATGAAATGCGTAAGACATAGCCCTTTGAAAAGTTTCCCTAGTGTTCTTTAATCCAAAGGGTAGTTTGCAATAAGAAAATGTTCCCCACGGACAAATGAAAGTTGTTTTTGTTTGATCAGCAGGGAGTATTTTTATTTGATTGTAACCGGAAAAACCATCCATAAAGGAGAAAATTTCACTACCGGCACAATCATCGATAATTTGATCGATATAGGGGGTTGGGTAATAGTCTTTAGGACAAGCTCGATTAATATCCCTATATTTGATACATACTCTTATCGTTCCTTGTTTTTTGTTGACAGGAACAATATTCGATACCCAATCGGTTAAAGAAATTGGATAAATGAAACCTGTGCGAAGTAGTTTCTCAACTTCGGCTTTGATAGTAACAGCTTTTCTTGGATGTATTTGATGTAAGCGTTTTCGGACAGGTTTAGCATCCGGATAAGTCTTAATTTCATGGACAACAATTGACGGATCGATTCCTGGAATTTCTTCATATGACCAGGCAAACACGTCACGGAATTCTTGAAATAGGGCTTTATAAGTTTGGATTTCATCATCCGTACAAGAAGCTCCTATATGAATGTTTCAATAATTCCTGGCTTAACTGAAATTTCAAGAGGAACCGTTCTAGAGATATTTTCTAAATTTAACTCAGAATCGGGATGTTGTAATGGATTCTGTGGTTCTTTGACATAATCAGTAGAAAAAATAGAAGAGAAATCATTTTCAAAATGATATAACTCAAGTAAAAATGAAGATCGGTGATGTAGATCTTCCCATGGTAAATCATCAACAGACAATAGTTCACGAATCTGTTCATCAGTATGAACAAGATTAGGAAATGTTGTTGTAGCTGAGCTAGATATAGAAAGTGAGTCCTCGTGGATCACATTCATTAGATTAGTTTTGATTGAAGAAGGATCAGAAAATGACTGTACAGCCTGATATTCAAGTTCAAAGGGACTCAAAGGCATCGCGCCATTAAATGAATCCACATCGGAATCAGAAGGTACGATCAAAGGATCATAAAAAGTAATAGTATTTCATGAAATCATATGAATATTGGCAATATGAGGTGATACGTTAGGAGGAGGAAATGAAAAAGTTCCCAGTAAACCGGAATCTTTAATTAAACCTATGCCGACATCTTTGTAAGGGATATTCGTTTTACCGATGTGCTGAATACTATCTGTAGAGGCTAGATCGGATGAGAAATAAGTTAACTAGTCTATTGTAATGATCTTTCCTTTATGTGGAAACTTGATAAGCCGGAAGACCGATGAAACAACAGCAGTCATTGCATAATACCAACTTCGACCCAGGAGAAGGTTGTAATCTAGAGGGGCATCAACCACTTCCACATCTAGATTTATAGTTTTTCCTTCTACCTCTATAGGTAAATTCTGCAAAATACCAAAAGGATGGAACCCTCGGCCGTCAAAAGCTTTTAGAATCATCGGAGATTGATTGAGTGTGGTAGAACCAAGTGATTTCCAACACTGGATCGACATAATACATGTAGAAGCCCCTTCATCAATCACAGTCCAAAATACCGGTCTGTTTTTTACTAATACTGGAATTTGGAAAGCCATTTGATGGGGTAGGCGGGGTGTACTATTCTCTAAATAGAATATTATTAGGTTCTAATGCTGAATATCGACAGCTCCTATGACAGACAATAGTAATTTACGTTGTGCTGGGAACGATTGCAGCACTTCCAAAGCCGACATTACTGAAGGGGAAATAGCTAAGTCCTCAACAATGTTGTAATTCTGAGCAGCTCTCGCATGTGGATTGAAAGCTGATTTACAAAGTACACCTTTGGCAAGCGGTTTGATTACTAATTCTGAGTTTTGTTTCTCAATCTGTAGCAGATCAGAAACGGGAGGAGGTGTAGTTGGTGTGTTTGAATTAGAAGATTCTGCTTCTTTACCACCAACAAGATTTTTACTGCCATAATCTTGCGATCGCGTCGCAATCCTAACATGAGACATCATCATAATGGGCTCTTCTGAGGCGTTCGAGGTAGAACCAATCATCTTACTATCTTGAGTAGGAAAAGGATCCTTCAAGACAGCAGGCGTTTGAGAACCTTTAACGAAATTCGAAACTTCTGCTTGATGTGGGCATTCTTTGGTAAAATGATCCTCGTCACAAATGAAACAAGGATAGCGAGGTTTGCATTTTTCGTCAGTAGATTCATTTTTATCTGTTTTATCTTTTGAATTTTGTTTTTTTTATTCTTCCCCTTCTTTTTACCGCCAGATTTAGATTTGGTCGTAGTTGACTCTACGACATGAATGTCAGCAGAAACTTCAACAGAAGAATCTCCTTTTGGGGAATCAGGTAAAGTTATTATAGGAGAAGAATTATTTGAAGATTTCTTCTTGCTTTTAGTACTAACTGAACCAATCATACCATCAGCAGCATGAGACCCTGAAGGAGCTACATTTATTTGACTGTGTTTTGGAAGATCAGGGATTTTTTCATGTAAAGTACCTAACTGCGTATAAACGAGGCCAAGAAACTGAGCCTGAGCAATGACTTGCTCCTCAGTAACAAATCCTCCCTTAGCTACATCTTCAGTGATTTTGGGTAACAATGATTTAATGAACCATTCCACAAAAATTTGATCTGGAATGAAAACTTTCACTAAATGCCTTCTACGTCGCCATTCGTGAATATGATCAGAAATATATGTGGACTTGGATTGTTTTAGTGAAGTTAAAAGTTTCGTGCCATTGCCGTATCTGACAGGCAACTGAAAATGAGTTAAGAAAGAAGTTTCTAACTGATTGAAATTATTAAAAGAGCCTCGTGGTAACTCAATGTACCATTTGGTGGCAAGACCAATAAGAGTTCGTTGAAAAAGGCGTAATCGAATTGAATCATCAATTATCGAATTAGACGCACACCAGAGGTGATAAGTCATAACGTGATTTGATGGATCCTCTCCTGAATTATCCTCAAATTTCGGTATATCACTGGGAAACTTATGCGGCATTGGCGGCCAATACGGAAGATAGTAAATTGAATCATTCGTAAGGCGTGACAAATCAGGTAAATCCAAAGTTTCAATAAATGGTAACTGACGGTTAGGGTCGCGAAAACCTTGAGTAATGAGACCAGTTCTGGGAGGAGGATATCCAGGATATCCTGGAATCATATTTGCATTAGGAATGTAATAACCTCCCGGGAAACCAGGATTAACCGAACCAAACTGTGGTTGTTGAGGCTATTGATAAGTATAGTCAGGATACGGTTGATACTGATAAACTGGGTTTTGTGAAATGGGACCGAACTGATACTGTCCCTGGTACGGTTGATATGTGAATTGTGGTTGACTTGTGACAATCGTACTTGTACCAGCTTGTCCTTTAGGTATCTGAACCGAAGTCTGAACTGTAGGTCCTGACTGGGGTATAGAGACTTGAGGAATTTGCATGGATGCAAGGATAGAAGAAACCGAAGCTATAGATACTCTAGAAACAGGTGTTATAGGTTGAACAGATGTTGTAGTAGTTACAGCAGTTTCAGGCAAAGTATGAGGTGTACTAGGCTGAGGCTGCTGAACAGAACCAAGTGCAGGGATTTGAACAGTAGGCTGGATAGGTTGCTGGGTTGGACCAGAAACCAAAGGTTTTCCAGGTTGATTAGGTAACTGCACATTAGGTTGCATAGTCTGTTGAATTTGGGATGGATACCACACCATGTTCATTCCGGGGTATTGTCCCGTAGAAGGTTGTGCATATGAAATGCCATAGCCTGGTTGAACGTAGGGTTGATAATTAAGTGGTAAATTTCCAACTCCTTGTACAAATGATTGACCAGAAGGCAGTTGAAAACCTTGAGTTGGGTACTGACCTTGAGGTTTATAACCCTGAAGCATGTACTAAATCTGGGGTTGATAAGGACCTTGAGGAATATACTGAGTATGGGGTTGACCTTGGGGTATGTACTGTACTTGAGGTTGATAACCTTGAGGTATGTACAATCCTTGAGGTTGTTCTCCAAAATAATATTGTCCTACAGTTTGTCCTGGGAAAAAATTACCCTGAAATTTCCCCCCAGGTGGTAACTGACTGCCTTGAGGTTTCCCCCCAGGCGATAATTGACCACCCTGAGGTTTCCCCCCACGCGGTAGCTGACCACCTTGAGGTTGCCCCCCAAGCGGTAACTGACCACCCTGAGGTTGCCCCCCAGGCGGTAACTAACCACCTTGAGGTTGAGGATTCGGAATATTACCAGACATCATAAAGATTTTCTCTGTGTTCGACGTTTCAGTTTTAATTCCATTAATACCATATGATAACACTTGTTCAGTCGGTTGAGGAGTTTCTCCTGGGAAATTACCATAGAGTGCCTAGTACACTGAAGGAACAGAAGGAACACCGTATAAAAATGTTTCCAATGTTTTGGAAAACATAGATGACTCTCCTGACATGATCGATGAAGGATAATAACCTCTGGGCGTAGGATGAAAAGGAATTCGAGGTGGTGAAAAATCAAGACCCAGGTTTTCTAAAAAATTTGTCAAAGATAAATACCAAGCGTCACTCCTAATAGGGCTGTAGAAAATGGATTCACACTCCCTCAGATTCAAAGACTGTGGGGATTCAGGAAGAGTTACTTCTTCATCTGGACTGACAAGTTCTTCAATAGAAATGAGGCCAGTAGGAAGATCTTCAGTAACGATATTTCTTACCCTAGGTGAACCAGGATCACTAGAATTTGGAGTAATAAATCCTAAGGATAGTTCCAAAATAGTAGGTTCAGTGTCAGGCTCAGAAATTTCAAGCTCTTCAGCTAGTTCACTGGAATGAGAAATACTACCAGTAACTTTGGAAACTGAAATTGGCTCTTGGATATGCTCTGTTGTGGGTATTTGATGATCAGGATGAACAACTATAGATGAACTTCCGACTTCTGTTAATCTAATTCTACTGCTACTAGATGATACTAGAGCACGCAGCCCTTCAAGTTGACTTGGTGTATACTCAGGGGGCTTCCCCTGAAGTCTCCGGGACTGTCTCGGTAATTCTGCCACGATTGAATATCAATTAATCACACGCAAACAAAGTAAATTTCAATAAAAACACCTAAAGTCTCTAAAGGAACAAACAACTGAATCACACACCTAAAAATATAAGAGTTCAAACCATGCACAAACAGTAATTTCCCGTACTAAAAAACACTAGTTGGTGATGAAATCCAACTTAGTAGAATTTTAATACAGAAAGGGCGGTTGGAACAGTTACCCCGACAACCTGCTTAATGAAACAGACTGGCACAAGTTTCTTCAAAAAACCATCTCGCGTGAAGAGAACCCCCTATAGATTCTAAGTGAGTCTAGTTGACGTCTGCTCTAGGTACAGTGAGATCTTTCCTTCACCGTCACCTTAGGAAATAATCTTAAGTTTATGGACACTAAGGTTACCAACAGTAACAAATACAACTAGGGGAACAGTCTACGAACCGATTCTACGCGCAAGGAAAGAGTAACAAAGCTCAATCCTCTTGAAGGCTCCTCGACATGGTCAATCCGAGGTTTACCAATAGGTGACCCCAGGCTCCTCGACAATGGTTAATCCGAGCTTTACCATTTTTAATGCGCGCAGATCTTCTATCTTTCCCAATGAAACAAAATTGATTGTCTCAAAGGTTCAGACATGATCTCGTGATTAACTCCTTTAAGAGAAGCTTCCCAGATTATACCAATTACAATTGGATTTATTTCCTACCGCAAGATTTATCTACTTGTTTGTTTTTACTATCTTGGAGAGTTAATTACTCCCTACTCCAAGATACTAGCTTAAGCTATATTTGTAATAAGAGCCCTAGAAATAGAAAAAATTACTAGTTCAATTTTAATTAAGCGTTGTTTTTATGGTTGTTCTTTAAGTCAATAGGTATGGAAATGAAACTTTGATGGTGTGAAGACTCGACTTCCAAACACACTAAAAAAATGCACCTAAAATGATAAGCAATTTGTTTTTCTTTCAGTGAAGTCTAGTTAAAGAAAGAGTTCGAGAAATTCAATTTCTTAAGAGACAATTATTTCTTTGAACATGAAGAATAAATGAAAGAAAATCTTTTTGTTTAATAAGAACTCAAAATGAGACAAACAATCAATGCTCACAATAAATCCCTTTCACTTTCAAAACTCGAAACTACAAAAAACAATTTTTCTTTCAAAACAGATCTACAAGTTCTAGAAAAAGCATTCAAAACTATGAAAAACTAATTTTGATATCTAAAAACTTTGAAAATATAATTGAATAAAAGCTTCAATTTTTTTTTGAGAAGTTTTGCTTAGTTGTTTAGTAAACTAAGGATTCATTTCTTCAGAATAACAAACAAATCAAAAAACATCAATATATGTTTTCTTTTGTAAAAATGAAATTCAAAACTTATAAAAAAGTTTGTTCAAAGATTTGCAAAGAGAAAACTAGATCCATTCCTCAAAAAGGATGGATTTCGCAACCAAGTCAGACTCATCAAGAAGACAAAATGACACCAGTGTGATCTAAGGTATTTCAAGCTTCTAATGTTTGAGTCACTACAGAGACAAAGTGAAAACCATTCTAGGTATGCAAAACTTCTAGAAAATCACCCAAAACAAAAATACTATTGGAACTCACTCACAAGAGATTTTTGACAGGAAAAATACAGATCTGGGTAGACACTAAGAGTCCTAAATCAAATCTAAACTTAAACTGGAAGAAGAAATCTAAAGTTTTTCAAAAAATTTAACAGCGTCCTCATGCCCCAGAAGCAACAGGTGCGGTCACGCACTGGTTACTCAAGTAAAGTGCGAAGATGTCCGCACTGTGTGAAGATAAAGTGCGGTCCCCAGAAAGTTCAAGAAAAACACAAAAGACTTCAAAAAATTTCAAAGCAAAGTAAACCTAAGCTACCCAGGCAAGTATACATCAATCAAAAACCAGAAAAAATCATTTTCTCAAGTCAAAACAAAGGAAAACCAAAAATCCAAAATCTTTCCCCAGTGGAGTCGCCAATTTGTTGGCTGGATAAATCGATCTTGTGGACAAGATCGATATCCCTAGTATTAGAAGATATTCTAGCAACAAACAGACAATTAAATCTATCTTTCTCTAGATATATAATGATTTAGAAGTAAATGCTACAAAGGTGTTAAGATCCTACCTCGATCCAACGCTTGTTTGTAGTAGTCTTCTTTCAGTCACCCGAAAGAGCTACGTTCGAAGACCTGGATTCACAAACAAGAAAACATCAAATAGCACCTACATAGCATATATTCATAAATCATATCCATTATGGTGATCAAGGAATCCATAAAATAAACAGTCAGATGACAGCTTATTGAGAAAAACAAACTTATTTGTATTAACTTTGAAATAGTAGAAGAACCTTACAACCTTTTCAACCTTGATGTTGAACAGGTCCTCCTAGGGTTCGAAGCAGAAATTTCCTCTACTCTGACAGGTCTTGCACTCTTCCAACCGAGATACATATAGGTATGTAATCTTTCCTCATAAAATCTCAGCTAAAGGAGTCTAAGTTCCAACAGCACTTTACCTCAAATAACACTAAAGCTTGAACTCCCTTTGAGGCTGCCCAAGGCCTCCTTTTATAGTGCAAAAGAGGAGGTTACAATTCCAACTATGAAGGGATAAAGTCCTCCTTTAAAGGGATAAGCTCCTCACATCAAGGGGTTAGCTCCTTAAGGCAAGGGATACATGAACTTGAAAAGAGCAGTTCTGCCACCGCAAGATTACTTCCAGAGGCTTCTAGAAATTACTGAAAGTGAGCTTTTTGAGTTTACTTGCACCTTTTTAATCTTTACAAGGGTCTGCATCCTTAACACAGAGAAAGTGCGATCAGGTTCGTAGGAGACATGACCATTAGGTGCGGGACCGCAGGTAAGACAAAGAGAAAGTGCGATACCAGATTTTTAGAGACTTTTGAGAGCTTTCTCTTATTTTTAAGGCTTGACATGAGGAACTGATTTTTTTAGACTTGCAAAGGAGGAAAGTATGAGTGATAATGAGCTCATACAAATAGCAGAATGTCAAAGTGACAATTTTCAGTGCAACAGACCTGTACCTGTACTCCATCCTGGTTGAGCATAACTATGCCCCCATTGGTTTTGTCCTATAGGATTCTGACCATAGGGGGTATAAGCCAGATAATTGGGTTGATATGGCGGTTGAAAACCAGGATACGGGGTTTGATAACCAGGATACTGATTCTGAGTATACATGGGTCCCGATTGAGCAGTGTAAGGATTTAGCTGCGGAGTATAAGTATAGCCTAGCTGTTGAGGGTAATAACCAGAACCTTGAGGCGGGTTGTAAACCGGTCGAGACTGACCTTGAGGGTAATAGCCACCTTGGGGTCGAACGAGCTGCTGGTAAGTGGGGCCCTGCTGAGTCGAATAAGTCGGGCGCACAGGTGGATTCGGTTGTGGCATAGAATAGATCGGCGGCTTATCAGGGTTAAAAGGTCGCACAGGTTGTCCTGGTTGAACAGGTTGACCTGGCTGATGAGGGGCACCAAGTTGCCCCGGCTGAGCAGGTTGGCCTAATAGTGGGAGTGGGCCAGGTTGTACCTGCTGATAACCAGGTTGACCTGGGACAAGACCATAAGATGGCCCTAGTTGTGCAACATTTTTAGCAATGGGAAAATGAGGCTGTTGAGGTTGCACCAAAGGTTGAGAAGGATGGGTTTGCCCCCCAGGACCGTATGAAGGGCCAGGTTGATACATCGGTTGCCCTGTCGGTCCTTGAGGTTGCCCTGGTTGGACCACAGGGTAAGGTTGTAGAGGTTGACCATGAGGATTGTAAGATTTCCCTTGCAGGCCGTAAAATAATCCCTGCTGGACTGAAGGTTGTCCCTGTAAGGGTTGCCCTTGCGGGTCGTATGCATACCCTGGCTGGGCCGAAGGTTGTCCCTGGAAGGGTTTTCCTTGTGGGCCAGAAGCATATCCTTGTTGAAACAAAGGTTGTCCCTGAAAGGGTTGTCCTTGTTGGTTAGAAGGTTGCACAGGCAGGGTAGGTATAAAACCGTTAATATACTGATAAGCCTCAGGAGCTGGAAAAAGAATGGGGTTGTCGTGCTCATCATATTGAAATGGAAATGAATAGATCGAGGTACCATCCGCTCCATAATTAGAAAAGTAAGGACGATTAAGATCCTGAGATGACTGATCAACCTGGGAGATCGACAGCTGTAAATTCATCTGATACTCTTCGGGAGAAAGGTTCTCAGGAATGGCAAAAGATGTATAAATGCCTTCAGGAATTGACGAGGTCCCAGTTGACTGAGTGGTGACAACAGGCATAGATGCAGCCATGCAGACAGTAGGTCTAACAGGTACCGATGTGACAAAAGGAGATGTTGTGAGAGGTGTTGATAGTGACATCCCTAACGAGGGAACAGTCGGTTTCGTGGACGGAGTCGATATTCCCATAAAGGAAATAGCGGCCATGACCTGACTTAAATACCTATATCCAGCTGGGAGCGATGGACCAAGTGAAGATAGAACAGATGGTTCAGGGATGTCTTTGGGAAAAATCTGGTAGTCTTCACTAAAAGTAGGAATTCCCTCACTAGGAATAGGACTGGATGATTCCATATCTGACCCTACCGTAAGATCTTCTAAAAGACGACGGGGACTAGGAGGTACGACAGCAGCCAAAAATGGTGATCCCGATGTAAGAGGAGGGAAGTGTTCCCCAACTCCAAATCCAAACCAAGCGTTGGACAAGGGCCAATTGAACTCAACTAGTCCTTCGAAGGGAAGCTCAGATATAATCGGTCCCCCAAAGGGAAGCTTGGATACAACGGGTTGTTGATGCTCAACAGAGGACTGAGATACTTCTGATGAATTGTTTGTATAAGGACTACCAGTAGACAAAACTGATGGTTTCGCCACGGTGACTATAGCAAAAAGAGGAAGAGATCAAAAACAAAGACACACGGGCAAAAACCAAGGCAAACAAAAATAGGCCGAAAAAATCAATCTCTAAATGGGCATGTGATCGTAGATGATTAATTTTACCACATTGAAACTGGAAATTTTACCGTTTCATGTTTTAAGAGTCTAGAAATGAGTAAAATATGACTCTATCACTTTCAGTTTGGAAACAAGCATGAAAGGACAAGCGCTTGATGATCTTTTCAAATTTAGGGAGTCAGTAAAGATCAAAATGACTGCTCTGGTAATCTAGGTAAATGGGTGTACCAGATATCCGTGAACTGCCATATACACCTTGGTAAAAATGAAAAATAAATCAACCAAGGACTTAACGTATGTTCAGGTAATCTCTCTGAATGTTGTGTCTGGTGTATCACGGGTAAAAGGCAGCAGACTCGGCTTCCTATGGATAAAGTATTTGAATGGGGTCTCCCTTTATATACGCGACAATACGGGGAGCACAAGTTCGTACTAGCACTGTCTGTATTCAGATGGCAAGCGACAGCTACTAGGCTTAACGACGCCGGAACACGTGTCTACCTTAGACTACTAGATGTTCTGTTAAGTTTCAATGTTGCCTTAGGTTAATTTAGTAAATTTTAAAGTTGATCTTCAATTTACGTTTCGATTTCAAGGCCCTGTCAAATGTTGGATCTCATAAAACCTCTAGATGCAAACTACATGCCACAAAATATCATTTCGTTCAATGAAGAGCTATCTACGGGAGAGTTGAGAGCTTTCAAATGATAACGAAATGAACACACAAAAACATCCACTACCGGTTTCAATGCAAGCTAATGAAACTGGAAAACTTTTCTCTATAATTTATACAACACTAGTAATGCGAAAGAGTTTTCAATTTTCACTATGCTAATCAAAAATGCAAAAGATTTTTTTTTTGTTTTTCAATATATCAGAGCAAATGCACTAAATAAATGAAAAACTAATGAAAATATCAATTTGAGAATGATATAGAGAGAGCTGAAACAAAATAATTTCACTCAACTTCAAACAAGCACAATCAAGATTCAAACCAATGACGAAATCCCTCAAAGTGAAGAAGAATCTCAAAAGAGACTCAAGCAAGCCGTGTGATCTAGGCTTGGAGAAACACAAAGTGAAACTGAACGAAAGAGAGGAAAATCACTCAATAAACGCAATGACTCAATCTGATTCAGAAATATGAATGCAAAGAAGCAGAAACAAAGTTGACCGGGAAATCAAAGACCCAAAACTCCCCACGGGAAGCTCAGCACACTGAAGCACCTAGAAGCCCTAGGGTCACAATGAAAAACTGACAGAAAAGGGAAAACAACCAGCGGAAAAGGGCTAAACACAGTCAAAAATGACTTCAAAGCACTCAAACAATCAGAAAAAACAAACCAAGACCAAAACTCAAGCTCAGAGAGTCCAAAAACAGGCAAACCCTAAAACCTACCAGGGTTGGCGCGCCTGTCTGGCTGTAATCTGCGCCAAACAGGGGATGGCGCGGGTGCCTAACTAGCAACTCGCGCCCTTCGACATGACTATGAAAGGGATAACTGCGCCAATCAGGTTTACCCTAGAAAATTATGAAAATGAACTAACAGAGGCTAGATCTGGTCTTCTGGGGGCTGAACAAGGTTTTAACACCAAGGAAGGTGAACCAGAAAAGTAGACTAATCAAACAAAAAGGCAAAAAACAACCCAATGGAGGAAGGACCAACTCCCACTGATCCCCAGCAGAGTCACCAAATTTTTGTGGAGGTAAATCCCCTCTGCGGACAGAGGCGATCCCACTAGCCCTAAAGTGGGTCTAGCAACAATCGAAACACGCAAAGTTATTGATTCCTAGTTACAAAGGATAGGATCGCGATAGATCTCTTACCATGATTCCTTTTCTATTGTTGTTGAAGAAGAAGTGGCACTTCCGTTCCTATCTGAACAGGCACGATCCGTGAGCTCGCTGCATCCAAATACCTGTACACATGCAAAGAAGAGAGACAACATGCAACGTAATATTTTACACTTTATAACTATCGATCAGTCAGAGAGGAACAAATGAAATTGCATTATATAATGGACAAATGAAATCATGGAACCAATGGCAGATTCATGTATATTAAGATACAAGAGAAAAATTAAAACCGGTGCTCTGACGTCGTGATCTTCCTTCGACGGGATTCCAGTGAGACGTGTCTCACAAAGCTCGTCAGGGATTTGACAAAACTCTCTCTCTCACAGTATTCTCCTTAGCTCTGCTATTGATTTTCACTTAGCTATAATTTCCTTCCCAAAAGTTCAGCTAGCTAGCAAATGGAAAGGGCAAGCCTTTATAGAAGGAGAAGGAGAGGTTAGGATCCCTATAATCATGGGGGAGAGTCTTATCTCTTAGGAAGGTTCCATGAGAGGTGAAAAACCACTTCCTAATCAAGGAGATCCGAAGCCAAACAGCCCAACTTATTTTTGATGATTCGTTCTGAAGTTGTTAGAATCAAACTTCTGCCTTATATTGTTAAAAAACATTCCTTAATAGGCTTGGTGCAGGCAATACATAGGGACAGAGCACCAGCTGCTGCGCCCACTAGTGTATATTTTCCCCATTGGCGCGAGGGATGAACTGTCTACTCGCACCAATGCCAAAACATGGGTTTTTGGGGCTTTTCTAAGGAAATTTTCTTCAGGAGAATTCTTGCCCTTATGCAAAAGGATACCATCAAGGTGTTTTCAGGACATTTTACTATTCACAAGTCACAGGAATATTCCTCCAATGTATAGGATGAGGGATTGTAGGTACGGTGACAAAATGTTGTGTAACATCTTCTAGACATGTGCACCAAACAAATTGTAATCTTGTGCTTGACACTGAACTGAAGGGAAAGAGTCATAAATTCAGATATGACCAAAGAATACATCAACTCTCTTCTAAACAATACAATAAAAATGCGACAAAGGGTTTTTGAAATGGCAAAAAGTTCCCAAAATTACAACAACTAAAAGAGACGAAACAAACTCGCTCAGAGAAGATAGGTAAGTCAAACACACAGCAAGGAGATCACTTAGATCCCACAGACTCCTTCAAGGGTCAGGACACATTGGAAAATCATAAGGGAAACTAAAAGTTTCCCCAAGGCTAAGATCGGCGCTTCTGTGCTAAGCAGAAGGGTGTTGAAAGTCCAATCAACATGGTTGTACTATATAGAACAACATTGTCAGTGCCACTGTGAGGACAGAAAGGGCGTTGGTCGCTAAAAACAAGGAAAAAACAAGAGTCTCACAGACACACCAGACCTAACATAGTGAAGTAACAAACAATACTTACACAAGCTGACAGAGGCCTAAGCATATTTAAATTTCAAAAATCCGAGAAATTAATCCAATATTAGTTTGGGGAAGGAGGACTTCAAAGACTAAAGCTCCTCAATGGAGTCGCCAGTTCTGTTGTCAAGATAAATCCCCTCTGCGGACAGAGGCAATATCTCTAGCCCTAGATTGGGTCTAGCAACATGAGATTCTTTCTAACATAAGATTTCTTAACTAATGCTTATAATGCAAAGAGGAAAGAGACATCAATACCTTTTTCCAATCGTTATCCTTGGATCCGTTGATGGTGACCTCTATCCACGATCCTTGTAGCCCCGCTTCTTGCTACTGATGGCGCGCGAATACCTGTGTATGATCGGGAGACAACAACAAATGTGATACAATATATAATAAACGTAAACACTAGCTATCTAGCAGATCAAGGAGTAACATAATATTTGCATATTCATGTAGACAAATATAGAAAGAAAAAATCATATGTTAATATTGATAAATTACAAAAGGAGAGCTTACAACCAGGCCTTAATGTTGGAGGCATCCTTAGGTGAAAATATTAGTCATTCACCCAGCTCAAAATAATTCCTGCTCCCATGCATTAGGCTTAATCACGATGTTAGCATGCAAAGGGAAGAGAGTTCAGATGAGTCTGAAAATGATCAACCAAGCTCTAAACTTGGGGGAATGAGGGATGTGAATTTATAGCAAGGAGAAGGAGGTTTGGAGCCCATGAAAGGAGGAGGAAGGCCCACTTTCTAAGGTATAATCTCCCATGCATGAGATCAAGGCTCTAAAATGAGAGAGATTTACCTTATCATCTATGTTCAACAACCAACTCGTTGCCCTTGAGCTTCTAGAGGTCGAAGCTTCTCCTCCATTTGAGGAAGTACTGCCAGAAAAAGGATCAGCGTGGTTTTCCAAGAAATTAGGTCATTGACAGTGCTAGGCCAGAATTGGGAAAAGGACATCAGCGCGGCCATGGCACCAGGAAGGGTGTTGACCCAGGAAACTAGGAATTTGACCAAGTTTCTTCAGTAATCTTTCAAGGAAGACTTATTTGGATCTTCAAGGGGATGTGCTATCATATTTCTTGATGATGGAAACATTGCACAGGATTCGTCATGGGGCATTTCAGGATCAGGAACGGGAAAATGAGCATGGTGAAAAATTACTGTATAACAGTTGCATAGAGAACGAAGGAAGAATGGATAAATCCTAAGTCAATATAAAGAAGAAGGAGGTGTTGGTGAACCTCCTCGGAATAATTCTTCTCCATCTTCTCCTCCATCTCCATCTTTATCATAGAAAATAAAACTAAAGAAAATAGATTCTAATTTTCCTTCATAAAAAATAGATGTAAAATTCAATTTTCAATGTATGAAGGACAACCTAATGTAGAGAAATTGGATAATTGGATCAAGAAAATTGAGGTACATTGCAAGGTTCAAAGAATTATGGATGTAGAATGAAAGTTCAGTTAGCCACTCTCCCACTGGGAGGAACAGCATTGATTTGGTGGGATAAGAATCAAGAAGATCCTCTTAATAAAGGTAAAATGGTATCATATTGGTATGAATTTGCATCTGCACTATAATATTCATTTTATCCTTCATTGTAACATGATTTAGGGGGGACCCAAGATGCCTCAGAATTCAACAGTCCCAAATTGAGATTAAAAGGTCATCATGAAAAAGGGCTTGATGAGATATTTCCAACCCAACTTGAATAGGCTCAAACAAACTTCGTGTGAGAAATTTATCATGTTTTGAATTTTTGCAAAAACAAACAAAAAGGAAGGACAAAGGTGACATGTGGCAGTCCCAAAGGGTGACATGTGGTAGGACATACAAAGGACACATGGAATGACTGTAAATATGACCTTGCGGGATATATTGGTGACACGTGTCAATTTCATGCAAATGACATGGAAGACCGTACAATGTTGTGCCATCCGAGTTATCAGGGAAGTTAGCATACACATGGTAGGTTCTAGAAGATGCACATGGCATAGGTGTTGATTGGATAGATGATATGGTAAGTTGACTCAGTAACTGACAAGGTAAGGTGTTGATTGTGTGCTAGGTGTAACAATCCTATAGTGACACATGGATCAATCATGTGGTGCCACTTGGTACCCCGAATGGACAAAAATGGGCTTAACCACCACGAAATGATTGGATGGGGAATCAAACCTCTAGCCTCATGGATGCAGGTGCAATGAATTCACCAATTTACTAACAAAATATTGTTGGAATGGAATTGGGACAAACTAAATTTAAATTTTAGTTATAATTGGGTACCAAATATGGGAGGTACTAGGAATGGGCTTGACCCTCAGACCTTTGCTCAATATCCAAAACCAACAAATTTTCTAATAAAATGCACCAATCGAATCAGCCATGGGCCACAAACTGTTTTTGTTTTAATATATTAATATATATTATGAAATAGACCACAACCTTCATGGGTTTGACCCCAGGGTTGTGAATCCCCAATGTTATATATCCCAAAAGCTATACCATTGTGCCAGAGCTAGTGGTTGTAAAAAAAGGTCGATTCCTTGGTTTATTTTTGTTAGTTTTATCACTGTGTATGTCATAAATACACTCTTTTTATGCCCTTTTGGAGATCAAAGAAAGGAGAGAGTGTTTTTTATGGTTCTTAGAGGTTATTTTATAACTACATAATAAAGAGCTATCTTTTGAGGATGAAGAATTTCATGTAAATTTTCCAATTTGCATATTATGTAGATAACTAAAGTTGTTTAGATTGCAAAGTTATATTGTATGTAGATAGATTTAGTTATTTGTATATTTGTTATATTTTTTATTACAATGAGAGAAATGAGGTGTATTTTATAGTTTAAATTCAAATTTGTACCATATTAAATGGCATAAAATGTGGGAGGAAAAGCTACAAGTGGAAGCATAGGAATGGGATAGATACAGTGGTTGGAAATACAATTCAAAATTCAACCTTAAAGGAAACGTATAAAAGCATTATAGATCAAATGCAAGTTCAAGAAACTTATTTCTTAGCATTTGAAGCACAAATGGGTCTAGTATATTCTAGGCTCAATCATATTGCAATCCTTTGTGTATGCCCCCAAAGGGAATTCAACTTATCCCCTCTTCGGTTATTAGCATTCAAGAATAGCACGTTGGCATGGGACTTTAGCTATCAAGGAAAAGAGCAATTCAGAGGCTAGAGTAGTGATGTGACTTACTACCATTTAGATATGTAGAAAACCAAGGGTATTCCAACTAAATAAATCCAAGTGTAATAGGGGTTCCTTCATGGGCCAACATTATAACATTTCTCTTTGTTTAGGATTCATTGAATTTTTTTGTTAATTTTGGGTCAATATTTTCAACGATATACTTGGCATGATAATATTTTTAGAACTTGGATAATGAGTGTAAAGGATTTATTTTTTAAGTCTAACCTTGAAATTTAAATTGTAGTCTATGGCGTTCTTTCTTTATGTTTGTATCACAACACCAATTGATTAGGCCATGCCCATTTTCTAGTAAAAAGTTACCCAATGTTATATATTCAGGCGAGCAAAGCGTCCTTCAACAGATATGGATGATCATTAGTATGAAGTCACAATTAGACCACACACCCTTTGGGATCAGATACCCATCCAAATTCTAAAGCAACAACTAATATTAAAAATGAGTAATGAAAATGCAAAATGAAGGTGTAGTATGCAACTACTCTAAGTGCAAAAAGTAAATAGCTAGAAGCAAAACTATACAAATAGAATATTAATTACAAATACTTACTTGTACTTCCAAAATAAATAATTGTTAGAGAAAATAAAATACAATGATTAACATAAACAAATTAGTATGTAACAACAAACCATTATAACAACCAATCTACCATATATGTGATCTATAATGCTTTTATCCATTTCCTTTAGGGTTTAATTTTGAATTGTAATTCCAGCAACATATGTATCCCATTCTTGTGCTTCCACTTATATCTTTTCCTCCCACATTTTATGTCATTTACTTTCATAGTTGAATTTAAATTATAAAATACACCTAATTTCTCTCGTTGTAATAAAAAGTATTAAAAGTATACAAATAACTAAATCTATCTAGATACAATGTAACTTTGCATTCTAATCAACTTTAATTATTTATATGATATGCACAAGTAGAGATTATAAATTTGATATCTTCAATATAACCATTTATTTATACCAACATAGATCCATCTTAACTCCAGATCTACCAAATACCTAGAGAGATCAAATCTTTCAAGATGAAAACCTCTTTTTGAGTTCAAAAGTTGAGGAAAGGTTTGCAACTTGAGATTTGATTGCACCTCTAGATTTAATTCCACCCATAGGTATGACGTCAAGATGAATATATGTAGGTTCTTAATAATAATATTTATATTTATATAAAATTCACATCTCTATATATAGAAATATTCTTATTTTAAATTTTATAAAACCCTAATAATACATATAGTTACAAATATATGCAATTGCATTTTTCTTTGACATGTTTTATTATTTAATTATTTAATGCAATATGCTTATCAATGATTTATATATAGAGAGAGACTCAAAGAGTATTGTAAATATTGAATTTGTATATTTTATTAGTTAAATTTAAATTTGAAGTTATGAAATATAATGGTTACTAATATGAATGAATAATATATCACTAGCAACATTTTTATTTCTAATTATATGTTTATAAACTATATTGGTTACAAATATGAATCACTATTATTTAAATTTATTTTAATGTGATAAGCATTATTTTAAATTGTTTGAAATTTTATTAATAAAATTAAAATTTCAATATAACAAATTGAATTGAATCAATTTAATGTTTTTTTTGTAAAGTGAATTTTATTAACTTCATAAATAAGATATTACATCATGAAATACAAAAAGTTTGGTAGTCTCTCACTAGGGAGATTAGACCATAGCCAAAAATATACTCATCGGAGAGATGAAAAGGACAATTGGAAACTAAAAAACCATACACACACATACTACCTAACATTAGATAGCAACCTATCTGACATTGCCTATAAAAAAATTTCAAGAGTAACATTAAGTACCAAATCCATACACATAATCAAGTTATTGGGTATGAAGCATAGTTTTTTACTAGGATTGTTTCGACTAGATCTACCAAAGGTTTTGCTTTTTTCAGTGGAATGCCAAGGTATTGTTCTATCCTCGTCGGGTTGTGTTCAATCCTCTCCAATCCACCATTGTAGTCCTTCAGATGTTCATGCATGTTGTCCATAGAATGTAGCAGATCCATCCAAGACTCATGTCGATACAATAGAGTGTGTCCAAGCAGAAATTTCATCTGCTAGTATAAGTCAATCGTTAGCATATACTCATTACGTTTGACACAAGTATGTCCTGTGTATGGGATCCAGCCTATCCATCCTGCCATGACTTCAATGTTAGAGAGGGAAGTTATGTGGGAAGATATGTCTTACTTAAACATGGCCAGCTCCGCATGTACATGAGTTGTGATTTGATCCTTGTATCTAGCTACAAAAACCTCTATATGTTGATGTATACATGTGTTTCCTCTATGAACATACTCCTCATAGTAGGAAGCCCCTCTTTTGACTCTAGCTCTCATCCTGTACAATGTGGGAGCTCCGTGTGGAATTTGTGAAGCCAACAAAACCCAATACTGCAAAAACAATGATATTAACCCCCCAGGGTCACCACTCCCTACCAAAGGTTTGATTTTCCATTAAAAAATCACATTTTCCAACTAAGCTTTGGTCCCCCTTCCACATTATACAATTCCAGCCTATGTCACCACCTTGACCCTGAATGCCCTCAGACTGGCATGCCCAGTGCTTGGGTTGAATTGGATCTGACTCACCAGCCTACCAATCACTATACTTCCACCACCCTGCTTGTGCTGTTTCGCAGTGGCCTTTGCTCTAGCTAGAGCACCCAAGCTTCTTATATGTTTTGCACTTCCAACAAATACAAGTCCTTAGAGGCAACACCCAGTGCCTTCGACTAACCGTGAGATTCCCAGGGCTACCTAAGGACCTTTGTCGGTAAAGGGAGATCGAATATAAACAAATTAAATGGCTATTACCCTAGGCAACTTCCTCTAGCCTAATACCATGCCTCCAATGCTTCCTGGTTCAGGTATCCCTAATATTCCTCCAAATACTATAAATGTCATTCGTTTGAGTCTTAACTAACAAACTGCATAAGCCTCCCACCCCCAGGAGCCAACTAAACCATGAACAAATACATGATATCCCTTCCAGACAAACAGGCAGTAGCCATTGATAGAAATGTGAAACAAATGAGGAATATTATTACCAAAACATAAATTTGATTTCCTCCACCTAAATAGTCGAGGAAAAACAACCTTTTGCACACCCAATTGTGCCTTTGTTGCTTTGTATCTTGATAATTTCCTCTTCATCCAAAGATATTTCCCTTTACCCTTACCATTAAACCCCTTTGAATTGATAATTCTCCAAAACACAAGCCAGAATTCATAACATAGTGCTCCTCCCCTAGTTGCACCCACAATGGCGAAGAGAGAGCCTTTGCCTGGATATCTATCTGCCAACTCTTTCACTCCATGTATCTTCTTCTCTCATACAGCCCTATAAGCCAATCTAATGTTCTATCGCATGCAAGCTCTAGGTGTGATAAACATAATTACACCATTCACCTTCGCATATATTGTTCCTTCATCAACATACTCTTGTCGTCGCTTCATTGGCGAATCAAGGAGGTTTATTGCCTCATTCGTGTTTATTATAACTGTTGAGGGCGTGGTGCCACATCCCCCGACCTATTGGACTAGTGAGGTGGTTGCACCCCTTCACTCCCATCTCCTCTTACCCATGTTGATCACCCCTCCATAAAAAATTGAGAATCAATTTGTTATTTTTATTACTTTTAACATTTTATGTTTTTTAATTGAATCAATATTATGTTTTACTACTATTTTTTTATAACATTTCTATATACATAAATAATAATAATAATTAATAATTTCTTGCCAACTCTCTTCCCAACTCTACCATAAATGAAGAGGTTAGGGGGTAAAGAATTAGCAAAATATCATATTTCTATATTTTCTCCGAGAGGGTGGCATATAGCCTTTATTGCAAAGGAAAATAAGGTATTGCTTTTAGTGTGTAAACTTAAACCATACGCGTTAACTATGTTATAAATGGAAATAAAGAGTATCGCTATAACTAATTATTACGGTTATTGTGTCACAGTTTTACTGCGTGGAGTTGACGGAAAGTGCCATAAAGTTATTGAAAAGGTAATACCATCAAATTAAAACTAGCAGTTGTCCCAAAAGGTGCAAAGAGAGGTCGATAGGATTTTAAAATCAAAAAAGTTGTACAAGAAAATAGCAATTGATACGTTAAATTTAAGTTAATTTTTTTGTATTTTTTTCTTAAGTTTATAATATGTAACTATATTAGAATTGTTTAACAAAAACATTCTCCAATGTCATTAGAAACACATGGTAGAATATTAAATACTAATTTGATTACATCATATTTTAAAGTAATCTAACTAAGAGATGAGATGATATTTTAATTTACAAAAATTGAATGTCTCAAGGATCCATTTATACATAGAGTGGTTCTAAACTTCTAATAGTTAAGAATGCATGCCTTCTTGTAAAAGGTTAAAAGTTCAAATTCAAAAAGGTAGAAAATAGACATCTAGGAATCAAATCACTAGGCAAAGACATCGAATTCATATTTAAGTATAGCTTCCTTCATAAATCATACATTGCAATAAAAAATAAGCTTTATCATAGCTATATAGCAACAACATGTGGGATTCAACAAATATAATTATCCCAACTTGCAAAAGACGAATTGAAATTTAGTTAGAGTGTAATGGTAAAAAACCCAACTTGGAGAAAGATTGTGGAAATTCAATTACAATATAATAGAAAAATGTGAAGTAAATCTGGTTAAAATAAATATGTGAATTAAAGATTTATTCATTACTTTATAGTTTAAATATTACTTTATATATTAAATATTAATTAAATATGTGAACTTATTATTTTTTTTTACACAAGTCTTACTAGTGACATGTGAGTTCAAATTGGGCAACTTAGAAGTTTATGGTTACTTTCTATAAAGAAAAATAATCTTTTTGGAAAGATCTCTAATTCTATTAAAAAAAATAAGTTATGAGGGAAAATTCCTAAAAATTTAAGAAAATATGTGAACTTTCTATTTTTAAACTAACTTTCTATTATTTTTAGTTCACATAAGTTATTTTTATTTCTCTATTTTAAGAAAATGGTAAACTTTCTTATACCATTATGGTAAAATAATTTTAATCACAGAAATATTTTTAAGCAAATTATTATATAAAAAAATTAGCATGCAAAGTGTACAACAACAAATCTCAATATGATGGTCATGTGTGAATATGTCACTTCTCAAATAAAGGTTCAAATAATACAAATATTTTTCAAATAAATGAAATAATACAAATATTTTTTTGCTAATATTAGCCAATACAAAAATATAAATAACCATATAAATGCAATTGTAACAAAATCAATTATTTATGATATGCATAATGGAACTCCCTTTGGAGGATTCTTCAATGCTTGTATCCTCCATTTTTTTTTTGGTTGCTAAAAGAAAAACAAAACCTTGGTCATTGTCATCATTAATTCATTTATATAGATCCTTCCTTTTGTGCCAGAAACAATATGAGGTTTTTCTCTTTATCCCATTTTTAGCTATGTTGTATTGCCTTTATATTTATTAAACATACATAGAACCACCTATAATATATCAAAAATTAATAGAAGAAAAATAGTTTAAAGAATAATTAGATGAGAAAATTCACACAAATTTTTGAAGAATACATCCATCTACATTTCATAAAAAGGTAGAAGGAAAGTTTTCATTTCATAACATGATAAAATGAAAGTTTAAAATATAAGAATCATAATTCAAACAGTCATATATGTTATGGTATATCCTTCTACAATTCATGTTTGCCAAATGTTATATGTCATTTTGAGTTATGACATCGGCCATAGATTTTTCATGAACTAAACTAAAATAATAAACAATTGATAAGAAAATTATATTTTTATGGTATTCATAAGTAATATAATCTGAACCATTGATAAGAACATTATATTTTTATAGTATTAATAACTAGTATAACCTGAAAAATTAATGGCTTCAAAATAAACTTTAAAATCTCCAATAATATCTATTTGTATTTATGATTCACATCAATTTGCATCTCTTTAATGGAGGAGTTAGAAAAATTTTCTTTCTAAGACTATGATAGATTTATTTTTATTTAAAAGGAACAAACAAATAGACCATGCCTATTAAATTAGAAATCACCTTTATATGAAATAAATTAATAAAAAATATTAAATTTATATCTACTAATTTTATTTGTTTGTTGATTGAAACCATTTTTATATGCTTCCTCCACTTACAATTTCCAGAGTAAGTTTATTAAAAACAAAACGAGTAAACAAAACCTTGTCCAGTACAATCATTATTTTATTTATATAGACCCTTTTTTCAAAAGCAATGAAATTCTTTATGTGCTTTCAACCATACCATATGATGTGTTTCTCTTCGATCAGTTTTTATCCATATTGTCTTAGTGCCTTTAAATTTATTGTACATACATAGAACCACATATAACATACCAAATAACATTAATTGCAGAAGAATAGTTCCAAGAATAATTAGGTCGTAAAATTGAGAATTCACCAAAAAACATTATGGAGATTACATCCATCTCCATTTCCTAAGAAGGTTGAAAGTTAAAATTAGTCAAATTTTATATTTCACGAGCTACAGCATATTCATGAGATAAACTAAACTAATAAACCCTCGATCAAGAACATTTTGTTTTATAGTATTCAAAAATATTATAATAAAAAAAATAATGGCTGTAAAATAGACTTTGAAATCCTCATATCTATTTGTATTTATGACTCGCTATCAATTTGCATCCCTATAATGGAGGAGTTTGATCAACCTGCTCTCTTTAAGAAGAAAGAGACAAATAAACATAGATAAAACAAGCTCGAATCGCTCACAGTGGTCTATGGACTCCAACGTCCACAGAAAATGATCGAACAGCACCACTTCACATGCCACCAAGAAGCCATCCCTGCTTCATATTTAAAATATCCTTGAATCTCTCAACACTCTGGCTTCTTATACCGCGTTTGAGCCTCAACATTTTGGATTCAGACTCGGCTTTGTCAAAACCTGTCATGTTATCACAATAATTCTCGATGACATGTACAACCTCTTCGGAACATTTAAGGAGCTTCAACTCTTCACAGAGGCAATTAAGAGGAGGTGATGATGATCAGTCAAGAAAATTTTAGAAGAATATTTGCGAGCTTATCTTCTAACGGACTTTGTGTGTAATGAGCAGATGGGATCCGTCGAATATATGAAAATAGAAATTACTATTTACTATTAAATAGAAATTATTATTTAGCGAATTCGTATTTATTTAGTAATTTATGATTTTATGATTTTTTTATGATTTAATTTTATGATTTTATGATTTTTTTGCACACGTCTTACTAGTGACATGTGTCATTATCAAAATGAATTGGTTGACGAAAAAGCACCTGTATTAATTCAAAACAGAAGGCCTATCGGCCTAATAAAAAGGATTAGTATAACGATAAAATTAAAACAACATTAGCATAATATTAGGATTGAAAAAGAACGCAAAAGTTTAAGTTCAAAAACCAACGAGAATGTTTAAGTAAACAAATTGATAAGAAATGAGTGGAAGAAGACGAACAGGGGTAAGTGAATTGAAGATAAATTATTATTGATAAATAATTAGTTGGAGGAGAAGAGAAGAGAAGGGTTTAAAGTTAATTAGTTATTGATTGAGAAAGGTGCGGAGGAAATCATCAACTTCAAGAGAGATTTCAGAAAGGATATTTAAGGATAAAATATTAATATTAGTTTATGGAGTTGTTTTTAGTGCGACTTTTTGAAGTTTCATCGGAATCCGATGAAAAATTTTGAGATAAAATCTTGGTTTTTGTTATTCAAACTGGTTTTTTGACTCTATAAATGGATTCAGCACCCTCAAAAACCTCTAGGGCACTTCGATTGTGCAAAGTTAGCAATCAAACTTCTCTTTTCAATAAATTCCTCCCGGAATTTAGAGAAATTACACCGTAAAAAGTGACCGTAAAAGCCTTCAAAAAGTCGCACTAAAAACTACTCGTTAATTTATTTTGCAGTGTTTTATATGGCCTGGCAAATTTTACTTCAAGAGAGACTTCAGAAAGGATATTTAATGATAAAATATTACTTTTAATTTATTTTGCAGTGTTTTATATGCCCTGGCAAATTTTAGGAAAGAGAGTGTTTCAAAAGTAATTAGAAGATTATAGTTGGTTTAATGGATTAGTAAAGATGTTTAGGTATATTGATTTATTTTTAGTTTATATGGTTTTCATTTATTTTTTATTTAAAATTGTAAGATAGGGTTGTGATTTTGGCTTAATTTTTTCTATGTATGTATTTTTTTATTGAAAATGGTAAGATATAGTTGTTAAAAATATATGTATAAAATACCATGTGTTGTTTATACACAGGTGATGAGAATTGAGAGTTTAATCCCTAAGAATTGTGTACATGGTGGAAAAATAGCATTTAAAAAACAAAGGCTTTTCAGCCCAACTTTAAAGCGAATTTATATTTTTTTTAAATGTTTTAATTATTTTTTATATTACAATATCTAATACTAATGTGACAACATTTCCTCATGCTACAATACTAATTATAGATTTTCTAATACGTTTTTTTTTCATATTATATTAGATGACATTAAGGGAGACAATATTATGAATTAGGATGAAGTTAATTATTATTAACTATTTTATAATTTTTAAAACATTAAATTAATTTTTTAAGTAAATAAAAACAATATGTCAAACAAAAAAGCATTATATTAGTAAAATTTGATTTTTTTTACAATATTATTTATCTTTATCCTTGATGGGGTTGAATGCACAAGAGACAAATGAGTTTGAAGGGAATGCCCACCAAGGTGGGTTGGCCTATCACTCCCACACATGAAGCATGCAACTTGATTATGTTCAACCACATGGAGGACCATTCTCTTGAGAGTTCTTTTGTTGAGTTTACGCAATGGCGAGGGTCATTATGCCTGGAGAGTAGAAATCCCATGGTGTAGATGGGATTCTTACATCCCCATCAAACTTCTTCATACGGGAGAGATGAGGCAAGGCTTCTGAAATAATGGACAGTGAATTGGAAACTTTTGACTTTGAAGGGGCATTCTGGCATTCCCATAACACCTGTATGTTTTCGTAATTTAGTTGCCTTATTTCTGTGGGCGGATAGAGACAGAGGTAACTAGCTAGAGGTGGATAAGATTGACATGTTTGTTGAGTAAAAAATTACATCTTGAAATGAATTGGCTACCCTAACTAGTGAGAGAAATGGTGGCATCTAGGCTTGATCAATGATACCTGCTTCCTACGATTATTACCATGTATTCTTCATTTCCTTGCTAGATGTGAACTATATTCTTTGGGTCATGTTCACCAATAGTCGAGTCTGGGAATTGTGGTAATATATCTGCAAGGGAAGGTGATTGTTTTGTGTAATCCAAGGTTAAAAGATATGTTTTTTAGGGATATGGCTATATTCCCCAGCCAAGCTCGTCTTAACTTAAGACAGTTGGTTCCCTAGCCCTACCTTGTTCTAGTTGGTTCCTTTATGCTCCTTTATATCCCTATTAGAATTGATTACATATAATTTTAGGTGGGAAACAATTCTTTAGTTTGTTTCCAGTACTTAGGAAATTAGATTAACTAGACATGAGCTTGTATTTCCTGCCTCTGAGTAGTTGTGGATTTCTCGCCATATGAGCTTATGACAAGTTGTTTATTTGTGGTATTATGTTATTTCACTGTTTGTGGGGGCTAGAATGTCGCACCACGAATGTGTAGCGTTGTGCAGCTAAGGGACGCAACCATCCAGGCCAGTCTTGAATTGAGATGCAAGCTCAGGTCATGGCAGTTGAGTATCATGTTGCATTTTTTTGAAAATGTAGCAGGGCAGCTATTAATTCAATTTCTCCTTGTGAATTTTGTTTATCTTATTTGTTTCTTTATTATATCTTTTCATCAAACAATTATCAAGACCAAAAATAGTAAAGACAGTGGACACAAGATATAGGCTCCAAGCCAGAGAAAAACCCCTCCAAGGGGAAAACCCAGAAAAAATATCTTCTCTTCTTATAGAATCAACTTCAAATGAGAAAACCGAGACCCAAAACCCTAGAACAATTCCTCCTCCAAGAAGCCCTTCAAATGTCAACTTAGACAACAAAAGTCAAACTTTCTTAACCAGCTTCGAGTTTCAATTTTGGCCCCCATCTTCGACCTGCAACTTCGCCCCTGTAGTTGTTATAGAAACCCTAACTTTCACACGTGTGAGAGAATAAAACCAGGATTTTGTCTCTTTCCTTCACTAAGGTTTCCTCCTTTGCCTCTATTCTTCTTTGGCTTCATATCTCGACCTTCTTGCACAAACTTTTGGACCTGCAAATAGATCTGAAATCTCGGTCTTTGCAACAGCAACAGAAACCCTAAAATCTCACACATGTGAGAGAACAAGGCCCAAAAACAAACTTTCTTCCTTCATTTTGAGTTATTCTTTCTTTCTAGTCCTTATTTGTTGCTTATTTGTTGCTCCTTTCCTTAGATCGAACTTCTTGATGAGAGAGATCAAATTGGTTTCTAAGGAGGTTGAATCTACTTCTATTTATAAGCTTTCCATGGGATCGAAATCCCTTCTTTAGGTCGATTTGTCACTATTAGGGACAGCTTGTGCTTGGAGGCTTCATGATCCGTAACTGATCGAATAAAGTGCTTAAGCAGTTTGATTAGTTTTTCCTTTAGATTTACTGTTAATTGAAGTATGATTTAATGAAAAATGACATAAACCAACAGCATAAATGAAATAAATAACAACAATAATCAGAGAGAAGAAGAGGCAAACAATTTGATGATGGAGTTCGTCCCTCCTGGACTACATCTCCGGGTCCGATTTAAGTGGGCATCCGTTTTTATTAGGATTGATCTTGAAGAATATTTACACTGAAATGGAACAAAATGATTGTGCTCGCAGGCACTTCTGAACCCTATAAACAGAAAGTACTCTTCCTCGCCTTTCCGACGCCTGTCTCTGTGCTCAATTCCGACCACCGACTACTGAGCAATGCTGCAAACAAAATCGCCTATGTCCTTCTAAAACTTCACTCCAAATACACTCTATGTCTTCACAATAATCCAAGATAACTTCATGAGAAAATTTCATGGCTTAAATAAACTGCATCGAACCTTGGCTAGCCAAAAATAACAATTGGTTGAGCAAAAGAAGGTCTCGAATCCCTATCATTACACAAACCTAGGGATAATTCTTTGACCTTAGCGTTGTATTAGATCAGAAAAACCTATATTTGGACCCTATAATATAATTTTATCCTGGCGGCTAGCTAACTGGGCGGAGGATGATAACCGCCATCATGTGAGCAGGGATGTTTTCCGACTGTTGCGGTGGCTCCGGCGGTCACAGTTACATCTGGCGGTTCCGATATGACCTACACAACTATTTACCTTTGAAATTTTTCATTCCGATCAGACCTATCACATGGCTATTAAGCCGACGGTCTTTGCACAATTACAACTGGTGGACAACTCCCGCCGCGGTTTTCCCACCCTGTTCACATGTGCAATAAAACTTCGACATGGTTTGCTGGTAGCTAGCGGCTTAACTCTGTTTTGTTTTAAATATAGTTTTATATCAATGTATTAACCCACCGAACCTTATAATAAGGTGTTATATCATAGTTTTTAATACATGGATTTTATTTTGCGCTAGAACTTTATCACCTTAAGTTTAATGTTTATGTATAGGAGCTTAGTATCTAGGTTAGGTTTTTAGATCCATAGGGTTTAATGACATGTCTTAGAATTTAACACCTTAAGTCTAGAAATTTTAGGCTTAGGTCTAGGATATGTGTATAGGGTTTTAGCCTTAGGTATTAGAGTTTGGGCTAGGTTTGCACTAGGACTTTTGTCACCATAGATTTTTAGGTGTTAAGTCTAGGTCCTTAGGTTAAAAACTTAGACCTTTACATTTGTATAAGGTATTTCACCATGGTTTTAACCCATTACAAAACCCATATATCTTGCCACACACCCATATCAAAACTGGTGTATAACATGAACCCAACTAAACCATGATTCTGAAGGACTTTTTCACTGGCGAATTGATGAAACTGCGGATTTGGAAACTGAACTAGACATCGAACTGTTGGAGTTGACTTGGACCTTTCTGTTGAACTGTAATGATCAAGATCCTCCTGGATCAATCCTCTCCACTTAAAAATATTTTGGACCACAAAAGCTTAATTTTAAACTGACAATAAGTAAGAATACAGCTCTCTCACTTTCATCTTGACTTTGATGACATACAACCATACCTGCTTATTGACCTGAAACTGATGCTCATCATGGTGCAATTTGAACCTGACTTCACTCAATGCTTGTCGTGGTGCAGAAAAATGTAAGGCTTGATTGTAAGCTTGATGCACATAAGTTACAAATTCATCCCACGTTTTAGGATGTATATTGCAGTTACCTCGAAGAATATGTATCTCGGTCTTGTTCACCATTTCTGTCTGTCCTTGAACCAAATCCATGTTGCCCCATGGTTGCAAAGGAACTAGAAGTGGCATGTGCAAACCAATCTTTCAATTGCATGGCTTTCTTGTCGAACACATTACACATCCCTTTATGTACTTCACAATTGTTTCATACATATGAGGCCAGTAACAATATATTTGACTTTGTGTCGTAGTCTTGCTTACACCTGCAATCCAAGAAAGATAAATTTCCCGCAAAACCTGCACCCTTTCTATCTAAGCATTATGAGTTAGTGATTCAAAATTTTCTTTGAAATCATTATCAGTACTATACTGTTCTACATAACTTTCATAAACCAATGAATTTTTATGCAGTACTACTCAAGCATTCAAAGACAACATATCAACTACTTTACTTGTTACACCTTCCCTGTCCTTATTTACTAAGTGATTTTGCTGAAGAAATCCCATCCAACTGTAGTGAGATTGTTGCATCTTAGTATATGACTGAAATTATTGAAGCAGCGGATAATCTATGTGAATCACTGCTTCCATTGCATATCCTTTAATATATGTTTTATCTTCATATGTTTGTTGATGATTTATCAATACTATGAAAAAATTCTGCTTAATTGAATCAACCTTAACATCGACACTTATTCCCCATGCCCTGTTTTGCTTATGAGCCAAAATTATGGGTGAACAGTATGGAGATGATCTGTGTCGCATGAATTCCATCCGTGAAATTTGTTGCTTTATTTCTTTACACTCTACAACTGACTTGTGACACATTCCATTATTAGAAGCATCAAACATCAACTGCATCTCATGTGATATTTTATTTTTATGAAGTATATGTTTCGGTTCTTTAATTAGATCCTGAAATGAATCTACCTTCTTAACCAAATTACCTTCATACTGAACTTCACAACCTGAACAAGTATCAATAAGATCCTTATGTTGATCTTTTACCGACATGAGTATGTATCTCCTACTTGAACTTATTAAGTGCTTCATCTGATTAGCATTAATTAAATTCAAGTGATCTTTATTTTTACGTGCCTGAACGATGTATTTAATCCCATCTTTTATGAGATGATACATATGTTCCTTTCTATAAAATATTGCATCACAGTCATAGAGATAAGGGCTACCTAAGACAATTCCACAAATGTCTAACAGTATCACATCTAGCTCCACTTCATCGATATAGTATCACAAATGTCTAACAGTCATAGTTAGCTGTTTGGTAACATGAATTTGACTTTGTTCCTTTAACCACCCTAAAGGATATGGCTTTGGATGATTATGTGTTTTCAAACCCAATTGTTTAACCAATGACTCAGAAATCAAATTTTCCTATGATCCCGTATCGAACAATGTATCTATCTTAGTATGCTTTGAAGTTACCCTTATATGAAATAACTCGATCCTTTTATCTTCATTCTGTTGTTTGATGTCTGAAGAAGCAGAAGTACTAGCATCAGAAATTTTACCTGTTGTAACCATAGCAATGATTTTACCTTCATCACTTGAATCGGATCCCAAGTCTAAGCCTCGCTGGATTGTTGTTTCTGCCTTATTTTCACCCTTCTTCGATTGAAACTTCTTCGGCTTCAGTTTCGGATGAAGTTTCCAACACCTAGCTTCATCATGGACGATCCTTTGGCAATGTGTACACGTAGGTCTATCTTCTTCCTTCTGAGTTGTGGCAGTTTTCTTTCCCTTTGACTTGCCCTTCTTTTTGTTATCTTCAATTTCCATCTGCTTGGATGTCTTTGGTGTAAACCTGAATAGTCTACCACTTGATTCGACATGAATTGCTTGAACACAAACTTCATCAAAATCATTAGGATTGAACATTAATAATGTATGCTACAAATATGAATGAAAACTGCCCATATACTTCAACAAAGTTTCTTTTGTGTCCAAAGAAATACCAAGTGCTAATGCCTTCTTTTTGAATTCCTGTGTGAACTCTTGAACACTCTGTCCCTTACCTTGTCGCAAGCACTGCCAATCAATTACAACTTGTTGTGTGTGACCCAACGGATAGAATTGTTTCTTTAGAGCTTTAATAAACTTATTCCATGAGGTGATAACTTTTCCCTTACGCTTTAAATCTATCTGTGTCCTACTCTCCCACCATATCAAAGCAATACCCCCCATTCTAAGAGTAGATAATTAGATTTTTGTCTTATCATCAGTAATATCTTGAATACGACAATAGACTTCTAACTGTTTTACCCAATTATCTAGTTTCTCAGGGTTTATTTCTCCATCATACACAGGTATTTCGAAATTAACATCAAGTTTAAAAAGTGAATTCTTATGTTTCTTTTCTTTTTATGATTCAGAACTAGAAGTAGAAGAGGAAGAAGAAGATGATGGAGATGATGGAGGAGAAGGAGATTTATCTGCCTTGCCTTTACCCTTGTCCTTCTTTGATGCCTTTGAAGATGAGGTTGCATCCCTCATCTTCTTGTCTTCATATAATTATGCCAACATTTTATGCATGTTTAGAAACATCTGTTGGATTTGATTCTCATCCATGGGTTTCTTTTCAGTAGCTTCAGGAGTCTCAACAGTCTCAGTCCCTGTCATCCTTGATTGATGATCAACTTTTCGCTTTCCAATCTCTGGATCGAATTCCTCAAGCTCACCTTTTCCACTTTGCAATCCCAACCTGGTTAAGATCCACTGACAAACAACCTACAAGCACAACCTTCTTTGATACCAAAATTATCTGTAACTGATCGAATAAAGTGCTTAAGCAGTTTGATTAGTTTGTCCTTTAGATTGACTGTTAACTGAAGTATGCTTTAATGAAAAATGACATAAGCCAGTAGCATAAATGAAATAAATAACAACAATAATCAGAGAGAATAAGAGGCAAACAATTTGATGACGAAGTTCGTACCTCCTGGACTACATCTCCGGGTTCGCTTTTAAGTGGGCATCCATTTTTATTAGGATTGATCTTGAGGAATATTTACACTGAAATGGAACAGAATGACTATGCTCGCAGGCACTTCTGAACCCTGTAAATAAAAAGTACTCTTCCTCGCCTTTCCGACGCCTCTCTCCGTGCTCAATTTTGACCACCGACGGCTGAGCAATGCTACAAAAAAAATTGCCTATGTCCTTCTGAAATTGCACTCCAAATACACTTTATGTCTTCACAATAGTCCAAGATAACTTCATGAGCAAATGCCATGGCTTAAATAAACTGCATCGAACCTTGGCTAACCAAAAATAACAATTGGTTGAGCAAAAGAAGTTCTCGAATCCCTATCATTACACAAACCTAGGGATAATGCTTTGATCTTAGCACTGTATTAAATCAAAAAAACCCATATTTGGACCTTATAATATAATTTTAGCCTAGTGGCTAGCTAACCGGGTGGAGGATGACAACCGTCGGCATGTGAGAAGGGATGTTTTCCGACTATTACAGTGGCTCTGGCAGTCACGGTTACATCCAGCAGTTCCGGCGTGACCTACACAATTTTTTACCTTTGATATTTTTCATTCCAGTCAGACCTATCACATGGCTATTAACCTGGAGGTCTCTGCACAGTTACAATTGGCGGACAACTCCCGTCGCGGTTTTCCCATCCCTGTTCACATGTGCAATAAAACTCTTACACGGTTTGTTGGCAGCTAGCGGTTTAACTCTATTTTATTTTAAATATAGTTTTATATCAACGTATTGACCCACCGAACCTTATAATAAGTTGTTATATCATAGGTTTTAATACATGGATTTTATTTTGTGCTAGAACTATATCACCTTAGGTTTAATGTTTATGTATAGGAGCTTAGTATCTAGGTTAGGTTTTTAGATCCATAGGGTTTAATGACATGTCTTAGAATTTGACACCTTAGGTCTAGAAATTTTAGGCTTAGGTCTAGGATATGTGTATAGGGTTTTAGCCTTAGGTATTAGGGTTTAGGCTAGGTTTGCGCTAGGACTTTTGTCACCATAGATTTTTAGCTGTTAGGTCTACGTCCTTAGGTTAAAAACTTAGACCTTTACATTTGTATAAGGTATTTCACCATGGTTTTAACCCATTACAAAACCCATATATCTTGTCACACACCCATATCAAAATTGATGTATAACATGAACCCAACTGAACCATGATAGTGAAGGACTTTTTCACTGGAAAATTGATGAAACTGCAGATTTGGAAACTGAACTGAACATCGAACTATTGGAGTTGACTTGGACCTTTCTGCTGAACTGTAATGATCAAGATCCTCCTGGATCACTTCAAGGACTTTCTAGACACATAATTGTTATCCTTTTCATGTTACAACTTGACCAATAGGGTCTTATACAAATGATTTACTCAACAAAAATATTCTTTTGACATGACAAATCCTAGAAGCATGAAGAACATGCTAGACCTAGATGACCATCAAAATGGAGCATGAAACCCATGCTCAAAAATAATATTTTTCTTTCATTTTTTTCTAGTAATATAATATATACATAATGATTTGAGTACATTGACAATTATGAACCCTAAAACTAGATACATTTTCCAACACTCCCTCTTAACTAGGGATGTATTCATAATTGTACTTCTTATACAAGGTTATTCTCAAACTGAAGAGTTCTCATAAGAAGAGTCGGATTGGAAAGCCATCTTAAATCATCAACATCATGACCAACATTGTCAACATAGTAAGGCTTTAACTTGACAATCTATTTCTTATGCAAGAGAATATTGTTGGGAGGATTTACATGAAATAACACAATACCTCTACAAGGTACATACCCCATCTGAATGTTCACTAGGTATGTCCTTTTAAGACTATTCTTATCTTGGATTCCCAATCCTCAAAGAATATCGGTCCTCTTTGACCACTCTTGTCTTGGATACATGGCCAATCCTCAAAGAGTGTCAGTCCATTTCCTATCTTGGATTTTATATCCTAAAGGATATTACAAATGCTTATCCAATCCTCCATTATCCATTCTAGCTTCAGGGCCTTCACTTAGACTTACGGTTGTTAGACTTGGTCAAGTGCATGACACATGAAGGGGAGAATACAAATGTGATTTTTATCATCACTCCCTCTCAATCAGAGAGTAAATCCCCATTCCTTCTTGATTAAGGAAGAGATATTTGATCCTATTAGGGAGACTTCTTTTCTCTCTCTCAAATATAGAGGCGATTCGTAACTTCCTCAGTTGGGAACCCGTAACCACAAGCTCTTTAGCTTGTCTTCATAATTTTATCAGCTACCAGTTCTTCATGGAGATAGTTTCATGGATCCCTCTTTCCTTTTGTATCTCATTATATTGAGCTTCTTCTTTCTTCATGTTGTGGAACCTTCTTCTCCCTTTAATCTTGTGACAGGGTTCATGCCATCAACCTTTGATTTCATCAATGAAGGGATTTTATTGAGCCTTCTAAAAAATGAAAGTCATCTTCATGAACATCAGGTTATATTCTTATATTGCTACGTTTCAATCCCAAGATGATGACGTAAACATCTTGACTACATAATTGCCATTACCATATACTAAATCCATATGTTCTTAGAATTGAGTTCAAATCCAATAGTTGAACTTGCCTCAACTGTCATCATGCATTCCGGAAATATCCTTCTAGGTATCAAAACAATATGTTAACCATATAGCCAATATCAAAATATTATTATTATACTTACCTTATCATGATGGCCTCTTTTATCAAGGTATCTATGTTTTTTAGATCAAAATTCATTCGCATGATCCTTCTGTATTTTGTACAAGAATCAGAGTGCCCCTGGATCGAGCTTGATTACCAAGCTACAATATCTTCCTTAGAGATTTTATTGTTAACTCCCTTTATTTCAGAAACCATACTTGATTTTGACCATTTTATTTAAGTCATATTATCTTGAGGGATTCTTGATCTCTAGCTATTCCAAATAATACCAAACTTCTTCTAGGCATCAAGCAACTATAGAAATTATACAAACATATGTATATCAATGGATTCAATCCGATCAAGCAATGTACTAAAGCTAGATATTGAATCCTTCTACAAATCAATTGCAGAAATTAAACACAATCGCCAATCACATTAAGCAAAGAAAGAATCAAATAAAACCACAACACAGATAATTTCCTGGGGAAATCTTGTTGCTCAAAACCACTTTATCTTCTATTGTATATTCACCATGGAATCATGAAACAATTACAATGCACTCTTCTCACAAGAGTCTCTTGTCCTCTCACGACTGTCTCACTCTATTCTGGACAAAATTGACCAACATTAAGCCAATTCTTAGCCTCTAAACAGACTACCTTAATTGCGAAATTCCTGATGAATTCAATCCCTATTATTTTGGAATTTTGGCCTTCCAAAAATGCGCAAGGATCATGGGTAATCCAATGGATGTTCGGTTGCATTCGGGAAACCTAATAATCACACAACTGATAGTTAACATCCCATTAACCTTTGTATCAACTAGGTCTCCACTGGAACTGACATGCATGCAGCTATTAATATTAAATAATCAGTTGCATGGTAGATCACTGATTGTGAATTAAATAATATTTAATCCACTAGATCTCTCACTAGTGCAACAAACAGTTACAACTATTTCAACTGACTCTAACTTACCTAACTAAGTTAACTGATTACTCATGCATTTAAACTAATGCACCAACTGCAATTCGAACTCCATAACTAATAGAATTACTATGCATGCCTCACCAACCACCCTTAACTCAAAATACATGACCTAACTGAGTTTATCACACTTAGTTAACTATTACAAGTGATCATGAGATAAGATTACATTTTATTGTCCAATTTAATTAAGGGAAAATTAAATTAGACATTGCACCAATTTAATTAATTAAATTGGCCTTCACACTAATGTATCACTAGGACATGTTGGTCCCACACTAGTGTGTGTGATGCAATTTCTTGTTGGACTTCAATGCTCCCTCTCAACAAGAAAGGGATTATCTTCCACCTAGATCCTGTCTCTATGGTATTCGAATTTTCTCCTGGTGAGCACCTTCGTTAGAATATCTGCATTCTGATCTTCCATGGGAATGTACTAAAGTAACATAATGTGCATATGAACACAATCTCTGAGATGGTGGTACCGGATGTCTATGTGCTTGGACCTATCATGGAATATCGGATTAACCGATAGTTTAATGTAACTCTAGTTATCACAATGTATGACAATCAGATCCATCTGAGAACCAAACAAACCAACCAGGATCTTTCTCATCCATATGGCCTCACATGGCTTGAATTGCTACCATGTACTCTGCCTTGGTTGAACTGAGTGCCACAGATCGCTGCTTCCTGCTGTACTAAGAAATTGTTGTCGATCCTATGCTGAAGATCCCTCCTGATGTGCTATTTATGTCTGATGGATTGCCTGCCCAATCTGCATCCATGAAGCCTTAAAGCTTCACTCCCTCTGTTTGTATGTACCATAATCCATACTTTGTAGTGCCCCTGATATATCTCAAGACATGCTTCCTCACCTTCCAAAAGATCTTGGTCGGCTTAACCATAGTTTGACTCACCTGGTTAACTGTGTAGCAAATGTCTGGTCTGGTGTTCACCAAGTACATCAGTGAACCCACTAGCTGCTTGTAGACGGTAGCGTCCACTACTTCTCTTGAAGTAGCATCCTCTTTCCTCCAATTTCCTGGAAGAGGAGTATCCATGGGTTTACAGCTCTCCATTTGAAACTTACCCATAATCTCTTTGGCATACTTACCTTGAGAAACAAAAATTTCACCATCCCACTGCCATTTCTCCAAACCAAGGAAATATTGAAGGAGTCCCATGTCCTTCATTTTGAACTCCCTTACAAGATCCTCCTTGCATGAAGTTATAAACTTCTCATCACTTGTGAAAATTAGTTCATCAACATAAAGTACGATAATCAAGAGCTTACCATCAACCACAATCTGGTACAGGTTTGCATCTACTTCACTTTTGATGAAGCCCAACTCGGTGAAATAGATGTCAATCCGAGTGTGCCAAGCACGAGGTGCTTGCTTCAGCCCATACAATGTTCTCTTGAGTCAGCACACATGCGAATCACTGTCAAATATCTCTAAACCTTTTGGCTTCTCTATGTACACTTCCTCCCCAATAAATCCATTGAGAAACACAGTTTTCACATCCATCTGATGAAAGTGCCACCCCATCTGCACTAAGAGTGCAAGGATAGAACTAATGGAAGAGTACCTCGCGACTGGTGCCAAAGTCTCCTCATAGTCAATCCCCTCAACTTGTGAGAATCCTCGAGAAACAAATCTGGCCTTCTACTTCTCCACACTCCCATCTGTTGCTTGCTTCACCTTATAGATCCATCTAGATCCAACCACTGATTTTCCGATCAGCCTTGGGACAACTTCCCATGCATTGTTCTTGACAATGGATTCATACTCCTCTACCATAGCGTCAACCCAAATTTGTTGTTGCACTGCTTCCTCAAAGGAAGATGGTTCTGTCACACCACACTTGCTCATAAGAGCCATGTACGTAGCAAACATGTCTGGAGATTGTCTCTATCTATGCAGTGAAGTAGGGGCTCCTACATTCTTTGTCGCATCAAGTCTCAATCTATCAGCTTCCGTGGTGCGCCTTCTCCCATTTCTGGTGGATAGTTCTGCATGAGTGTTTTCAGCCACTCCATGATCCTCTCCATGTGGTTGCTCCACATATTGAGGTTCATTCTTTGGAACTAAGAGTTCCTCCTCTGCATGCAAATCTAGCTCCCTCTCAAGGGACAATCGCATGGCTTTCTCCTCATCAAATTCTATATCCCGTCTCACAACATTCATCCTGATGTTTGGAAAATACACCTAATAGTTGTGGGGAGTATCATTGTACCCAAAAAATATCCTAATCGCAGTTGTTGGTTCGAGCTTCTTCCAGGTGTCTTTGCTCGCATGCACATAAACAGATGAGCTAAAAATCTTAAAATATGAAAAATTAGGTTTCTTACCAGTAAAAGCCTCCTCTGGTGTACTCATGCCAAGTATCCAATGAGGACAACGGTTTTGCACAAATACCATTGTGTTGCATGTCTCCACCCACAGATGCAACGGTAGGCCCTGATCATGCAACATCGCTCGTGTTGCACCCACAATTGTTTTTTTCTTTCTTTCTGCAACCCCATTCTGTTGTGGGTTATGAGGCGCAATCAACTCTCTCTAAATTCCTTCTTTGCTGTAGAAGTTCTTGAATTCATTGGAGATGTACTCACCACCATTGTCGCTCATATGAGCCTTCACATGCTTCCCAGTTTCTTTCTCCACAAGTGCTTTGAACTCAAGAAATTTTGAGAAGGTCTGATATTTCTTTTGCATGAAGTAGATCCAGCACTTTCTAGAAAAATCATCAACAAATATCACATAGTACTTATGCTTTGTTGTTGAAGTAGTAGAGAATGGTCCAAACACGTCTGATTTAACTCTCTCAAGTATTTCTAAAGCTCAGCTCTCCTTCTCGTGAAAAGTGGCCTTTGCATACTTCCCCATAGTACATCCCTTGCATGTGTCTAACTACGCAAGAGTACCCTTGGGAAGACATGTAGAAATTTGTTGCATGACCTTCAAGGCTCTGTGGCATAGATGGCCCAATTTCCTGTGCCATAACTCACCCTCATCCCGGCTCACCACTTTTTCCACCTTACCCATCAACGTTGTGCAGCCATATACATCAAGTTTATAGAGATTCTTCACACAAATCCAAATATTCTTGGATTGTCCTGTTGCTTTGTGTCGAAGGAAATATTTTCCTTTACTGAAAACAACATCATAGCCTCTATCCTCCAACATTGCGACTGAGACCAATTTTTTCTTCAAGCCTGGTACATGCATTACATATTTTAATAAAAATGGTTTACATGACTATCTCTAGAAGGTAACTATACTAATCCCGGTAGCACTGTACCTCCCATCATCACCCATTTCGATATGCATTTGGAGGTCCTTCTCCTCCAAGCTAATGAAAAGTTCTTTGTCTCTCGTCATGTGAAAGGATGCACCACTATACAAGTACCACAAAAATCCCATTGCACTTAACACCATGCATGCAATGAGTGAGAAGTCAAGCTCAAATTAGTGGCATCTTCTTTTTCTTCTTCTTTTGTGGACAATTAGTGGCATAATGTCCATGCTTGTGATAGTGAAAACACTTCACTTTGTACATGTCGCACTTCTTTCCATCTTTTCCAGACTCATATTTGGAATGAAATTTATTTCCTTTCCCCTTCTTCGCCTTGGAAGCCAAAGCAAAATCTTCTTCATCATCATTCTTATATGAATATCCATCCCTGGTATTCTGCCTGAATTATTCTTGCACAAAATACAACCAAATTTGTTCCCAATATGGCAGCTTTTCCCTTCCATTGACATAGTCCTGATAACTATGCCAACTCTTGGGAAGTCCTAGAAGAGATAGGCTCACCAAGTCATCATCTGCGAAAGTAATTCTGACGCTCCCAAGCTCATCGTGAAATTGGACAAATGTTGTTAAATATTTTGGAATAGTGTCGCCTTTCTCCATTTTGATTTTCCGGAGTTTGTCGTTCAGTGCCAATTTTCTATGATCACTGCTGCTCTGAAACAGATACATCAAAGCTTTCCACATTGCATATGGTGTTGCTTTGCCATGGAGACTTGAGACAATGTGGTCATGTACTCCTTCCAGTAAGATCCTCCTCACCTTTGCAACCTTATTTTTCCGAGCATCAAGATTTGCAACATCTACTACAGAAGGTTTGGGAACATCATTATTAATGAACTATTTCAACCCATTATCCTCCAGTAATGCCTCTATTTTTTATTTCCACACAATATAGTTAGAGTTTCCCTCGAGTGCATACTCCAATCTTAAGCCATTGAAAGCCATTTTGATCCTGATTCACCTGTCGCACCAAGAATACTTTTTCAAATTCGAATATGGTTATGAGCTTGATATTGTAAAGTTGGAATCAAGGTTCAACCTTGATGAAGAAAATGAAAAGGATATCTAGGATCAATTTTTCATTGAGAGCTTAAAAGGGATATCAATAAATTATGTCTTTTATGACCCCATAGCTAATTACATGGAAGAGTTCTATAGTCCAATTTTTCAATTATTTTTTCACTATGAAAAATAGACCCATTCTCTCTTACCTTTATCATTTCATAATACAGTTTGATTTTGGTTCAAGTATAGTCAAGGGGTTCAAGTATCAGATCAGCTCATTGACTGGATTTATTGAAGGTTTCATGTCGCTTGAATCAAACATGAATATTTCAGTTGTTAGGGTAGGTAGGAGTGTGTGTGATTATGTGCATTTTTTCAGCATGTACAGATTTTGTTTTACACAGTTATCATCAAGCTTGAGCCCGAGGAGAAGGCTATAAGAGTTTGAAGAAGGCTTTGTGAATTTTAGAAGTTTTGTTTTCAACAAAATATGGCACTGGAACTACATGTTCTTTGTTGTGTCACAGGGACACACCATACCCAATGGAGCCACTGTTATCACACTCAAAATTTTGGAAAAAAAAAAATAGAAAGGGTCTTCATATTTTTGATGTTATGTCAATTTGGATCATGAAATTTGGTAAAAGGGGGTGTAAATCATGCTTATCCTAAATCCTAAAATAATTATAGACCATGTCTTGTCAGTTATTTTTCATCATATATCATCTCAAGGCTCATTTTTAACTTTACTCTTAACCTGTCTGTTTTTACCTGTTTTTGTAGCGCACATAGTTATGAATTAACAGTTTACACTACCGAATCACCTAAACTTTTCGTGGCAAATCTGCCAAAATTATAACTAAAACTGCTACGAAAACATGTTTTTTTCTGTGTGAAAAGGGAAATGGTGAGATTTCAGTTTTCTAGAGGTCTTGGGTTAATCCAAAGTCACATGATTGGTTGTTTGAGTCATGCATAACACATATTCATAAACTCATACCATCATCACACTTCATTCCTCATTTTTTGTCATGATCCGTCTCGAAATTTTAATTCCATTCCTTAAACAAATCACCTAAGCTCCTCTTTGTCATTAAATTTTTAAACTTTGGATGTATCAATCAATTTTCACCTTAGAAAATTTTAGCTTTGTGGAAAATAGCTTGCTGACCATTTTGCTTTTTACAAGTGTCACATTTTTAAGAAGGTGGCTTGTTTATAAAGGGAGATAGCCATGAAGAGAAAAACGTACAAAGGAGGTTGTATGGTTAGATAGGATCCCATGGAACTTAAGCTATTCATGGAGGACCCTAGCTTTGCTGAAGCATTCACCAATTCAGGTTGCTTGAATTTCTATTGGAGCTACAAGGGAATTTCTTGTGTTTTTGGACTGTGTGAGCAGTCAACTTCAAGAGAAGACTATGGATAAACGAAGATGAATCGTGAAATATTTATAGAGGTTATTGTAAATGATAGAACAAGGAACAATAACCTCTTTCACTTTTCTCTCAGGTTCTACCAATTTCGAGATTCGACGATGTCTTTGAGACCTATTTTCAGAATTCAGAATTTCCCTGTTTTATACATGTTTTTCTAATGCAGATTCTGGACAGATGGAGATGGTTTTAAAAAAACCAAGGAGGTTTTTCTTCAGAAAATATTTATTTACAAAAACTTCAACAACTATCAAGGATAGGCAGATAGGAGCTCATTTATGAACCCTATTTTTTTTCAGAAAATACAGAGTCATTTTTAATGGTAAATAGACTTGCTAAAGGTGAAAATGATGATTTTTTAGGAGGGTAAGAGGAATTTTGAACCAATTTTGCTTTATCATCCTTAATAATATCAATTTTCAGACCTATTGGTGAAATTTTGAAGAAAAAGGATAATTTTGAATTTTTCTTCACTTTGGGTGTTTTCGTAGCGTCAACCAGGCTTGAAGCCCAAAACTCGCTACAAAATTTCTGAAGATAAGTTTTTGATAAAAATGGTGGTTAAAAATGAAAATTAAACTCTAAAAATAATTTTTATTAGCTTTTTTAACATATCAAATATACCCATGGCAGAAAAAGAGCTAAGAGGTGGTGGAAATTGCAAAAATCTAAGTTGCTACCAAAAGTTGCTATGAAACTGTTTTATTTTCCCCTCTTTTGGCAGCCAATTGAATTTTGAAGATATTTTTTCTTGAAGAGGTTCATTCAAGGTTAGATAATCATAGGTGGAGGTTAAATATGGTATAGAAGATATTTTATGCAGGTTTGGTCCACGAAGTTGTCCAGATCATCTTCAAATTATCATTCAACATGGAGGTACTTCATTATGTGTGTTGGCAACATATCCTCAAAGGTAGGAAGAATAAATTCATGAAGACAGCAAGGATATTTATGTTTTGATTGTGTCCAGTGTTGTTGAAGCACATGATTCCTTTCGACGTAGTTGGGTTATCCTTTAGATAAAGATGTTACCTTGAGAGAGCCCTCTCAAATTGAAGAGGCTAATCTTCAGTTAAAAGTTAGTTGAAATAGTTACTCTAAGTTGTCTAGTGGAGCAGCCCATCAGTAAAAATTTAGAGATTACATTTTGGCACCGTTGTCGGGGAACGAAGGTTTAAATTTTCTCCGAGAAGACAACAAAGTTCAGATTTGACTTCTGATGGTGAACAGAAGCCAAACACAGGAACGTTGAACCATTCACCTGGCGACTCCATTGTTTCAAGATCCCAAGCTTCAAATTTCAGAGCGACTTCACTGCCAAAGAATCCAGATTTCATAACATTGATAGTCATCCAAGATGACAGGGTATGTGGCAAACCCTTTATATGATGAATGTTACAAATTGTAAGGGATGAGTTAGCAGAATTTCAGATAGATGAAAATTTCTCAACAATTGTATTTCATTGTTTGAAATCTAGTCAACTCACACTTGAAAATAAAGTTTCTTTTCTTGGTTTAGTTGCTGAAAGATTATAAAATTAAATTGAGCTATTGGATGTTCATACTGAATCATATGATTTCCGAGATCCTAAACAGTTCTTGGAAAGTCTTCCTCCTCCAAAAAAGGAGCAAATGGTTATACCATTTGACTTGCAGATAGAGGAAGAATATGGTTATGAGTTTGATATTGTAGAATTAGAATCAAGGTTCAGCCTTGACGAAGAAAATGAAAAGGATATACAGGATAAATTTTTCATTGAGAGCTTAAAAGGGATATCAATAAATTATGTCTTCTATGATCCCATAGTTGATTACATGGAAGAGTTCTATAGTCCAACTTTTCAACTACTTTTTCACTATGAAAAACAGACCCATTCTCTCTTACCTTTATCATTTCATAATATAGTTTGCTTTTGGTTCAAGTACAGTCAAGGGGTTCAAGTATTAGATCAGCTCATTCACTGGCTTTATTGGAGGTTTCATGTCACTTGAGTCAAACATGAAGATTGCGGTTGTTAGGTAGGTAGGAGTGTGTGTGAATAAGCTCAAGTAGTCTGAGCATTTTTTCAGCATGCACAGATTTGGTTTTTCAGCAGTTATGATCAAGCTTGAGCCCAAGGAGAAGGCTATAAGAGTTTGAAGAAGGCTTTGTGAATTTTAGAAGTTTTGTTTTCAACAAAATATGGCACTGTAACTACATTTTCTTTGTTGTGCCACATGGACACACCATCCCCAATGGAGCCACTGTTATCACACTCAAAATTTTGCAAAAAATTGCTTAGATAGGGTCTTCCTAGTTTTGATATTATGTCAAATTGGATTGTGAAATTTGGTAAAAGGAGGTGTAAATCATGCTTGTCCTAAATCCTAAAATCATTATAGACCATGTATTGTCATTTATTTGTCATCATATATCATCTCAGGGCTCATTTTTAACCTTACTCTTAACCTGTCTATTTTTACCTATTTTCGTAGCGCACATAGTTATGAATTGACAGTTTGTGCTACCGAATCACCTAAACTTTTCGTAGAAATTCTGCCAAAAATTATATCTGAAGCTACTACGAAAACATATTTTTTCTGTGTGAGAAGGGAAATGGTGAGATTTTATTTTTATAGATGTCTAGGGTTAATCCAAAGTCACATGATTGGTTGATTGAGTCATGCATCACACATATTCATAAACTCATACCATCATCACATTTCATTCCTCATTTTTTGTCATGATCCCTCTCGAAATTTAAATTTCATTCCTTAAAAAAATCACCCAAGCTCCTCTCTGTCATTAAATTTTCAGCCTTTTCATGTATCAGTTAGTTTTCACCTTAGAAAAGTTTAGCTTTGTGGCAAACAGCGTGTCCATTTTTCTTTTTACAAGTGTCAAATTTTTAAGAGGGCAGCTTGGTTATAAAGGGAGATGGCCATGAAGAGGAAAATGTACAAAGGAGGCTTTGTGGTAAGATAAGAGCCCATGGACCTTATTCTATTCATGGAGAACCCTAGCTTTGCTAAAGCATTCACCAATTCAGATTGCTTGAATTTATGCTAGAGCTACAAGGGAATTTGTTGTGCTTTTGGATTGTGTGAGCAGTCAAATTCAAGAGAATATTATGGATAAATGAAGATGAATCATGAAATATTTAGAGAGTTAATTATAAATCACAGAACAAGGAACAATAACCTCTTTCACTTTTCTCTCAGGTGCTACCAATTTGGAGATTCAAAGATGTCTTTGAGACATAATTTTCAGAATTCAGAATATTCCTCTTTTATACAAGTTTTTCTAATGCAGATTCTGGACAGCTGGAGATGGTTTTCAAAAACCCAAGAGAGGTTTTTCTTCATAACATTCTTATTACAAAAAACTCCTCCTGTTTTACAATAGATAACAAGGATAGGGACATGGGAGCTCATATATGAACCCTATTTTTTTCAAAAAAAAATAGTCATTTTTATTAGTAAATGAACTTGCTAAAGGTGAAAATGATGATTTTTGAGGAGGGTAAGAGGAATTTTGAACCAAGTTTTCTTTATCATCCTTCATCATATCAATTTTCAGACCTAATGGTTAAATTTTGAAGAAAAAGGATCATTTTAAATTTTTCTTCACTTTAGGTGTTTTTGTAGCGCCAGCCAGGCTTGAAGCCCAAAAAGCGCTACAAAATTTCTAAAGATGTATTTTTGATAAAAAGGGTGGTTAAAAATGAAAATTAAACTTTGAAAATAATTTGTATTAGCTATTTTAACATATCAAATAGACCCATGGCAGAAAAAGAGCTAAGAGGTGGTCGAAATTGCAAAAATCTAAGTTGCGACCAAAAGTTGCAACGAAACTGTTTTATTTTCCCCTGTTTTGGCAGCGAGTTGAATTTTGAAGATATTTTGTCTTGAAGAGGTGCATTCAAGGTCATATAATCATAGGTGGAGGTCAAATATGGTCAATAAGACATTTTATGCAAGTTTGGTCTATGGAGTTGTCCAAATCATCTTCAAATAATCATTCATCATGGAGGTACTTCATTATGTGTGTTGGAAACAGCACCTCAAAAGTAGGAAGAACAGTTTCATGAAGACAGTAATGATATTTATGTTTTGATTGTGTTCAATGTTGTTGAAACACATGATTCCTTTCGATGTATTTGGGTTATCCATTAGATAAATATTTAATAAATAGGTGGTTGAGTTATGTTAGGAATCTAACTCTTAAGTTAGTAGGTGTCATTTTCTCATTCCAAGTATCTAGTTTATGGTTAGACTAGGTGGCAGTAAAGGAACTTAATGATCTATCCTTGTTGGAAGATTCAATGTAAAGATTAGATCCCTATTAATAGGCAGTATTTCGATGAATGAAGGGTTGGAGAATATTGTATCACACTGCTACTTTGTAAAATATTTTGATATTCAGTAATACACAGTGGATATTTGGCCTTCTTCACCTAAGATTCCAATGAGGTTTTCAATGAGTTATATACCTTATATTTTCATGTTTAATATATGCAGCCAGTTTATGTCTTATTACTCGTAAATCTTGGAGAACATGCTCTGACTTCCTTTAGATATTGAACTGATGTTTCCTTCATGTGTTGCGTGTGTACCATATTTTCATTGAAACTTTCATTTGCCTCATTTTCTTCAAGAAGGATCATTTTCAATGAGTGTCCTAATATTGAATCCATTAGCCCAATGGTAGCAAGTCCTTTACATTTTCAACCTATAATCAATCACAATCAAGTTACAATCATAGAGATAGACATATAATAGAGTTTTCATTGAAAATCATGGGTTACCTTGAGAGAGCCCTCTCAGATTGAAGAGGCTAATCTTCAGTTAAAATTTGGTTGAAATAGTTACTCTAAGTTATCTAGTGGAGCATCCCATCAGTACCAATTTAGAGATTACATTTTGGCGTCGTTGCTGGGGAATGAAGGTGTAAATTTTCTCCCGGAGGAACGACAAAGTTCAAATTTGACTTATGATGGTGAACAGAAGCCAAACATAGGAAGGTTGTACCATTCACCTGGTGACTCCATTGTTTCAATATCCCGAGCTTCAAAGTTTAGAGCGACTTCACTGCCAAAGAATCCAAATTTCATAACATTGATGGTGATCCAAGATGACAGGGTATGTGGCAAACCATTTTTATGATGAAATGTTACAAGTGTAAGGGATGAGTTAGCAGAATTTCTGAAAGATGAACCTTTCTCAACAATAGTATTTCATTGTTCAAAATCCAGTCGACTCACACCTGAAAATAAAGTTTGTTTTCTTAGTTTAGATGTTAAAATATTAGAAAATTAAATTGAGCTATTGGATGTTCAGATTGAATCATATGATTTCAAAGATCCTAAACAGTTCTTGGAAATTCTTCCTCCTCCAAAAAGAGAGAAAATGGTTATACCATTTGACTTGCAGATAGAGGAACAATATGGTTATGAGATTGATATTGTAGAGTTAAAATCAAGGTTCATCCTTGATGAAGAAAATGAAAAGGATATCCAGGATCAATTTGTCATTGAGAGCTTAAAAGGGATATCAATAAATTATGTCTTCTATGATCCCATAGTTGATTACATGGAAGATTTCTATAGTCCAACTTTTCTATTATTTTTTCACTATGAAAAACAGACCCATTCTCTCTTACCTTTATCATTTCAGAATACAGTTTTCTTTTGGTTCAAGTACAGTCAAGGGGTTCAAGTATCAGATTAGCTCATTGACAGTCTTTATTGGAGGTTTCATGTCGCTTGAATTAAACATGAAGATTGCAGTGGTTAGGGTAGGTAGGAGTGTGTGTTAATAAGCTCAAGTAGTCTGAGCATTTTTTCAGCATGTAAAGATTTGTTTTTTCAGCAGTTATCATGAAGCTTGAGCCCGAGGGGAAGGCTATAAGAGTTTGAAGAAGGCTTTGTGAATTTTAGAAGTTTTTTTTTTCAAAAAAAAAATTGCATTGGAACAACATGTTCTTTGTTCTGCCACAGGGAAACACCATCCCCAATGGAGCCACTGTTATCAAACTCAAAATTTTACAAAAATTTGGGTAGATAGGGTCTTCCTAGTTTTTATGTTATGTCAATTTGGATCCTGAAATTTGGTAAAAGGGGGTGTAAATCATGCTTATCCTAAATCCTAAAATCATTATAGACCATGTCTTGTCAGTTATTTTTCATCATATATCATCTCAAGACTCATTTTTAACCTTACTCTTAACTTGTCTGTTTTTACCTATTTTCGTAGCGCACATAGTTATGAAATGAGAGTTTGCACTACTGAATCACCTAAACTTTTTGTAGCAAATCTGCCAAAATTATAACTAAAGTTGCTACGAAAACATGTTTTTTTCTGTGTGAAAAGGGAAATGGTGAGATTTCATTTTTCTAGAGGTCTAGGGTTAATCCAAAGTCACATGATTGGTTGTTTCAGACACGCATCACACATATTCATAAACTCATACCATCATCACACTTCATTCCTCATTTTATGTCATGATCACTCTCTAAATTTAAATTTCATTCCTTAAACAAATTAGCCAAGCTCCTCTCTGTCATCGACTTTTCAGCCTTTGCATGTATCAGTGAGTTGTCACATTAGAAAATTTTAGCTTAGTGGAAAACAGCTTGTTGTCCATTTTTCTTTTTACAAGTGTCACATTTTTAAGAGGGCAGCTTGGATATAAACGAAGATGGCCATGAAGAGGAAAATGTAAAAAGGATGCTATGTGGTTAAATAGGAGACCATGGACCTTGAGCTATTCATGGAGGACCCCAATTTTGCTGAAACATTCACCAATTCAGTTTGCTTGCATTTCTACTGGAGCTACAAGGGAATTTTTTGTGTTTTTGGACTGTGTGAGCAGTCAACTTCAAGAGAATATTATGGATAAACGGAGATGAATCATGAAATACTGAGAGAGTTTATTGTAAAGCCTAGAACAAGGAAAAATAAATTCTTTCACTTTTCTCTCAGGTGCTACCAATTTGGAGATTCGAAGATGTCTTTGAGACCTATTTTCAGAATTCAGAATTTTCTTGTTTTATACATGTTTTTCTAATGCAAATTCTAAACAGCTGGAGATGGTTTTCAAAAACCCAAGAGAGGTTTTTCTTCAGAACATTCTTATTTACAAAAAATTCCTCCCGTTTTGCAACAGATAACAAGCATAGGGAGATAGGATCTCATCTATGAACCCTATTTTTTTCAGAAAAAAAACAGTCTTTTTTATTGGTAAATGAACTTGTTAAAGGTGAAAATGATGATTTTTGAGGAGGGTAAGAGGAATTTTGAGCCAAGTTTTCTTTATCATCCTCAATAATATCACTTTTCAGACTTACTGGTGAAATTTTGAAGAAAAGGGGTAATTTTGAATTTTTCTTCACTTTAGGTGTTTTCGTAGCACCAGCTAGACTTGAAGCACAAAAAGTGCTACGAAATTTCTGAAGATGAATTTTTGATAAAAAGGGTGGTTAAAAATGAAAATTAAACTCTGAAAATAATTTGTATTAGCTCCTTTAACATATCAAATAGACCCATTGCAGAAAAAGAGCTAAGAGGTGGCAGAAATTACAAAAATCTAAGTTGCTACGAAACTATTTTATTTTCCCCTGTTTTCGAAGCCAGTTGAATTTTGAAGATATTTTGTCTTGAAGAGGTGCATTCAAGGTCATATAATCATAGGTGGAGGTCACAGATGGTCAAGAATATATTTTATGCAAGTTTGGTCCACAGAGTTGTCCAAATCATCTTCAAATTATCATTCATCATGGAGGTACTTCATTATGTGTGTTCACAACAGCTCCTCCAAAGTAGGAAGAACATTTTCATGAAAAAATTAAGGATATTTATGTTTTTATTGTGGTCAGTGTTGTTGAAGCACATGATTCCTTTCGATGTAGTTTGGTTATCCTTTAGATAAATATGTAATAAATAGGTGGTTGAGTTATGTTAGGACTCTAACTCCTAAGTTGGTAGGTGTCATTTTTTGATTCCAAGTATCTACTTGGGCAGCAAAGGAACTTAATGATCTAGCCTTGTTGGAAGATTCAATGTAAAGACTAGATGCCTATTAATAGGCAGTATTTCTATGAATGAAGGGTTGGAGAATATTGTATCACACTGCTACTTTGTAAAATATTTTGATATTCAGTAATACACAGTGGATATTTGGCCTTCTTCACCTGGGATTCAAATGAGGTTTTCAATGAGTTCTATGTCTTATATTTTCATGTTTAATATATGCAGCCATTTTATGTCTAATTACTCAGAATTCTTGGAGAACATGCTATAACTTTCTTTAGATATTGAACTGTTGTTTCCTTCCTGTGTTGTGTTTCTACCATCTTTTCATTGAGACTTTCATTTGCCTCATTGTTTTCAAGAAGGATCATTTTCATTGAGTTTCCTGATGTTGACTCCATTAGCCCAATGTTAGCAGGCCCTTTACATTTTCAACCTACAATCAATCACAATCAAGTTACAGTCATAGAGTTAGCCATCTAATATATTTTTCATTGAAAATCATAGGTTACCTTGGGAGAGACCTCTCAGATTGAAGAGGCTAATATTCAGTTAAAAGTTGGTTGAAATAGTTAATCTAAGTTGTCTGGTGGAGCAGCCCATCAGTACCAATTTAGAGATTACATTTTGGCGTCGTTGTCGGGGAATGAAGGTGTAAATTTTCTCCGGAAAGAACGACAAAGTTTAGATTTGACTTCTGTTGGTGAACAGAAGCCAAACACAGGAAGGTTGTACCATTCACCTGGCGACTCCATTGTTTCAAGATCCCAAGCTTCAAAGTTCAGAGCGACTTCACTGCCAAAGAATCCAAATTCCATAACATTGATGGTGATCCAAGATGACAGGGTATGTGGCAAACCCTGTATATGATGAAATGTTACAAAGTGTAAGGGATGAGTTAGCAGAATTTCAGATAGATGAACATTTCTCAACAATAATATTTCTTTGATTGAAATCCAGTTTACCCACACCTGAAAATAAAGTTTGTTTTCTTGGTTTAGTTGCTGAAATATTAGAAAATTAAATTGAGTTGTTGGATGTTCAAACTGAATCATATGATTTCCAAGATCCTGAACAGTTCTTGGAAAGTCTTCCTCCTCCAAAAAAAGAGGAAATGGTTATACCATTTGACTTACAGATAGAGGAAGAATATGGTTATGAGCTTGATATTGAATAGTTGGGATCAAGGTTCAGCCTTGATGAAGAAAATGAAAAGAATATCCACGATCAATTTGTCATTGAGAGCTTAAAAGGGATATCAATCAATCATGTCTTCTGTGATCCCATAGCTGATTACATGAAATAGTTCTATAGTCAAACTTTTCAATTATTTTTTCACAATGAAAAATAGACCCATTCTCTCTTACCTTTATCATTTCAGAATACAGTTTGCTTTTGGTTCAAGTATAGTCAGGGGTTTAAGTATCAAATTAGCTCATTGACTAGCTTTATTGAAGGTTTCATGTCGTTTGAATCAAACATGAAGATTGTAGATGTTAGGGCAGGTAGGAGTGTGTGTGAATAAGCTCAAGTAGTCTAAGAATTTTTTCAGCATTTACATATTTGGTTTTTCAACAGTTATCATCAAGCTTGAGCCCGAGGTGTAGGCTATAATATTTTGAAGAAGGCTTTGTGAATTTTAGAGGTTTTGTTTTCAACAAAAGATGTCACTGGAACTACATGTTCTTTGTTTTTCCACATGGACATACCATCTCCAATGGAGCCACTGTTATCACACTCAAAATTTTGCAAAAATTTGCTTAGATAGGGTCTTCCTAGTTTTTATGTTATGTCAATTGGGATCGTGAAATTTGGTAAAAGAGGGTGTAAATCATGCTTATCCTTAATCCTAAAATCATTATAGACCATCTCTTGTAAATTATTTTTCATCAGATATCATCGCAAGGCTCATTTTTAACCTTACTCTTAACTTGTCTGTTTTTACCTTTTTTCGTAGCGCACATAGTTATGAATTGACAGTTTGCGCTAACGAATCACCTAAACTTTTCGTAGTAAATCTCCCAAAATTATAATTGAAGCTGCTATGAAAACATGTTTTTTATGTGTGGAAAATGGAAATGGTGAGATGTCAGTTTTCTAGAGGTCTAGGGTTAATCCAAAGTCACATGATTGGTTGTTTGAATCATGCATCACACATATTCATAAACTCATACCATCATCACACTTCATTCCTCCTTTTTTGTCATGATCCCTCTCGAAATTTAAGTTTCATTCCTTAAACAAATCACCTAAGCTCCTCTCTATCATTAAATTTTCAGCCTTTGCATGTATCAGTCAGTTGTCACCTTAAAAAAATTTAGCTTTGTGGCAAATAGCTTGCTATCCATTTTTTTTTTACAGGTGTCACATTTTTAAGAGGGTGGCTTGGTTATAAAGGGAGATGGCCATGAAGAGGAAAAAATACAAAGGAGGCTCTGTGGTTAGATAGGAGCCCATGGAAATTAAGTTATTCATGGAGGACCCTAGCTTTTTTGAAGCATTCGCCAATTCAAGTTGCTTGAATTTATGTTGGAGCTACAAGGGAATTTGATTTGTTTTTGGATTGTGTGAGCAGCCAACTTCAAGAGAAGATTATGGATAAACGGAGATGAATCATGAAATACTGAGAGAGGTTATTGTAAATCACAAAACAAGGAATAATAAAATATTTCACTTTTCTCTCAGGTGCTACCAATTTGGAGATTCAAAGATTTCTTTGAGACCTATTTTCAGAATTCGTAATTTTTTTGTTTTATACATGTTTTTTTAATGCAGATTCTAGACAGTTGAAGATGGCTTTAAAAAACCAAAGAGACGTTTTTGTTCAGAAAATTCTTATTTACAAAATCCTGCTCCCATTTTACAACAACTAACAAGGATAGGGAGATAGGATCTCATCTATGAACCCTATTTTTTTCAGAAAAAACAGAGTCATTTTTATTGGTAAATGAACTTGCTAAAGGTGAAAATGATGACTTTTGAGGAGGGTAAGAAGAATTTTGAACCAAGTTTTCTTTATCATCCTTCATCATATCAATTTTCAGAAATACTGGTCAAATTTTGAAGAAAAAGGAGAATTTTGAATTTTTCTTTACTTTAGGTGTTTTCGTAGCGCCAGCCAGGCTTGAAGCCCAAAAAGCGCTACGAAATTTTTGAAGATGAATTTTTGATAAAAAAAGGCGGTTAAAAATGAAAATTAAACTCTGAAAATAATTTGTATTAGCTCTTTTAACATATCAAATAGACCCATGGCAGAAAAAGAGCTAAGAGGTGCTGGAAATTGCAAAAATCTAAGTTGCTACGAAACTATTTTATTTTCCCCTGTTTTGGCAGCGAGTTGAATTTTGAAGATATTTTGTCTTGAAGAGGTGAATTCAAGGTCAGCTAATCATAGGTGGAGATCAAATATGGTCAAGAAAATATTTTATGCAGGTTTGGTCCACAGAGTTGTCCAGATCATCTTCAAATTATCATTCATCATGGAGGTATTTCATTATGTGTGTTGGAAACATCTCCTCAAAAGTAGGAAGAACGGTTTCATGAAGACAATAAGGATATTTATGTTTTTATTGTGGTCATTGTTGTTGAAGCACACGATTCCTTTTGATGTATTTGGGTTATCCTTTAGATAAATATGTAATAAATATGTGGTTGAGTTATGTTACGACTCTAGCTCCTAAGTTAGTAGGTGTCATTTTCTGATTCCAGGTATCTAGTTTATGGTTAGACTAGGTGGCAGCAAAGGAACTTAATGATCTAGCCTTGTTGGCAAATTCAATGTAAAGATTAGATGCCTATTAATAGGCAGTATTTCGATGAATGAAGGGTTGGAGAATATTGTATCACACTGCTACTTTGTAAACTATTTTGATATTCAGTAATACATAGTGGATATTTGGCCTTCTTCACCTGAGATTCGAAAGATGTTTTCAATGAGTTCTATGTCTTATCTTTTCATGTTTAATATATGTAGATAGTTTATGTCTAATTACTCAGACTTCTTGGAGAACATGCTCTAACTTCCTTTAGATATTGAACTGTTGTTTCCTTCCTGTGTTGCGTGTGTACTGTCTTTCCATTGAAACTTTTATTTGCCTCATTTTCTTCAAGAAGGATCATTTTCATTGAGTTTCCTGATGTTGTCTCCATTAGCCCAATATTAGCAAGTCCTTTACATTTTCAACCTACAATCAATCACAATCAATTTACAGTCATAGAGTTAGCCATCTAATAGAGTTTTCTTTGAAAATCATAGGTTACCTTGAGAGAGCGCTCTCAGATTGAAGAGGCTAATCTTCAGTTAAAATTTGGTTGAAATAGTTACTCTAAGTTGTCTGTTGGAGCAGCCCATCATTACCAATTTAGAGATTACTTTTTGGCGTCATTTCCAGGGAACGAAGGTGTAAATTTTCTCCAAGAACAATGACAAATTTCAGATTAGAGTTATGATGGTGAACAGAAGGCAAACACAGGAAGGTTGTACCATTCACCTGGCGACTCCATTGTTTCAAGATCCCAAGCTTCAAAGTTTATAGCGACTTCGATGCTAAAGAAACCAACTTCCATAACATTGATGGTGATCCAAGATGACAGGGTATGTGGCAAACCCTTTATATGATGAAATGTTACAAAGTGTAAGGGATGAGTTAGCATTATTTCAAGTAGATGAACATTTCTCAACAATAGTATTTCTTTGATTGAAATCCAGTTTACCCACACCTGAAAATAAAGTTTGTTTTCTTGGTTTAGTTGTTGAAATATTAGAAAATGAAATTGAGTTGTTGGATGTTCAGACTCAATCATATGATTTCCAAGATCCTGAACAGCTCTTGGAAAGTTTTCCTCCTCCAAAAAAGGAGAAAATGGTTATACCATTTGATTTGCAGATAGAGGAAGAATATGGTTATGAGCTTGATATTAAGCAGTTGGGATCAAGGTTCAGCCTTGACGAAGAAAATGAAAAGGATATCCAGGATCTATTCGTCTTTGAGAGCTTAAAAGGGATATCAATAAATTATGTCTTCTATGATCTCATAGTTGATTACATGAAAGAGTAGTATAGTCCAAATTTTCAATTATTTTTTCACTTTGAAAAACATACCCATTCTCTCTTACCTTTATCATTTCAGAATACAGTTTTCTTTTGGTTCAAGTACAGTTAAGGGGTTTAAGTATCAGATCGGCTCATTGACTGGAGTTATTGGAGGTTTCATGTCGTTTGAATCAAACATGAAGATTGTAGTTGTTAGGGTAGGTAGGAGTGGGTGTGAATAAGCTCAAGTAGTCTGAAAATTTTTTCAGCATGTACAGATTTGGTTTTTCAGCAGTTATCATCAAGCTTGAGCCCAAGGAGAAGGCTATAAGAGTTTGCAGAAGGCTTTGTGAATTTTAGAGGTTTTGTTTTCAACAAAAGATGTCACTGGAACTACATGTTCTTTTTTGTGCCATAGGGACACACCATCCCCAATAGATCCATTGTTATCACAGTCAAAATTTTGCAAAAAAATTGCTTAGATAGGGTCTTCCTAGTTTTGATGTTATGTCAATTTGGATCGTGAATTTTGGTAAAAGTGGGTGTAAATCATGCTTATCCTAAATCCTAAAATTATTATAGACCATCTCTTGTCAGTTATTTTTCATCATATGTCATCTCAAGGCTGATTTTTAACCTTACTCTTAACCTGTCTGTTTTTACCTGTTTTCGTAGCACACATGGTTATGAATTGACAGTTTTTGCTACCGAATCACCTAAACTTTTTGTATCAAATCTGCCAAAATTATAAATGAAGCTGCTATGAAAACATGTTTTTTCTATGTGAAAAGGGAAATGATGAGATGTCAGTTTTAGAGGTCTAGGGTTAATCCAAAGTCACATTATTGGTTTTTTGAGTCATGCATCACACATATTCATAAACTCATACCATCATCACACTTCATTCATCATTTTGTGTCATGATCCCTCTCGAAATTTAAGTTGCATTCCTTTAAAAAATCACCCAAGCTCCTCTTTGTCATTAAATTTTCAGCCTTTTCATGTATCAGCTAGTTGTCACCTTAAAAAAGTTTAGCTTTGTGGCAAACAACTTGCTATCCATTTTGCTTTTTATAGGTGTCACATTTTTAAGAGGGCAGCTTGGTTATAAAGGGAGATGGCCATGAAGAGGAAAACATGCAAAGGAGTCTCTTTGGTTAGATAGGAGCCCATGGACATTAAGCTATTCATGGAGGACCCTAGCTTTGCTGAAGCATTCACCAATTCAAGTGGCTTGAATTTCTGCTAGAGCTACAAGGGAATTTGATGTGTTTTTGGATTGTGTGAGCAGTCAACTTCAAGAGAAGATTATAGATAAACAGAGATGAATCATGAAATACTGAGAGAGGTTATTGTAAATCACAGAACAAGGAACAATAAAATCAGGTGCTACCAATTTGGAGATTCAAATATGTGTTTGAGACCTATTTTCAAAATTCATAATTTTCCTGTTTTATACATGTTTTTATAATGCAGATTCTAGATAGTTGAAGATGTTTTCAAAAAACCAAAGAGAGGTTTTTTCTTCAAAAAATTCTTATTTACAAAAACCTCCTCCCATTTTTCAATAGCTAACAAGGATAGGGAGATAGGATCTCATCTATGAACCCTATTTTTTTCAGAAAAAACAAGAGTCATTTTTATTGGTAAATGAACTTGCTAAAGGTGAAAATGATGATTTTTGAGGAGGGTAAGAGGAATTTTGAACCAAGTTTTCTTTATCATCCTTCATCATATCAATTGTCAAAACTACTAGTGAAATTTTGAAGAAAAAGGAGAATTTTTAATGTTTCTTCACTTTAGGTGTTTTCGTAGCACCAGCCAAGCTTGAAGCCCAAAAAACGCTATGAAATTTCTGAAGATGAATTTTTGATAAAAAGGGTGGTTAAAAATGAAAATTAAACTCTAAAAATTAATTTTTATTAGCTCTTTTAAAATATCAAATAGACCCATGGCAGAAAAAGAGCTAAGAGGTGGTGGAAATTGCAAAAATCTAAGTTGCTACCAAAAGTTGCTACGAAACTATTTTATTTTCCCCTGTTTTGGCAGTGAGTTGAATTTTGAAGATATTTTTTCTTGAAGAGGTGCATTCAAGGTCAACTAATCATAGGTGGAGGTCAAATATGGTCAAGAAGATATTTTATGCAAGTTTGGTCTACGGAGTTGTCCAGATCATCTTCAAATTATCATTCATCATGGAGGTACTTCATTATGTGTGTTGGAAACATCTCCTTAAAAGTAGGAAGAACAGTTTCATGAAGACAGTAAGGATATTTATGTTTTTATTGTGGTCAGTGATGTTGAAGCACATGATTCCTTTCGATGTAGTTGGGTTACCCTTTAGATAAATATGTAATAAATAGGTGGTTGAGTTATGTTACGACTCTAACCCCTAAGTTAGTAGGTGTCATTTTCTGATTCCAGGTATCTAGTTTATGGTTAGACTAGGTCGCAGCAAAGGAACTTAATGATCTAGCCTTGTTGGAAGATTCAATGTAAAGATTAGATGTCTATTAATAGGCAGTATTTCGATGAATGAAGGGTTGGAGAATATTGGATCACAGTGCTACTTTGTAAAATCTTTTGATATTTAGTAATACATAGTGGATATTTGGCCTTCTTCACCTGAGATTCGAATGAGGTTTTCAATGAGTTCTATGTCTTATATTTTCATGTTTAATATATGCGGCCAGTTTATGTCTAATTACTCAGAATTCTTGGAGAACATGCTCTGACTTCCTTCAGATATTGAATTGTTGTTTCCTTCCTGTGTTGTGTGTGTACCATCTTTTCATTGAAACTTTCATTTGCCTCATTTTTTTCAAGAAGGATCATTTTCATTGAGTTTCCTAATGTTGACTCCATTAGCCTAATGATAGCAAGTCCTTTACATTTTCAACATGCAATCAATCACAATCAAGTTACAGTCATAGAGTTAGCCATCTAATAGAGTTTTCATTGAAAATCATAGGTTACATTGAGAGAGCCCTCTCAGATTGAAGAGGTTAATCTTCAATTAAAAGTTGGTTGAAATAGTTACTCTAAGTTGTGTTGTGGAGCATCCCATCATTACCAATTTAGAGATAACGCCTTCTACAAATCGATTGTGGAAATTAAACACAATCGCCAATCACTTTAAGCAAAGAAAGAATCAAATCAAACCAAAACATAGATAATTTCCTGGGGAAAGCTTACTACTCAAAACCCCTCTATCTTCTATTGTATATTTACCAAGGAATCATGAAACAATTACAATGCACTCTTCTCACAAGAATCTCATGCACTCTCACAACTGTCTCACACTGTCCTGGACAAAACTGACCAACACTTAGACAATTCTCATCCTCTAAACAACATGTCTTGCTTGCGCAATTCCTGATGAATGAAATCCCTATTCTTTTGGAATTTTGGCCTTCCAAAATTGCGCAAGGATCATGGGAAATCCAATGGATGCTTGCTTGCATGCAGGCAACCTAATAATCACACAATTGATAGTTAACATCCCTTTAACCTTTGTCTCAACTAGGTCTCTATTGGAACTGATTGTAAATCATCAGTTGCATGGCATATCACTGATTGTGAATTAAATAATATTTAATTCACTAGATCCCTCACTAGTGCAACAAACAGTTACAACTAGTTCAACCGACTCTAACTCACCTAAATTAGTTAATTGATTACTCATGCATTTAAACTAATGCACCAACTGCAATTTGGACTCCATAACTAATAGAATTACTCTGCATGCATCACCAACCACCCTCAACTCAAAATACATGACCTAACGGAGTTTATCACACTCAGTTAACTATTACAAGTGATCATGAGATAAGATTACATTTTATTGTCCAATTTGATTAAGGGAAAATTAAATTAGACACTGCGCCAATTTAATTAGTTAAATTGGCCTTCACACTAATGTATCGCTAGGACATGTTGGTGCCACACTAGTGTGTGTGCTACAATTTCTTGTTGGACTTCAACAGTAACCACATGGAAGACTTACATTCTTATAACCAACTCTTCTTACATGATTCTAGTAGATATGAATCTTATCTAAGGAAGAGTTTACTATGCATACCTTTGCTTCCATATAACCATCTAGGCATCCATTGAACGAGCTTGTTTCTTATACCTATCAAAGATAGGTTTCTTTTGCAAGAAGTATTTTCATTTACTTGACCATCTGCATTCCTTCATCTTTCAGAAGTATTGTTTCCATACTAGATGGAATGTATACTTTTCATGTCATAATGTCCTTTCCAAGAATCTTCCAAAATGATGATTCTTACAAGATCTTGATTATCTTTTTTTGCGAAATGACTACCTCTAACATGATGTTAGAAAATGTTTGGATGAACAATAATATGCAATATGGTCCCAATCTTCCAATTCTTTGATAGCTAGATAACTTTTTAAAGCAACTTGGTCATGTAGACTCTAATTCTACTATCACATGCTTCTTTCTATGATGCCATGCTTTACAATAATCAAGACTCTTCTAGAGAATGCAATAATGCATGCTACTTTACTTTCTACTTAATAAAAAGAAAGATAAACTTCATAAAGAACCTGAAAGAGATGTAGCTTTCTTCAATAGTAAAGATCCTTGGGATCTTCTCCTTTCGACTTCTTCTCAGGTTCTCCCTTTTCTTCAGCTATGTGAGCTTCACTTCTTTCCTTTCGTTTGTTATATTTCTTTATTAGACAATCCCTCTTAAAGTGACCATATTCATTGCATCTACAACATTGAATCTTGGATATATATGGCTTCTTCTTGGACTTTCCAAACTTCCCTTTCTTCAAATTCTTAGTCCTCACAACAAAAGCTTGAGATCTTTCATTTGATTCAGTGTCATCCTTTTCCTTGATCTTAGATTCTTCCAAGATACATTGAGCCCACAATTCATCAAAAGGTGCCCTTTGAGTAGATACATGTTGCAAAACTGCTCCAATCAGGTGGAAAATCATTTAACACACAAATGGTCGTTTCAGAGTCGGAAACAGTTTCCCCAAGCCCTTGCAATTGGTTTCTTGTTTGTGATATACTCATCATATAGGTGGCCATGTCCTCATCTTTTGATTTCCTTATTATATATAGTTGATTCCTCAAGGAAATATTTTGACCCGATGTACTTATAGAGTACAACTTTACCAGCTTATCGTGGATAGACTTTGATATCTTCAAATCGACAATAAAGGGAACAATGTGATCTTTAATGGATTCTACAATGATCCTTTGTACTCTTCTCCCTTCTTGTATTTTTCTAACTCTTGATTCTTCTCCTTGTCTGGTTAAACTACTTCAACAAGGACATATTCCATGACTTCATTTTCTATAAGTGCCAAGTCAATCCTCTTCTTCCATGCTAGGAAGTTCGTTGATCCAAAGAGTTTGTTTCTTTCCTTGCAAAATGTAGCCATGTGATCTGTAGATTGGGACATAGAAGACAATATGATACTTACTTTTCAACCAAGAGTCCTTACTTTTGACAATGTCTCCAACTATATTGATGTTTTCAATACCTCTAAGGAGACTCCAAAAATGCCCTAGAATGATGACTTCTACGATGCCTTCAATGGTGATGTCTTTGAACAGCTTCAAAGAGTGAATGATGATCCCAAGGTTCCTTGATGCTTCCTTCTTCTTCAAGATGATGTACTAGAGAATATTCGACAAATGTGTTCTTTCCTTCAATGAGAGCATGATGATGAGGTCTTCTTGATGTGGTAACCCTCCTTCTAGACCAAAGGGTCTTCTTTCCTTTTTCCTTGTGTCCTGCAAATGATTCCCCTTGACAAACTCTTCAAGATGATCCTTCAATTGCCTTCTCTTGTTCATGTTAGCTTTGATTCCATGTTGGAGAATGTAGTAGGGTAGGCATTAGTTCAATTTATCCATAACCTTTATAATTGCTTGTGAACATTATTTATCTTCTTGTGTTTCTTTAATAGATTTTTTCATCAAACAATTATCAAAAGCAAAAACAGTAAAGACAATGGACACAAGATATAGGCTCCAAGGTAGGGCAAAACCCCTCCAACAGGAAAAACCCAGAAAATACTCTTCTTATAGAATCCGCTTCAAATGAGAAAACCAAGACCCAAAACCCTAGACCAAGTCCTCCTCCAAGCACCAAGTCAGCCCTCCAAGAAGCCCTTTAAAGGTCAAATCAAACAACAAGAGAAACCTACGTCAACCAACTTCCAATGTCAATTTCAGCCCCCAGCTTCGACATGCAACTTCAGCCCTGTAGTTGCTGCAGAAACCCTAACTTTCGCATGTGTGAAAGAATAAGACCAAGATTGTGTCTCTTTCCTTCGTTAGGGTTTCCTCTTTTGCTTCTAGTCTTCTTTGGCTTTAAATCTTGATCTTCTTGCACAAACATTCGGACTTGCAGCTAGATCTGAAATCTTGGCCTTTGTAGCAACAGCAGAAACCCTAAAATCTTGCACGTGTGAGAGAACAAAGCCCAAAATCAAACTTTCTTCCTTCCTTTTGAGTTCTTGCTTTCTATACCTTCACTCTTGCTTCTTTGATGCTCCTTGCCTCAGATCGAACTTCTTGATTGGAGAGATCAAATTGGTGTCTAAGGAGGTCAAATTTGCTTCTATTTATAGGCTTTCCATGGGATCGAATTCCCTTCTTTAGGTCGACTTGTCACTGCTAGAGCCAACTTGTGCTTGGAGGTTCGAAGAACTTTCTAGACACATGATATCATTTTCATGTTACAACTTGCCCAATAGGGTCTTATACAAATTATTTGACTCAAGAAAAATATCCTTTTGATATGACAAAGCCTAAAAACATGAAGAACATGCTTGACCTAGATGAACATCAAAATGGAGCATGAAACCCATGCTCAAAAATAATATTTTTCTTTCTTCTTTTTCTTGTAATAGAAGATATACATAATGATTTGAGTACATTGACAATTATGAAGATTGAAACTAGTTACATTTTCCAACTGTGACCTCTCATAACAAGCAAGAGGCAATTCAATGCTAGAGAGACAAGTTTATTTCGACTCGGAATTACAAGATGAGGCCGCTCACTGGCTCCCTAACCTTGGCCACACTAGGGGAATGTGAAACCAATACATGCATGCCATTACTTTCCACTGGTAGTTAAAAACTTTGTTGGGACATATGATAAGGGAGAACCATGAGGACATAAATAACATTATCTCCTTTCTAAACGATATTCATCGAAACCAATGGAAAATGCAAGCAAGCCTGGACAGGTTGGAAGCTCGAGTAGCTCACATATTGAAGCATATTCAATGTGAATTCAGGCCCCAAATCCCTCCTGGAATGAGTGCACGGGACTTAGCTCCATTTACATCATCAAATTCTTGATACACATACCATGCTTTGGACCTTTGCTAGTAGTTTACTTTCTAGTTGTGTAGTCTTTTATGTTTAGCTGATTTTTATGGTCTTTTGTAAAGACTTAGAACTGTCATCTACCAGCCAAAAAATCTAGTTTCCAATAAGGCAAAGTGAGGCCAGTAAGTTTTGAACAATGATTGTCAGTGATGCAATTTGATTTTCAAAGGGAATATAATACTTCTCATACACTTTTGAACACAAATATACTTCCAATTTGAAAGTTAAATATTCCAAATTCGTATCAACTTTACCTACATCAAATTAAATGATTATACTTCCAAATTGAAAGTTAAATAAACCAAATTCTCATTAACTTTATCCAGCAGATTAAATTATCCAAACTCATTATTTTTCAAAAGTTTTCTTATAACATATTTCATACCTACATTCATTATTTTACATATAAAATTTCCGATAAAACTTACTTTCTTGAAATATGTTTTGTAACATTTATACTAATTCTAATATCTAACAAAATTGTAATATTAAATTAATACTAATAATAAAATCAAATCATTATAACACATTTACAAATCAAAAACTTAGTATATGCTTATTGAAAATTTACTGTATGACTTAGTATATGCTTATTGAAAATTTACTGTATGAACAATAAAATCAGTAACATAACTATATGCTCTTTAATGTATGAAAATTCAATTAGTAACTTGGAATATGTAGAAATTAAAAAGTGAAATTATCATAAGTATAATATTTAATAGATATTTATATATACTTTGAAATTAAATTAAATATACTTTTCAAATGACATCAAAATAACATATTTGAAAATCAACGACTTAATATATAGTTTTTTTGAATTTTATTGTATATAAATTTTTTTATATATATTATTCATATATATTTTTTAATTATTTGTATAAGAAACAAACAAATTTTGATGTATAAAAAACTAAATTAATATATTTTGATGTATAAAGAAGTAAATTAATATTTAAATTGTGTTGAAACAAAAGTCCTTTATATACAATATTTTAATGTATAAAATACTAAAATACTAAATTAATATTTAAGTTGTATTGAAACCAAAGTCTTTTAGTCTTTTATATACATAATTTTAATGTATAAAAAACTAAATTAACATTTAAGTTGTGTTGAAACAAAAATCCTTTTACATAATTTTAATGTATAAAAAACTAAATTAAAATTTAAGTTGTGTTGAAACAAAATTCCTTTATTAAAGGATAAATTTAAAATCTTATTATGTAAAATTTGAATTAATATTTAATAAAACAATATCATACATAATAAAACTTATCATATTCATTTATCACCATCTCAGTTTGAAAACAACAGATTTCAAAAACAAGATGATATTCCTTAGTTTTTCTATAAAATGGATAAACAGTGTAAACTTTATTGCGACTCTACTCAATTTAAATTTATTAAATTTTAATTACAAAATCAAATCAATCAATTTAAGTTGTAGAAATTCTCCCTATAACCATTTGAATACTTAAGTTGAAGCATGTCTAATTGAAGCCTGTCTCAAAACAAAACTCCAACCAAATTAATCATCGTTGGTTTCCATCTTGCACAATTTGCAGCGATGAAAGACGATACATTTCAACAATTATCTATATGTTTTATATGGAATCTTCAAATTAGGTTCTCATCGATACGACCAATAAATTTTTCTACATAATCATACTTATAATCTGCATTCAAAATATGTCGCAAAGGACCTGGGAAAAATTTTGTATATAGAAGAAATTATCCATGCATTGTAATTTCCTACCCACATTCCTAGCGGATTAAAAAAAAAAAAATCCTTGCCTACATCGATCATTGGTTTTCATATAGCTCTCCCCTTTCGTCAAGGGAAAACCAAGAAACCACAGCATGCTTTTAACAAATATACAGCGTTGATATATTGATAAATATACCATATAATACAGCTTCCCCATTTTCCTCAAGGAAGAACCCAGAAACCAGTGTGCTTTGATTTTAAAAAATAAAAATAAATAAATTGACAGCTTTTCCCTTTTCTTAGGGAAGAACCCAGAAACCACAGCATGCTTTGATCAAATATACGGCGTTAAAATTTTGATAAATATACCATATAAGACAGTTTTTCTCTCTTAAGGGAGAATAAAAAAACCACAGTATGCTTTGATGAAAAATCAAATATACAGCGTTTAATATCTTGATCAATATATACCATATAAGACTACTCCTAGGACAATTACAGAGATAAAAATACTATATGTTTGCATCAGTAGTTCAGTTAGTTCAGTTATCGACAGCTGTATGTTGCAACCAGAATATCAATATACTCTGGCTTTTGACAGTAACAAATGATTTCAAGGCATTGCATTCATGAGATTTACTAAACGTAAATGATTGAAAGGCAGCTTCCATGATTACTGTTTATTCTGTTATTTGAGAAATTAATAATGTGACAATTCTGGTAAACAATACTTTTTCTACCGAAATATCTGAAAATCTCACACAACAAATACCTCAAAAAATAAATTACCACGAGCTCTCAGTAGTTATTACCTATTACTCTTGCGACTGAAGTGTATCATAGACAACAGAACAAACACATCAACATCTTACCTCCCAACTATAATTTAATTCAATTCAACAACCGCTTGCTTAATCAAACAATCAGAGTAAACGAACTCGGTAGGAAAAACAGGAAAACCAGCAATCCGCTTATCTCAACATCTGTAGTTTAAGAGTTTAATATTTATACGATCAGACATTATACTGCAAGCTACAGGTAACATGTCCTTAGCAATAGAAATTGACTACTGGCTGCAAATATATGGAAAACGCAGAGACATAAGAATCAATGGAGAAATCTCTGGGCTCAACTTATAACTTCCCCATCACGCTAAGGGGGTAAAATCCTATTCTCCATAATTATACCCATAGTGCCTGGCCAAAAAGTGCCAATTATGCCAGGAAATTCTTGGAAAACAACATACTGATTCTAGCAACTTATGCATGGGTCGGCCATTTGAAACACCAACAGTTATGAAATCACTGGTGCAAATATCGGTGAAGATGGACCCCAAAGAGAGAGTGACCAGAATAATCAATTTTAAATTCTTACTCGGCGGAAAAACAAACAGAGATCATAAGCAAGAATGTTTGAACAAGAACAACGAATGACTTGAAACAAGTCTACTATGCATCAAGCCTCCTGTTCTTTTCTCGTGTCTCTTCTATCATCTCTTAGTCTATCCAGATGTGGAAATCTGTGATACTCAATTTTAAGTTCTGACTAGAGAAAAAAAAGTAGATATCATAAGCTAGAATGTTTAAACAAGAACAAGAACAAATGACTCAGAACAATTCTACTATGCATCAAGCCTCCTGTCCCTTCTCACCTCCCTTCTATCATCTCTTAGTCTATCCAGATGTGGATCTCTGTAATAGTCCCTGGATGCAGTCCTTAATGGAGACCTACTCCGCTCCCTTGAATCCTTCCCCCACCGACCACGTAAGGGTGGCGAAGGTGGATGCCAATCACCACTAACATCATGATCAACTCTTCTGTCATGATATCGCTCCCCCCTTATGCCATCTTTGCGACCCATCATAGGTGGTCGATCTACAGGTGCAAAACTGTCATCTCTCACTCTCCCCCTGTAGTCAAAACGGTCTTCATAATCATGTCTAGGAGGCGACATTCTATCAAATGCTCCAGGGCCACCTCTGCCCCAGGGACCAGATGGTGGTCCAAAGCCACCTGTTCCTCTTCCCATACCACGTCCCACTAGAGGGCCACCCATGTAATGTGGGCGAGACCGTGGTGCTTGAACACTCAGACCAATAGGTGCCATGTCCGGGCGAGGCCTGTCACAATTGTTACATTGCTGTCTCTTTGCAAAGTTGATATTTCCACATCTACAAAAAATTACTAAAATTAAATTTACATTTATCCAGCTCCTGAAGTCTATCAAATAATTAGAATTGCATAAATTATTAAAATTTGCAAGCTTAAGTGCATCCTCCAAATGCCAGCCAAAATCTACTGAATGTAGTTCCCAGTCATATTATTGTTATAGATATATATGCAAAAGAATCAAGAAATAACGATACATGCAGGGAGTTTGAAGCAGAAAATAGAAGTTGTTCACAGATCACACAATTTGACCAACAAAATGAAATAAATTAATTGCTTAGATCAGAAGTAGGATTGAACTTTGAAGCAAAATCCGGCAAGTATTTGTAAACTATGTACTTACGTAGGTTCTGTGCATATCCAGTCACCTTCTCTTGGTTCTATATCTGGATTGTTTCTTCTACGGCTTTCTCCTCCAGGTGGAAATGAGTCAGCACGCCCATAATCTGGCCCAGTAAACCCTCTTCCATAGGACCGCATGCCCCTTCCCATACCTGCAGCTGGAAGTGGAGGGCGGAAATGATCTTCAAACCTGCCATGATCTCTCCCACCTCTAAAACCACCACTATGATGAGGAGCATCCCTGTCATAATCACGTCCATAAGGCTTCGGTATTCTGTATTGTGATGAAATAGAACCTTTCTGAACAGAATTTTTCCCACCTTCCATGTCATAACCTGCAAAAGGTAGAGTCAATTAAGAAGTCTATAGAAATTAAAGAGACTCAAAAACCATATCTAATACAAATTCAGCGCAATTAGTAGTAGACAAAAGCTTTGGTTGCAAAGCTAGCAGATTTTTTATCTTAATAAATAGGTTAAAAACTACAAAATCAAAATTTCCTACCTTGGCCACTTCAATTTCCCTGTATCAATGCCCCAAGTGTTTAAATATAAGATGCCAATGCAATCATTCCATATTGTATCCTTATAATCCCAGCTGTAGAATATATCCATTTGATCCACACTGTAGTTGCTATCCATAATTTGGGCTCTTCTGTTAACCATGAAACTGCAGAAGAGAGTTGCTGCAAGCTATTTAACCAGCCAGAACTTTATCACATTCTCTCTCTATTAACTCAAATTCTAACTGACATCTTAACAAGCAGAGTCAACAAGCTTTGGCCATTCATTGCATTTCAGCCAGGCTCTTCCAATTGTACTGCAATGCATGTGCTAACTGTTTGGCCACAATGGTACTTCAGATTATAGTAGATTAAACGGTTTAAAATCTTGTGCCACCAGCAAACCAAGCACACATCCAGTCCCAAAAGAAAAGGTCCATGGAATCCCTCCAGAAGAATATTTAAAAACAATAGATTGACATCAAGGTCTCAAATAATCCTTGGATGGGTTTAAAAGGTCTGTCTTATTGAATGACTCCAAAGATGAATTTGATAATATGATTGCACAATTCTTGATGCATTTAAGTGTATTTTACCATTCTCTCAATTCAATCTCTGATCTCCAATGCATTTCAAAGTGTACTTAACTGTCCTCTCAATTCAATGTCTGATCTCTAATGCATTTCAAAGTGTAAATCGTAAGAAAATGTTGGAAACACTTGATGGTGCCCACAGTAAACCAAGCACACATCCAGTCCTAGAACAAATTACAAAAGCTCCATGGAATCCTCTTCTCCAGCAGAATATTTAAAAGTGATGGATTCACATCAGCATATCAACTAATCTTTGGATAGGCTTCAAAGGTTTTACCATATTGAATGACTCCAAAGATGAATTTGAAAAGATTATTGCACAATTGTTGATGAATTTCAAAACGTCTACTTAAGTGTCCCCTCAATTCAACCTCTACACTCCCTAACGCATTTGAAAGCATTTATGTAAATTTTCCCCTCAATAAAATCTCTACTCTCAAATCTTCAAGGCATTTCAAAGAATTTACTTCACTGTCCTCTCAATTCCATGGCTACTCTCTAAAAAGAATCTTCAAATTGCATCTTACAATTTCAAAGTTTGTCTCTACACCGTATCAAATGAAACTTAAAAATGGATAGTTCAAAGTAGAGAGATTCCAACTTTCTCCAACGACCAAAAACTTAATTTGTGTATTACAAACCAAAAGGCCTCAAGTTCACAAATTTGAACCATGCAAAGAATCTGTTTCCCTAGTCAATATGACCACAAAGAACTGACAAATTACTTCATTTCAGCTTTAATTTTCTTTTAAAAGCTTACAAGGCAATCTTGAAAACGTGTGTTTCACCTCTCAAATCTGGCGCATTTCCTATCCCCAACATAATCCAGTCTGTACTGTGAAGCCCCCCAGAATTCCAATGACTACCGATGTCATTTCTGCCTGTGCAATTTTAATTATAAAATACAATATGCCAGAGAATGTGCTGGTGACAAATATTGAAAAACAGCATACAAACACGTTTGCAGTCCATAATTTAACCCTTCATTGTTCCCACTTGGACTTGAGGCATTCTCATCTACAGTTTTGCATGCTGCAGTCCATAATTTTACCCCTTCCATGTTCCCACTTGGATTTAAGGCATTCCCCTCTTCTGTGTCAAACGAGCATATTTTATAACATACTCTTCATTTCCATCATTACTTACATATAGTAAAAATATGATTGCAGATTACAATCACAACAACCTTTACCCCACCAAGTCCATCTGATAAACAGTCAAATTATAAGCTCCAATATTTTTCCTTCTAAAATTGGGATGAAAATGCCAATGCCATATTTACAGCCAGATCTACTGCAGATATATAGTGGATTGTATCTACTTATGAAATTCCTCTCTACAAATTTGGGCTCAGCCACATAACTCACCAGTTGCCATCCATAATTGCCTTTTACAAGCACTTTAGTTGCACCGTGCATGTCAGTTCCAGCCAGTTCTTTTAACAGAATATCAAGTTGAAAGGAGAAATTGAGCCATGCCACAGCTTTTTCAACAATGGAGGTCACACCAATACAAAAGACAAAAAGGATCAAAACAAAGCTTAAATCTAACATTCTAGTGTCTTTCCACCATCTGAAAACTTCTCATAGCCCGTCAAGCTTTTTCAAACCACAAAGGTTGCCTATTTTTCCTCTGTTTCAAATGATAAGTTGTGCCCTGGATATATAACAAACTGACGTGTGTGGTAGACATGCCCTTATTTTCATGCAACAGATGTTTATTTAATTAAATTACATGATCTAAATATGTGTGCACCTTTATTGAAGGCCATATCACCATGGTGTGGTGTCTAACACAAAAGAACATTCTATACAACCACCAAGAAGTTTTTAGCACTATTATTTACCAGAATTTCAAGACTTTATTCTTGTTGGAAGCTTCAATAACACACACTAAAGGGCTCCATTGCAAAGCACAGACTTACTTCAGCCAAGATGCCAGGTTTGACGCGTGTTTATTCTGTGCAAGGTCGCTTGGGACTTGCACCTGGCTTCATTCCATATGGGCAGAGCATACCATAACAATAACAACTTCCCTGGTCTCAAGGAAGCTTATAAAATCATTTCAGGCATGACAGGACAGGATGCCCAAAACAAATGGAAGAAGCTTTGGAATCTTAAGCTATGCCCTAAGGTAACTTTATTCCTCTGGTTTCTTATGCTTAACAAAATATTAATCTGGGACAAGCTTCAGAAAAAAGGCTTTCAGAGGACCTCTATATGCCACCTTTGTTGCGCCAACCCTGAGTAATCCTAATACTGCTGAACAGCTGTGTTTCTTTCTGAGCCATGGAATTGCATGGTTATTGTCTTTAGACAATCAGATCGAAACAGAAGCAGCCTGTTATCAACCACAGAGGAATGTAGATCTACCTCTTTCTCCAATCCAATACTAAATAGAGCTTGGCAACTCTATTTAGGATCTATCGTATGGAAAACATGGAAAGAAAGGAATCAAAGAATATTTAAAAATAAAATCACTCACATGGATTTCATCTGGCCTTCTATCAAAAATAAGATCAGAGAAACTATTTCGCTAATCCCTTGGACCTCCCAGGATTGGGATTGCAATCACCAGGAAAAGCACATTCTTTCTCTATTAAATCTCCATCAATCCATCACTTGTCCTCAAGCTCCTTTGTCTCTGCCCCCAATTGGCTTTCTAAAACTTAACTAAGAACTTTGACGAGGACTCAAAAGGTAATCCAGGACCAGCTAGTTTTGGGGGTGTTTTCAGAACACAAGTGTAGGTCACATAATTCATATTTACTTAGGATATCTCGGAATAGACAGTAACAATGCTACTGAGTTATATGCTTTGGAACAGAGATTACTCATTGCCAGAAGAAGCAATTTTCAAATATTGGTAATAGAAGGGGACTCAAAAACAATAATTCAAATGATTAGAGCACCAATATGGCTCACACCAAGTCTCAAGCAGTTGTAGACTTCATAGTAGCTTAGCAGGGGTAGTAAAGCTTTTGGAAGGAATCGTAGCTCCCATTCTATCCCATGTTAGGAGAAATGGAAACAGGCTTGCAAACAAATTAGCTAATAAAGAGCTCAACTTTAAAATTGTACTGTGGAACGAAGCTGAACTCAAAACATTCCAGACTCTCTAACAAGTATATGTCAAGAGATTGCAAATCAGGATTGTATCCCCCATGGCAGGTGCCCGAATGTGCGATCTATGGCAGATTCTGGATAAACTGGAGAAGTTGGGTAACAAAGGCTCAGTCTTGGCCAAGAATATGGCAGACATCACCTTACTCCATTCGAGGAAGACAAGGACTCACAGCCACCAATCCAGGTGGACTCTCCTTACACAGATAACATGATCAAGCAAGCCTGCATTTCTGTTATAACTTTTTTATAGTGGCAATGGTGTAATTCTGACTGTTAATATCTGGCAATATGTTTTTATTAGTTATGCTTTTACTTTAGATGATAGACTTGTAGCATTGGCAACATACAATGTTAAAATTTTGAGACTTTGCTACTGATCTGGTTGCCCACGTGGCAGACCAGTAGCTTCTGGACATCTGTTATGTATCTTTTCCTCTGCAAATTAATATAAAATGACTGCCTAACCTTACAAAAAAATAAACTTCTTCCCTGGTGGACAGCTGGACAATTCTTTAGACCTGTCACTAAACCAAAGCCCCAATAAGAAATACTAGAGTACTGAATGAAACCAAGCTTTGAAAATGTCTTGTGTTACCATATGCAACTTGACAAAATAACCAACTTTAAACCATTCTAAAGTTCATAAAATTTCTCCGCACCTCATTTCATTTCAATCATACATATAACCAAAGTCACACAATTCATGTTACCATGAAGTTTGGAAAAAAGAATCAGTACTGCAAAATAATGTGATAAAATTTGGAATTAAGTTTAAGGAAATATATAATTCAAAATTCAAATTTGAACGAATTTGTTCAACGTTTTAATTCAATCTTTTATTTAATTGGATTCATCCAAAAAAAATGTCGATCTTAATAAATGTTTTTGAGAAAATACAAATTCACCAAATTTTGAATTTTATCGATAAAGATTGGGGAATGCAGTGACTAAGCATAGTAATGCATTCAGATGTTCTGCACTTGTATTTCTTAAACTGTGGTAATGAAATGTGGAACAAACCATGGATTCAAATTCAAAATTACTACTTTAATTTGAAACAGTGCCTTGAATTCAGCCTGTACTACCCCGGTCCTTCTTAGGTCAGTCAATGATTTGGTGGAAATGGTATTACCTCAGGTGAAATTTTTTAAGGCGCCGCAGAGGACAGCAGTAGATCTACCGCAAAATCCCTAGTGCTTTAGAGAAATAAATATTTCAGTTCTCACAGTTGGATATAGAAATAATGCACTTCATTGATAATATTTTCGTGCATATGCATTCACCGGCCAAGTAGGATTTCCTTAATGGTTTTCAAGCTTCCGTGGTTATCGTTTATTGAAGAAATCTCTGGATTTTCCAGAGTGTTATAAAACATTTGTCGATGTTTCGAATCCCAATGGGGATCCATCTTCAGAACGCTCTCGTCCTGAAGATGGATCCCCGTTGGGATTCGAAACATCGACAAATGTTTTATAACACTCGAAAATCCGGAGATTTCTTCAATATATGATTTCCTTGTTTTGTCACACCTCCCAAAATTGGGAAAAGTATTTACAGAATATCTAATTTATTTGGTTCTCTTCAACTCCAAGTGGTGCTCCTTCAACAAGCCCCTCTTTATGTGCCTGGCAACACTCTCTATTAATTACCTTCAGAAGTCTATGAATCAAAAGGAAATGGAGGCTTCAAGAAGAAATATATCCCTGCCCTTATTTTTCTTAAGATCAAATTTTCAGTATGCAATTTGCTTCGTTTTAATCTCATTTTTTCTGTTAACTTCTAATCAAAACTGTAATAACTTGGTAACAATTTTGTGACTCGCATGTAACCAAGTATAAGTTTTTAGCATTTTAGACACCTATCTATCTGCCCTTGATTTTCCAGATGGATTTGCACAATATTTAATTTTTTTATTTTCTAAAATCTTCCATCTCCTCAGAAAAAAAGAGTTGGGCCTTCCTATTTTATTTGGAAGACTTGACAACCATTTGGTCCACCACAATCCAGAATGCATATTCCATCCTTCTCAATCATTCACTCCTATTTGTAGCATAATATAGCTCTTAAAGTTCTTCCATGGACCACACCTCTGAAGATGCCATTTTTACTCTGGAATAACGAAATTATAATGGTTCTACTTAACTCCTACATGCCCTGTGATTGTGCCATGAGCCAATGCACTCCAGGCAATCTCCAGCAGCTGTTCCATATCTTTCATTTGTTTCCTCCATACTTTCATTTATCCTAAAATCCTGATTGGTTATTCCTGCCTCACTAATATACTAAACATCCACCCAACAGTTTCTCAGGGCATCATTTTGTTAAAAAAGTAATGCAATTTTCTCTAGAACATAAGATACATTTCTACTCTCACAATGGTACTGTAGAGTCTAGGCATATCTAGTGATTGTTCATATTCAGAGCATGATGAACTTCCATCAAATTTAGCATAATGATTTGTTCAAAGGTTTAGTAACTTTGGGCTATTGAAGATATTAAGTCCACCATTGTTGTTCTTTCTAGTTGGATGGCCATAGACAAGTTTCTCCAATCATGTCCTGAACTATCAGCTATGTTAAATTTTAGACCCAACGTACCCATATCGGAAACACCCAGAAACACCACCAAAACATGGCAGAACATTGTCAAAATGCCTGTATGGCATTTCCTAATTTGGAAACACTGTATGGCACATCAATTGATCATATGACCAACGGCATTTCAGTCCAAATCCACCCTGTTTTTGTTGATGTTTGTAGCTCGGGCAAGTACTTCTGCACAGACCTTAGCGTTCAAGAAGTCGCCCACATATCTCCTTAGAACACTTGCTCAAGTGTGAGCAAGTTGCTAATGTAGCTTAGCCTAAATTATGATTTAGGAAAGCACATAATTATTATGTTGGTTAATTGAGCTAAAGTAAACTTAGGAAAATTAAATTAAATTACTTTAATGATTATGTTTTAATCTCAGCGATTGATCTCAAGTGAGGTGAGATCTAATCTTGGTCATCAATCGCTTTGGAGATTAGGCTTAGGGATTTAACTCAATGTAAAGTTATAGGAGAGGAGAAGGAGACAACCATATGGCGGCACTAGCCTTTGAGAGAGGGATTTTCTCAAGTGAGGAGTGTGATGCTCTAGTGTGTGAAGTCTAAGGACATTGTAGGTGAGGTGCAGAATTGGAGATCTAGATCAGGCAAGGAGATCAAGGACCAATCTAGGGCCTGATTTACTAGATCAAAACCAAGGCATTGTAAATCTACAATTTTCTCAGTTGGGCCATTATCCCAAGTCGAGAACCCAGAATTCAAAATTTTAATGAAGAGCTATTGATTCAACATAATTTGTTTGTGTCATTGTGATTGAGATTGATTATGTGAAATTTGCTTCCGCTAATTAAGTTAAGAATCTAGCTATGCATTTATTCAACAGATATACAATCTGCTAGGTTAATAAGTTGTCAAGTGCTAGGTTCAAGGAAAAACTAACTTGGTATTAGAGCGAGAAAATTTGAAAACCAATCTCTAAATCACATAAGAAGCCAGGTTTGTACACAGGAATCACCGAAGCCAAGTTCAACCATGATCATACAAGGCAGGAATATTTTTGCAGGCTGAAGTAAATCAGTTGTACAACAACCGAAGATAATCAGGGTTGCTTGAAAGGAAAAAACATAAAGTTCTTTACATGGTTGAGTTTAAAAAAAGGTAGAAAAGGGTCTGATAGTTGAGTAGTTGCAAGACCCATAGGGGGACCAGCTGATATCCCATTACAAAAGTCGCCAACAACCCACCCAACGATCAGGGCCAACAGGCTAGCAATCCACGGTCAAGTGTGCGAGAGCCAGGAAGCCGAGGTCATGAGAAAGAAGCATTGAGTGATTGTTGCAGAGACGAGGGTGGTTGCATCAGACCAAGTAGTCGGGGTAGGCTCCACCATAGGTCAGTGGATATCGATCATCTTTTGAACACAGTCGGCATCACCCAGCGTGCACCAGCTAACAAGCGTAAGGGTGGTTGTAGACAGCAAAGGGTCGCAGCAAAAGATGCAATGGAAGCATGAGGAAGCTCGAGACATCCAAGCCACTAGTAAAAACAAGCAACAATTGGTAGGGATGAGAGACGAGACAGGTCATGCAAGGAACACTACAAAGGACACAGCCAATGTGGGAGAAGTTGCGTAGGAAAAACACAGGGCCGAGGGGAGTTGTGGAATGCAGCAAGGGATCGACAGGGCTCGAGGAACATTGTCATGGGTCATCACATGATGGTTCTTTTCAGGGAGCAACTGCACTGTATCTTGACGGTGGAGCTCATGGTTGAGTTTGACAAGGTTGTGGTCGAGAAAGGTGCAATGGCAAAGAGCCATGGTGTCGGCTTTCTTGTGCATGGAAAACAAGGGACTTATGAGTGGTTTTGTCACTTGGGGGCAAGGTGATCTCATTGTCCATTGACCATAAGCCTAACAAAGCAAACAAGATGGCTCACATAGAAGCTGTGGAGGATCCTGCAGCAAATAGAGTGTCACATTGAGCATGATCAACTAGTTGCAAGTCGTAGTGGCCAACAAGGAGTCGAAAGCAAAGTCATTAAACATAGTGCAAAGTCACGAGCCGATAGTGGCTGACGAAGCATAGTATGAAGGATAGTACCAACAAGGCTTGCCAGTAAGACTGGCGGAGGTCAACCCTCAGAGGGAGAGAGGGAAACTGTACCATTCAAGTAATTGCCAGCAAATTATTTAACGGGTATCTCAAAGGACCAAGACAAACCTACAAGGAAGATCTTGGCAAATCCAAAAACCAGCAACAGTATTGGGACTTAGCATAGAGGAACTAGAGTTGTTTAACAGCCTTACCAAGTGGGACTCAAAATTACATGTGGAGTTTGGTGTTGATTCCAAACATGCAGTGAAGGGGGTTGGTACAGTGATATTCCAACTCAAGTCAAGACATAGGTTTGAGGTGAAGGACGTGGTGTGTGTGCTAGAACTCAAGTGGAGTTTGCTCTCAGTCAGTATGATAAAGAAAAAGGGGTTCTATATAGCGTTCCAGGATGAACAGGCACTGATCAAACCCATAGGATCTAGCTCAGAAAATGGCCACATCAATGGAGTTAGGGAGAGCAACCTATGTAGACTAAAGGAACAATCTATTTGAGCAATGGCAAGGAGCAGAGTAGTGACAGCGAACAAGGGGCAAGTAGCTCCCAAGGTTGAGCAACTTGGAATCAACCTCCAAGGTGGAGAGACGCAGTCAACAGATTCGTTCAAGTCTATAAAGAAGGTCTTTTGGTATGACTTTACAGGATGTTCAGGAGCAGGAGGCTTTTAGGAACCAGTCCAAGGGGACCAGGACTTTGAGGATGCTTCCAAACCAGGTGGAAAGGAAGGCTTCCAATTCAAAGGGGGCAGCAGATGAAGTTCTAGGATTGAAGCCAATTCCAGGGGGAAAAAGTAACTCCCTCACTAAGAGGGGGTGGTGATGTTTGTAGCTTGAACTTGTACTTTTGGATAGGCCTTAGTGTCTAGGCATGCAAGAAGTCACTAACAAATTTCCTTAGAACACTTTCTCAAGTGTGAGCAAGTTGCTAATGTAGCTTAGCCTAATTTTTGAGTTAGGAAAGCACATAATTATTATGTTGGCTAGTTGAGCTAAAGTAAACATAAGAAAAGTAAAGTAAATTACTTTAATGATTATGTTTTAATCTTAGTGATTGATTTCAAATGAGGCAACATCTAATCTCAGTCGTCAATCACTTTGAAGATTAGGGTTAGGGATTTAACTCGATGTAAAGTTATAAAAGCAAGGCTAAGGTGAGGAGAGAGAGTCAACCATATAGCAAAACAAGCCTTTATAATGGAGATTTCCTCAAGTGAAGAGTGTGATGCTCTAGTGTGCCAGGTCCGAGGAAGTTGCAAGTGGGGTGCAACATTGGAGATCCAGATTAGCCAAGGAGATCGAGGACCGATTTCAGACCTAATTTGCTAAATTAGAACCAAAGCATTGTATATCCATAATTTTCTCAGTTGGGCCATTATTCCAATATGGGAACCGAAGTAAGTTTAGAATTTTAATGAAGAACAGTTGATTGGGCAATATTTGTTTGTGTCATTGTGAATGAGATTGGTTATGTGAAATTTGTTTTTGTTAATTAAGTTAAGAATCTAGGAGATTAGAATTTCTTTTGGAACAGGTCTTTTTCCTTGTACCTTTCATTCAAGCTCTTATCTCATCACATGTTCGACAAACGAGGAACAAAATAGTTTATTTGCTCGCAAACTAAGGATGCCTTGACACTTCTCCACCATTGGTGTCAACTTGGAAACTCTTGCCAAACTCTTCTTTGAAGGCTACATGTTGACAGTTGGCTCAAAAAGATCGCGTAACCCCGAATGGGGCGACAGTTAAGAACGAAGGGAGGGTGGGGGGGGTTGCCACTACCCCACCTGGCTAATGAGCTGGGAGACATGGAAACACACCCCTGATGAGCTTCAATGAAGGCCTATGCAGCCATTATGAGACATCCTTGTGTGCAGATGAAGAGACGGAGAGAGGACATACGTGGTCTATTCGAGGAGATCAAGCGTGTGGAGCGCGTGATCATAATGAATATTTGCATGATGTTATATGCTTGTGCATATACAAAGGCTACAGTGGTGGGTAAGGAGAATCAGTGTTAGGCATGGAAGATACATGCAGTGGCAGAACCTGGACCTGAATGGCTCTGGGTTGTAAGAAGCCATGACAGAAGGTGTCGCGCAGTGTAGCAACCAGCCCAATTGAGTGCACACCAAGGAGTGGTTGTTGTCTACCTCCAGGCATTACGGGTTCATTTGGAAATAGGTAAAAGTATGTGATGCTTTAGTATTGGTTTTCTCTAATTCTATTTGGTTAACCTATAGAGTAGCTTGTAGGGAAAGCAAGGAAGGAAGGAATTCGCAGTTGTTTCTCTCTTATCTTTGGTATTCACTGGTTATGTTTTTTCCTTGGTGTTCTAAGTGAAATTGGGTCCTTATCTTGTTCAGTGACCTTTGGTATCAGTCATGGTTTCTTTTCTCTTATAACGGTTACGAATTTATTTCACAACTAACGGCTCTAGGTCTGTATTTTTCTCATGGTTGTGCTATAGTGCATGCATGGAATTTATGATGGTTTGCCTGTCAACTTGTGGCTTGGTGTTGGGCGGGATATTGGTGGCTGAGGTTTTTTAGCATTAGTAGGGTGGTGCCTTTACTTTTCAGCCAAAGGTTCTGGTTCAGTCACTTCTCCTTGGTTGTGTTTTAATGCCTGAGTGGCCTTCTTGGTGGTCTGCCAATCAGTCTATGATTGGCAGGTGGATGGCTCTCTGGGGTTGGGGGACTTCAACTCTATTTATGTTGGTGATGTTCTTATCCAAGAGGTGGCTCGATTTCCTTGTATTCATCTTTACTTTATTTCGCTATCAACTCAGTGTGATTGGTGGTACCCCTGTCAGTCTGTGGTTTGGAGTTGGGAGGGTTCGCGGTGGCTAGGGGTAATTGTTTTAATTCTATTCTTGTGTTTGGTTGTAGTGGAGTTCATCCTTGTCAATCCCTGTGCCAGTGAACTCTCAGCCCTTAGCCCTTGCAGTTTGTGGCAATCTCTTTCACTCAGTGGTCTACTTGGACAGTCTGAGACATGGTTTGAATCAGGGAATCCAATTGCTTGGTCAACATTGCCGCGACAAAGGACTTATGTTAGAGGGGGGTCACTCACTATAAAGAGCGGGCCTAGCAAAGGTCATACACATATGCACCATCGTAGGATTTTGCCTCTCGTTACCGGGAGCTCACACCAAACCATATATAGGAAGAACTCACCCGTGCGAAAGGGGAAGCCTCTTCTCATAGGACCCCCTCTTAGACACTAAGGTCTGAAAGACTAGGCTCATTTGATCCCAAACACAGATCAAAAAAGGGGTTGGTTCAACCAGTATATGCAGACGATGTATCTTCACTAGCAAATGAAGTTTCTATTGGGGTGAACTCTAATGGACCGTCATGAAACACAAGGACATTCTCCATTCTTTGGAACACCTGCATAGGCACTTGAGGGATCTAAATTGGAGGATGGAGAAGATTGAGCAACATCTCGGCATTCCTCCAACGGAAAAGAGAACTTCAGAGGATCCAAAAGAACCCATCTACGTAGCAAACTCGAACTAGGATCCCTCAGCGTGATTTTGATATGGATATGGTTTTGTATTTCCTTTGTTATGATACTCTTGTTCAAGGCAAGTTACCTAGTGTCTCAGTATTAGTTTGGATATTTTTGTCTCTTTTAGCTCTCAATTGACTCTCTCTTCCTTAAGAAGAGTTTATTTCTAGCTATGGTCCAATCTCCCATGTGAGAGACTGACTTGACTTTTGTAATCCTTTATGTAAACTCTATTTTTTACAGTTAATAGAATTGACCCAAAAAAAAAAGTTAAGAATCTCATTGTGCACTAGGTTAATAAGTTGTCGAGTGCTAGGTTCAAGGAAACAATAACAATTTCTATGGTTGTCTTTGCTTGTGCGGGCTCACTCGAGCACGCCCACGAAGGGCATGTTGCCCTTCTATGGCCAAAGAACAATTAATCTACTACTTCTATCTCAAATTATCCCACAAAGTAATTTATATCTAATCAATACACGCTCTAGTTTTGTTGAACAAGCACCCTATCTTATTTTTGTTGATGACGATGATGATCTGGATCTTGGGGGGGCCTCCCCCCAAGATCTAAAAATTGAAATGCCAGAAGAAGAGAAAAGAACACACAGTAAACAAAACCACCAAGAAACTTTTTAATAAAACAGAGAATAATTGTAAAGGTTTCATTGTGGTGGACAATCTCCCATTTTACAAAATGTGACTTGTTACTTATAGCCTTTTTTAGTTACAATACCATAAGTAAATTCCATGGGTGGGTAAATACCATGGGTGAATGAATATCATGGGTGGATGCCACTTTAGCATGGGTAAATTCCATGGGTGGATGCCACTTACAATACCATGGGTGGATGTCACTTACAATACTATGGGTAAATTCCATGGGTGGATAAATACCATGGGTGGATGCCACTTACAATACCATGGGTAATGGACTTTGGGTGGATGCCATTTTCCATTTGGAACATTCCTTCATCCTTAAGAAGCAATGGTCCTCATTGCCTGAAGTTCCCCCCTGAGAAGCCTTTGCTGAATATGAAGAACCACTGAAGAGAAGGGTTTTGTGTGCTTAACCCATAATCGTGATGAACGAAGATCCGAGGATAAAGATACCAGTAATGCTTGTCACCAACTGTGATACTAGCAATGTGCAGCCCAGCAAATGGACTTCGATGAAGTGTGGTTTTGCAGATGACCCATAACCATGAAAAATGAAGATCCAAGGATAGAGATACCCTATAATGCTTGTGACCAATTGTGATACTCGTAGTGTTTGGCCTAGCAAACGGACTTCGATGACAAGGGTTTTGTGCGGTTGACCCATAACCTTGGGTTTGTGGATGACCCATAACCGTGATGCTTGTCAATCTGTTTGGTAAAAGTATGGTGGCTTTTTTGGTATATTCTCCTATCCAATGAGATGTTGTAAAGGCTTCTTTCACATTATTTTTTTTTCTAGCAACAGACCTATTGCTGCAACTTTGTTGATAACTTCTGCTACAGATGGTGAAATCAAATTCCGTCAAAGACCCATTTGAGGTATTAAAGAGATATTTCCATTGATATAAAAGACTTGAACTTTGATGACCTATGAAGTGAGAAAATGATTCATGAAACTCATGGTATGCACAGTCGCGCAACGTTCCAAACATGTGTAACTTCAATTGCTCATATCTCTCAAACTGGGAAACGAAATCAAATTCCGTAAAAAACCCATTCGAGCTAATAGAAAATACTTTCAAATGAGTTATTTTTCACCTTCTAAAATGCTTTGTGGAGGTTGTATTACTTGCATGAAGTTTGTTGAAGATTGTTGCAAAACTTTGAAACTGAAATATGCTTCAAACCCTCATTCCCATGGAGCCGTAACCTGAATCTGATACCACTGATCCGAATCTTGAGGGGAGGCCCCCCTGTTGGAAAATCAGAAAATCAGAAATATTTTCTTTATGTTGATAATTACTTGCGAGATTCTCATGTTCTTATTAACTTTCTTGTGTTCTTATTTTATCTTAGTTCATCAAGCAATTACCAAAACCATAGCACGAAGATCAAAGACACCAGATGTAGGCGGACAGCCAGGAAAAAACCCCTATCTAGAGGAAAACCTAGTCAACAACTCTTCCTTCAATAGTTTCACGAGATAATTCAAGACTCTTTGACCTAGACACAGACTTCCTCCAATCACTAAGTCAGCCCTCCCTTCTTCTACAGATGATGACCTTCCAGCAGCAACTTCGACCTAGAACTTTGACATTGCGGTAGCAGTAATAGTACTTCGACCTAGTAGCAACAGAACTTCGACCTAGTAGCAACAGTACTTCGACTTAGAAACAGCAACACTTCGACCTAGTAGTAGCAACCAAGGTTGCGGGGAAGCTTCAAACCCCCTTCGCTCCCGTTTCCAAAACGCGCTCCGTGCGGGAACGTTTCGGAAACGCTCGGAATAGTGCTCCCGAAAACGCTTCCTGACGGGAGCGTTTTCGGGAGCGCGTTTCCGAACCTGTTAAAACGCTCCCTGTTTTTTCGGGAGCGTTTCAGGAAGCGCTCGGGAGCGAACGCTCCCTGAGCGCTTCTGACGTTTAAAAAACGCTTCAAGAGCGTTTTTTAAACGCCGAAAGCGTTTGGGGAGCGTTCGCTCCCGAACGCTCCCTGGCAAAAAAAATGTTTCTCGCCGCGCGGAATTTTTTTTGAGAAAAATCAAATTGTTTAAAACGGCGGGGGGGTTTCATTTTGCATTTTATTGTTTGTTGAGTTGAGAGAGAGAGCAATAAGGAGAGCAAGGAGAGCGCAAGGCTGACAGGAGAGCAAGGAGCAAAGCTGACAGGAGAGCAAGGAGCAAGGCTGACAGGAGGATTGCAAGAAAGAGGTAGGCCTTCTAATCCAATTTTGTATTTTCTAGGATGAATTTGTAGATTGCTAAATTGTTTAAAAATGAAAACTTGAATTTTTCTTGAATGTTGCATTTTATTGGATTTAAAACTTAAAAAATGAATAGTTTTTTTCCTTTGTTGCATTTCCTATTCCCATTTGGCATTTTTCCATTTGTTTTGCAGGCTAGAAACTTGAAACTTGTTTCCATCATGGCTATATGGCTAGGAATTTTCCTCGTGTTGGTTCCTTTCTTTGTGATAATGGTGTTGGAGAGTGCTAGAAGAAAGAGGCAAATCAGAGAAGAGGAGGATGAAGAGGAGGGTTATGGTGGATCTGAAGAAAATCCTGAAGAGGAGGATTATGTTGAGGAGGAAGTGGGGAGTGGAGACCCTGAGAACCTAGAATCCCCAACTAAACAAGACCAATATCCTTTGTGGAAATATGTTCAGAAACAAGGAGGGAAAGGTGGTGGAACCACTAAATTTATTTGCCCCCATTGCAATAAACAATACCATGGTTCATACACCTGTCTGAGAAGGCACCTTTGTGGGATAATGCCAGGAGATGGAACTAAAAATCTTGGAATCAAAGTTTGTACTTATGTGCCAGCACCACAGAGAGAGATATATAGGAAGGAAGAGGGGGTTGCCCTACAGAGATCATCTAAAAGATCTAGGGGTTTCGTTGATTCAGGCCCAACATATCATGGACAAACAAGTTCAACTTCCACCCATGCCAGTGGTTTTGGAGGCAGTGGCATTGGATTAAGGCGTAGAACCATATCCGATTTCCTAGACGAAGGGTGTAGGAATGATGTGGATTCAAAAGTTTACCGGTTTCTATATGCATGTGGGGTGCCATTCAATGTTCTTCGCTCACCTTATTGGCATGAAATGGTTTCTGCCATTAATGATGCCCCTAAAGGATACAAAAGCCCTGGGTATGACAAGGCCAGAACCGTGGGTCTTGATCATGAAAGAGCTAAAATAAACAATTCTTTGGCTAGAATGACAGGTTCGTGGAATGAGCATGGGCTGTCCATTGTCTCTCATGGATGGACCAATGTAAAAGGAAAACCATTGATAAATGTTTTGGCTGTGTCGGTTAGTGGTGCAGTCTTCCTGGCAGCTTATGATTATTCAGATAAATTCAAAACTGGCATTAACATTGCAGAACCATTACTTGATATAATTGAAAAGACTGGGGCATACAATGTGATACAGGTCATCACTGATAATGCTGCTAACTGTAAGGCAGCAGGAGCAATTGTTGAGGATAAATACCCCAACATTTTTTGGTCTGGGTGTTTGGTTCACACAATGAACCTTTTGATACATGATATCATCAAAAACAAACAACCTCAATTCAAATGGCTTGGTGATTTGTACAAGAGAGGTAAAAAAATGATCAAATTTATTACAAATCATAGCAATACCCATGGGCTTTTCCGTACTCACTCCAAATTGGAGTTGTTGAAAATACCAAAAACTAGATTTGCTAGCTATTACCTCACCTTCAGACGCCTTTTGAAGGTAAGAGAGTCAATGGCTGCAATGGTATCAAGCCCACACTGGCAGCTATTAAAGGACAAGGCGGCAACAATAGTTGACAGGCAAGGTTTCGAACATGTGGAGGAGACCGCCCTTGACCCTCTGTTTTGGGCACGTATGAGGGAAATTGTGAGTTTTACCAAGCCCATTTATAACATGATTCGCTTTGCAGATACTGATAAACCAGTGATTGGAAAGGTTTATGAGCAAATGGATAGCATGCTGGGGCAAATAAAAGATATTGTTAAGGATAATGAGCCCAACTTGTATGCTATGATTCATGACTGTGTGTGTGCACGGTGGAATAAACTCAATGTTCCACTACATGCTTTGGCATATATCCTTACGCCAAAATATTACTCTCCATCTTGGTTGGGCCAACCTGCACCTGGAGGTGGGGTTAGGGTGAAACCTCACACAGATCCAGAGGTACAAGAAGGGTACATGAAAGCATTGGACAAATTGGACCTAACAGGGAAGAGTGTGCTAGATTGCGCCTTGAATTAGGCAAATACTTCAGTTGCACTGCTAACTTTGGTTCTTTCCATGCAATGGAAGACAGGGGCAGATTTGATGCTCTCACATGGTGGGAAGCATATGGCGGCATGGGACTTTTGCCAAAGTTGGCTAAAAAATTTCTCTCACAGGTTGTGAACACTTCTTCTGCAGAGAGGTGTTGGAGCACCTACATCTTTATACACAATGTGAGAAGAAACAGGCTGAATGAAAACCGAGCTGAAAGCTTGGTTTATGTGCATTATAACTTGAGGTTGTTGAGCCATTACCGTGATCGGGCAAATGAGGATCAATCATACAGAGTCTGGGACAACAACCCAGAGGATGATAATTTGGAGGACGGCACGTTACATCTGGAAGAATTGGAAGCAGAACTTTATAGGGATGATGATGAAGCATCAGCAACACCGCCACACACAGGGCCAGTCCCACCATCTACTGGTAGCAGTGCAGGTGCCAGTGCTAGTGCCACTCCTCGATATCACATTGTTGTTCCTTTGCAGATCCAGCCTCCACCTTCTAGTCGTGGTCGTGGTACTCCTGAGAGTACTAGAAGACCAACATTTCCTCGCGGCTCACAAAAATTAGACATTTCTCGTGGGCGTGGCAAGGGGCCAGCCAGATAAAATATATTTGTTGTTTACTATTTTCTATTTGTTGTTGACAGTTGAACAGTTGAAACTTGACTCTTTCTGATTTCATATATTTAATGACAATTTAAGTTTGAGTTTGAATTTGAAAGGTGAAACTTTGAAGTTGGCATTTATAAGTTTACTGTTTACAAGTCATTATGAATTATGAATATGATGCTTCATGAAAGTTATATGGTGATCAATGAATTAATAAAGATAAATGTTATATAATATCAATGTTGATAAATGTTATATATTGAATTTTGAAATCAATGAATCAATGATGATAAATGTTATATATCAATGATGATAAATGTATATTGAATTTTGAAATCAACGAATCAATGATGATAAATGTTAGATATTGAAATTTGAAATCAATGATGATAAATGTTATATATCAAATTATCAATGATGATAAATGTTATATATTGAATTTTGAAAGCTTGAAACCTTCAGATTGATGATTTGCGAGCCTCAAGAGTCAATATGTTGTATGCTTCCAACTCGTGGGCGTGGTTGATGAAGATTATAACTTCTAGATGATTGATGTGATATGATTCAATCTATGTTTTTATGTTTTTTATGTCTAATTCATCATTCTACATGTTTTTGTTGACATATATGCATCAAAATATAAAAAATATTAAAAATATTAAAATATATATATATAAAAACGCTCCGAACCCGGAAACTTTTAAAAATGGCGCTCCACGCTCCCGCTCCCGCTCCCGCTTCCAAGTAACCTTGGTAGCAACATAAACTTCGACCTTGAAGCGGCAGAAACTTCAACCTTCAAGCAGCAAAAACTTTGACCTTGAAGCAGCAGCGTTTTGACCTAGAAGCAGCAGCAGAACTTCGTCCTTAATGTAGCAGCAGAAACTTCGACCTCCCAGTAGTAGCCCAGTAACTTCACATGTGGGAGAGAGAGATGCCCCAAAAACTTCGATCTCGCAATCCTTCTCCTTCTCCTGCAATTTCGTACTCTTTTGCTTCTTCGGCTTGTATATCGAACTTGTGTGAGGTGTCATCCAAATGAATTGAACTGCACTTTATTTATAGCCTCTTTTGTGGGTCGAATTACCTTGATGTAGGCCGACTTGATCAGGTGAGGGCCGACTTGATCAAGTGAGGGTCGACTTGGTGTGGAGGTGACAAATGACTTATTTGACTCGATAAAAAATATTTTTACATGATTCAAAAGGCCAAGAAGAGTCTCATAAAATGGACAATGACCCTAATGACTCAATATAAAACCTAGAATTCCTCAATGGGGACTTTCACCTATAAAATGATGACCCAAGCATGAAACCCATGCTTTAATAAGTCATTGTAATAATAATAAAAAAATATTTTTCCTTCTTTTGTTAATACATTTCATTATGATTCAAATACAATTATGAAGATCGATCCTAGTTACATTCAACACTCCCTCTTAACTAGGGAGGTATTCATAATTACACACATATATATACAAGTACATGGAAGATCTCAAAACACATAAACCACGAAGAGTGTAGGCACACACGGTGCCACGAACTAGATTCCTGATCGGGGCTATCTATCTGAGTGGGACTCAGATGGACTAATGCTTTCAGCGACTCTAGGTACCATCAAGCTTACTTGTTAACCATCAAACCAGGGAACTAAGTGCATAATGCAAGGTCAGAGTTCTATGACCAACGCCACCCTCTCTACTTTGGGAACTAGACATCGACACACAAGTCGGCCAGATGTCCTCCCAAGCACTATGTATTACACACGATGCCTCAACACTCCCGATTATTCAAATCAGTAACAAAAAATCTCTCCCAATCAAACAAGTTGGTAACATCAAATAAATCAAGCATGCAAAACATGCTTCCAAAACTTCGAGAGATTTACATGTACAAACACAACCCCAATCGGTAACAAACTTTCAATACATAAGTAGACATAAACCTTTGAGGTCTTCAGACATCTTGATGTTGCCTTGATTGTTTCAATTTTTCACAGTAGCCCTTAGAGACTTCCCAAACGAATCTTGATAGAAGTTTCCTCAACCATACAGCGTCCTTTCCTACTTCACATGCAGCAACATATTCTGCAACTGGATCCTACTTTCCCTCTTTCAGCAGCACTTCACTATACATTCTCCAATTCTTCTTCAAGGTATCCATCATGACTATAATATGCCCTCCCTCTCAACTTGGGAGATCAATGACATCAGAAAAAAAAAATTCATGGCTTCTTTCTTTCAAAATCATCATGATCATCATCATTTATATAACTTCCTTCATCATGCTTATCAATCAAATCAACTTTACTTATGAATATCTTCAACATCTTGAAGATTACGTACCTACACAACTTAGACAACAAGTACAACCAAATACATATACAGAAGCATGAAGTTAACTATATCATAATTATACAATAATAGAAGCATTAGACTTTAGACATCAAATACCTAAAACTTAGTTAGGTTCCTAATCAGCAAGAGACACATACTTCTATACTTCAATTTCTTGTTAGGGTTTTGTCATAAACCCTAGATCACATCATTAAAACTTAAAGTAACTCAATCAAGATATCAATCTCATTATATCTAGGGCCTCAATATCACTTTCAGAGATATGACAGACTCTACTATGATGTATCGCAAACCCTAGAATCCATCTTTGATACATTCAGCCTTAGATATCAACAATCAAAACCAATCACAGCACAATCTAAGGTTTCAACAATATGATCACATCTGAAACAATAACATCATATCCAAGAATATCAAACTTCGACTAGGGCTTAGTTACAAACCCTAGAACTATGATCAACAACAATTAGGCTAGCACATATATATATCTAGGATTTCATAATCATGCACAAGCATATCACAACAACATATATCAAGTAAACCCAAGACACAAATATCAATACATTATATAACAATCTTGATCAAGTTTGGATTTCGATCAGACAAACAAACATACACCTAGGCTTTAATTCCTAGGAACATACTATAAGGGTTTTGTTCATAAAGGACTAGGGTTTATATACCAAAACTCCAAGCATGACATTACCATCAAAACCCCAAACATCAAAAGAATAGTATTTTTCTAGATTTCATCAGTAACCCTAAGTAGACTAGGGTTTTCACATTAGAATTGACATACCCGTAGGTTAGGGTTTTACAGAGAACCTTTTAGGGGTCCACAAGAATGATCATATGTATAAAGAGGGTAGATTCAATCTAATGATTAATCACCCAAATAAGAATCTTTATGATTCAAAGGTGCTAGACACAACGATGTTAGTAATGTAGAATAGATTATTAAAAGGAATGAATATACCTTTATCATGAAGAGAACAAAGCTCATGGTCTAAGACATACCTTTGACTTGTTTCTTAACAAACCTTATAGGACATCAATTTCAATTCTATCATGCTTTGTCTTGTGAGGTCTTCTCCATAACCCTTGAGCATTCAACAAGCCTTTCCTAAACAAGTAAAATATGAGAAGAAATGTTATTAGTATCTAATACAAACCCATTTAGATAAGAGAGGGAAACCAAATATTAAAATGATAATGCAAGGAGTAAGATACTTATCTTTGGAAAAATGGTGAGGGCTCCCTCTTAATCCAATCTTGAGGGATACCTATAACTTTATCAAAACAATTCAAAGATGTTTTTCCAAAGCATGTTAAACCTACAAGTACTAGAAATCAAAGCATTAAAGGAAATAATTCAAAACTTAGAGTAGAAGGATATGTAAGCAATAGAGTCCCTAAGAGTCCCTAGCAAATAGGTCTTTGACTTCGGATCCTTCCATCTTGTTGTTCTTTGGTGAACCTTCTTCAGCAAAGTTTGCTTGATCCCTGTCCCTCTTTTTATTCCTTGGATTCTCAGGACAATCCCTTTTATAGTGACCCATCTTGTGACAATTGTAGCATTCAATCTTCGATAGGTCTATCTTCTTTCCTGGACCTTTGGATTTCTTAAAGGTTCCTTTATTCTTGTGACGAGTGGAATAGGCATTTGAAATTTTCTCCTTATTGCTTACAAATGAAATTTTGACTTCTTCTTGACTACATGCATTCCATAATTGCTCGAATGTAGGAGTTTCCTTCCAATTGTTGATCCCTGAAGCAAAAGCACTGCAAGAGGTTGTCAATCCCAAAAGTGCAGTGATTACAAGCTCTTTTTTAGGTACTATCTCATCTATTGCCTGGAGACCATCTATGATTCTAGCTATCCTTACAAAGAAGGATGCCACAGTGTCGTCCTTTGTCATCTTCATAGTTCTTAGTTCATTCTTAAGACTTGCAACTTGACCAAGATTCTTGATTGTGAACAATTTGGATAAGGCCTCATACATCTCTTGCGCAGAATCTATGTTGGAAATATATGGGATGAGGTTATCTTTTATTCCATCTACCATTAGGCTCATGGCCAAAATCTGTGTTTCTCTAAACTTTGCTTTTTCTGCATCACTTGATTCATTTGTAGGCTTCTTCAATTTTCTTTTCACTAGATGCAAGACTTTATTCATTCATTTGTAGGCTTCTTCACTTTTATTTTCACTAGATCCAAGACTTTATTCTTCTCGAGGATGAGATCTATCCTCTTTTTTCATGCCTTGTAATTGGAGGCTCCTTCTAATTTGTTTTCTCACTTCAATGAGTTAGATATGGTTCTTGAAGATAGTAGGCTTGACTCCTTATATGATGATTTTCCTTGATGACCACTCTGTGTCAACGACCCTATAGCTGTACACCCTTTTTTTCGCAAAAGGGATTGCATCATGTTCGAGTGTTCACACCATCCAGGATTCATAAACAATATTTAGTTTATTAAAGATGTAAAGCCATTTTGCATGTTTATAATGTAAATGATCCTAGTAAGACCATCATGCATGTAACAACCTAGGTAAGCCTATTATTTTGATGATGATTTCTATCCTAGGAGGTTTTTTGTCTCACCGATTCAATTGTGTCTCTAAACACAAATGATCGACAGAGTTTTTCCCTCCATCCTCACCCCAAAACTAAGGTGGATTTTTTCATCAAGATATTAGGTGAGTCCTAATGTTTTTTATAGTCTTTGTAAAAGTAATTTGGGAATAATCCTAGCTAATTGGCTAGATTATTTTATTACAAATTACTTAGTTTACTAGATCATATTTTGAGTCGCAAAATTGGGTAAATAATTGAGGGTCTATAACGAACGGTTCTTCCCCCTTCATGGGTTAAATGTAATTATCTTATGTAAATAATATTTTAGCCATGTTGCTAAAATATTAGAGGGTTGGAAAAAATTAATAACTCCTTCATGTGTCAATTAATTAAATTTTCTGGCAAAAATAAATTAAAAATCCTAAGCTAGAAATTAAATTAATTAGATTCAAAAAAAGTCTTAGGAAAAATAAATTCTCCAAATTAAAAAATTCGTGGGTTTTAGAGAAATTAATTTCTGGAGGTCCTCCACTAAGGGAATATTGAAGAAATCAAAAAAATTTGGACCCTTGGACCTTGGTGGTTAAGTCAAATTCAATTTTTTTAGGAAATTAACTCAAAATAATTAATTTTGAGTTAATTAAAAATCAATTATATGAAAAATTCGTTTTTTCCTCAAACAAATAAATAATTTCCACAGTGATGATTAAAGGTTAATTAAATCTTTATGAACGGTTGAGATTAATTTGACAAGGATCCGATCTTTTAGATCGTGTTGTAGCTCTCGAAGCTCTAGTAAACTTTTATGGAATAATACAATGCAAAGTCTTTGGGGTTCTACTTGATGGCAGTATTCCTCTCTAGTATTTTATGGTAACATGTATTTAATATTTCGCTGATCTTATTTATAAGTTGTTGGAGCACCTATAGCTTTATACACAATGTGAGAAGAAACAGGCTGAATGAAAACCGAGCTGAAAGCTTGGTTTATGTGCATTATAACTTGAGTTTGTTGAGCCATTACTGTGATCGGGCAAATGAGGATCAATCATACAGAGTCTGGGACAACAACCCAGAGGATGATAATTTGGAGGACGGCACGTTACATCTAGAAGAATTGGAAGCAGAACTTTATAGGGATGATGATGAAGCATCAGCGGCACCGCCACACACAGGGCCAGTCCCACCATCTACTGGTAGCAGTGTGGGTGCTAGTGCCAGTGCCACTCCTCGATATCACACTATTGTTCCTTTGCAGATCCAGCCTCCACCTTCTGGTTGTGGTCATGGTACTCTTGAGAGTACTAGAAGACCAACAGTTCCTCGTGGCTCACAGAAATTAGACATTTCTCGTGGGCGTGGCAAGGGGCCAGCCAGATAAAATATATTTGTTGTTTACTATTGTCTATTTGTTGTTGACAGTTGAACAGTTGAAACTTGACTCTTTCTGATTTCATATATTTAATGACAATTTAAGTTTGAAGTTTGAATTTGAAAGGTGAAACTTTGAAGTTGGCATTTATAAGTTCACTGTTTACAAGTCATTATGAATTATGAATATGATGCTTCATGAAAGTTATATGGTGATCAATAAATCAATGATGATAAATGTTATATAATATCAATGATGATAAATGTTATATATTGAATTTTGAAATCAATGAATCAATGATGATAAATGTTATATATCAATGATGATAAATGTATATTGAATTTTGAAATCAACGAATCAATGATGATAAATGTTAGATATTGAAATTTGAAATCAATGATGATAAATGTTATATATCAATGATGATAAATGTTATATATTGAATTTTGAAAGCTTGAAACCTTCAGATTGATGATTTGCGAGACTCAAGAGTCAATATGTTGTATGCTTCTAACTCGTGGGCGTGGTTGATGAAGATTATAACTTCTAGATGATTGATGTTATATGATTCAATCTATGTTTTTATGTTTTTTATGTCTAATTCATCATTCTACATGTTTTGTTGACATATATGCATCAAAATATAAAAAATATAAAAAATATTAAAATATATATATATATATAAAAACGCTCTCCGGAACCGGAAACTTTTAAAAATGGCGCTCCACGCTCCGCTCCAGCTCCACTTCAGGTAACCTTGGTAGCAACATAAACTTCGACCGCAGACGGCGAAACTTCAACCTTGTGACAAAAACAGCCTTCGAAATGACGGCGTTTGACCTAGAAGCGACGTGAGAACTTCGTCCTTAATGTAGCGAGAGACTTCGACCTTCCAGCAGTAGCCCAGTAACTTCACACGTGTGAGAGAGATGACCCAGAAAACTTTGATCTTACAATCCTTCTTCTTCTCCTGCAATTTCGTACATATTTGCTTCTTCTGCTTGTATATCGAACTTGTGAGTGATATCCTTCAAATTAATTGAACTACACTTTATTTATAGCCTCTTTTGTGGGTTGAATTCCCTTGATGTAGGCCAACTTGATCAGGTGAGCGCTGACTTGGTGTGGAGGTGACAAATGACCTATTTGACTCAATAAAAAATATTTTTACATTATTCAAAAGCCCAAGAAGGATCTCATAAAATGGACAATGACTTTAATGACTCAATATAAAACCTAGAAGTCCTCAATGGGGACTTTGACCTAGAACATGATGACCCAAGCATGAGACCCATGCGTTAATAAGTCATTTTAATAATAATAATAATAATAATTACTTCTCTTTCTTTTGATAAATACATTTCATTATGACTAGAATACAATTATGAAGATCGATCCTAGTTACATTCAACACTCCCTCTTAACTAGGGAGGTATTCATAATTACACACATATATATACGAAGTACATGGAAAGATCTCAAAACACATAAACCACGAAGAGTGTGAGCACACAGAATTTACGAACTAGATTCTTTGATCGGGGCTATCTATCTAAGTGGGACTCGAGATGGACTAATGCTTTCGGCGACTCTGAGTACCATCAGAAGCACTTGTTAACCCATAAACCCGGGGAACTAAGTGCACATCGCAAGGTCGAGTTCTGCCAGCCAACGCCACCCTCCCTACCTTGAGAACTAGACATCAACACACAAATCAGCGAGATGTCCTCCCAAGCATACATGATGCCTCAACACTCCCGATTATTCAAAACGATAACAACAAATCTCTCCCGATCAAACAAATTGGTAACATCAAATAAATCAAGCATGCAAAACATGCTTCCAAAACTTCGAGAGATCTACCTGTACAAACTCAACCCCAATCAGTAACAAACTTTCAAATACACATAAGTAATCACAAACCTTCGGGGTCTTCAAACATCTTGATGTTGCCTCACAATTTATCATAGTAGGACTTAGAGACTTCCCAACCGAATCTTGACAGAAGTTTCCTCAGCAAGAAGGCGTCTTTCCCTCTTCACATGTGGCTGACATATTCATGGCTTGGATCCTACTTTCCTTCTTTGACTGACATAATATCATTCTCCAATTCTTCTTCAAGGTATCCATCATGACTATAATATGCCCTCCACTCAACTTGGGAGATCAATGACATCGAGAAAAAAAAATTCATGGCTTCTTTCTTTCAAAATCATCATGATCATCATCATTTATATAACTTCCTTCATCATGCTTATCCAATCAAATCAACTTTACTTATGAATATCTTCAACATCTTGAAGATTACGTACCTACAACTTAGACAACAAGTACAACCAAATACATGTATACGGGGGAAAAAACAGAAGTTAACTATATCACTGTTATATACAATAATAGAAGCATTAGACTTTAGACATCAAATACCTAAAACCCAGTTAGGTTCCTAATCGGCAAAGACACATACTTCTATGCTTTAATTTCTTGTTAGGGTTTTGTCATAAACCCTAGATCACATCATTAAAACTTAAAGTAACTCAATCAAGATATCAATCTCATTATATCTAGGGCCTCAATATCACTTTCGAGAGATATAATGGGAACTCCTACTATGATGTGTAAAACACGAATCATCTTTGATGTCTTCGGCCTTAGATATCAACAATCAAAACCAATCACGGCCACAATCTAAGGTTTCAACAATATGATCACATAAAACAAGCACTTCTATCCAAAAGAATATCAAACTTCGACTAGGGCTTAGTTACAAACCCTAGAACTATAATCAACAACAATTAGCACGTATACATATCTAGGATTTCATAATCATGCACAAGCATATCACACCAACATATATCAAGTAAACCCAAGACACAAATATCAATACATTATATACCAATCTTGATCAGGCTAGGGTTTCGATCAGATGAATAAACATACACCTAGGGTTTCATTCCTAGGAACATACTATAAGGGTTTTGTTCATAAAGGACTAGGGTTTCTATACCAAAACTCCAAACATGACATTACCATCAAAACCCCAAACATCAAAAGAATAGTATTTTTCTAGATTTCATCAGTAACCCTAAGTAGACTAGGGTTTGCACATTAGCATTGACATACCCTAAGGTTAGGGTTTTATAGAGAACCTTTTAGGGTTCCACAAGAATAATCAAATGTATAAAGAGGGTAGATTCAATCTAATTATTAATCACCCAAATAAGAATCTTTATGATTCAAAGGTCCTAGACATAACAATGTTAGTAATGTAAAGTAGATTTATTAAAAGGAATGAATATACCTTTATCATGAAGAGAAAAAAGCTTATTGTCTAAGACATACATTTGAGTTGTTTTCTTGACAAACCTTCTAGGACATAAATTCCAATAGAAATTCTATTATGCTTTATCTTGTGAGGTCTTCTCCATAACCCTTGAGCATTCAACAAGCTTTTCCTTAACAAGGAAAATATGAAAAGAAATGTCGTTAGCATCTAATACAAACACATCTAGATAAGAGAGGGAAACCAAATATAAAAAGATAGTACAAGGAGTAAGATACTCATCTTTGGAAAAATGGTGAGGGCTCCCTCTTAATCCAATCTCAAGGGATACCTATATCTTTATCAAAACAATTCAAAAATGTTTTTCCAAAGCATGCTAAACCTATAAGTACTAGAAATCAAAACATAAAGAAAATTCAAAACTTACGTAGAGAGTTAAGAGAGAGAGAGAGAACTTAGTAGTGTAAGTCCTTTATTTCCAATTCTTCGGCCTTATTCTTCTTTTGAGATTCTTCATAAGCAACATTTGCTTGATCCCTGTTTCTCTTTTTATTCCTAGGATTATCAGGACAATCACTTCTATAGTGACCCATCTTGTGACAATTGTAGCATTTGATCTTGGATAGGTCTAACTTTTTTCTTGGTCCTTAAGACTTCTTAAAGGTTCCTTTGTTCTTGTGATGAGCGGAATAGGCATTTGAAATCTTCTCCTCTTCATTCCCTTTGTTGCTTACTAATTAAATTATGACTTCTTCTTGACTGCATGCATTCCATTATTGCTTGAATGTAGGATTTTCCTTCAAACTGTTGATCCTTGATGCAAAGGCACTCCATGAAGTTGGTAATTCTAAAAGTGCAGTGATCACGAGCTCTTTTTCAGGTACTATCTCATCTATTGCCTGGAGATCATCTCTGATTCGAGTTATCCTTACAAAGAAGGATTCCACAGTGTCATCCTTTGTCATCTTCATAATTCTTAGTTCATTCCTAAGACTTGCAACTTGACCAAGATTCTTGATTGTGAACAATTTGGATAAGGCCTCTTACATCTCTTGAGCAGAATCTATGTTGGAAATATATGGGATGAGGTTATCCTTTATTCCATCTACTGTTAGGCTCATGGCCAAAATCTGTGATTTTCTAAACTTTGTTTTTTTTGCATCACTTGATTCATCTGTGGCTTCTTTAATTTGCTGTTCACTAGATGTGAAGACTTTATTCATTCATTTGTAGGATTCTTCACTTTTCCTTTTAATAAATCCAAGACTTTGTTCTTCTCGAGGATGAGATCTATCCTCTTTTTCCATGCCCTATAATTGGATGCTCCTTCTAATTTGTTTTCTCCCTTCAATGAGTTAGACATGGTTCTTGAAGATAGTAGTCTTGACTCATATAAGTGATTTTTCCATAGTGACCACCTCTGTCAGCGACCCTATAGTTGTACACCCTTTTTTTCGCAAAAGGGATTGCATCATGTTCGAGTGTTCACACCATCCAAGATTCATCAACAATTTTCAGTTTATTAAAGATGTAAACCCATTCTACATGTTTATAATGTAAATGATTCTAGTAAGACCATCATGCATGTAACAACCGAGGTAAGTCTATTATTTTGGTGATGACTTCTATCCTAGGAGGTTTTTTGTCTCAAGATTAAATTGTGTCTCAGCAAATGATGGCGACGGAGAGTTTTCCCTCCATCTCCTCACCCCAAAACTAAGGTGGATTTTCATCAGATATTAGGTGAGTCCTAATGTTTTTGCATAGTCTTTGTAAAAGTAATTTGGGAATAATCCTAGCTAATTGGCTAGATTATTTTATTACAAATTACTTAATTTATAAATCTATATTTTGAGTCGCAAAATTTGGTATATATTTGAGGGTCTATAATGAACGGGTGTTCCCCCTTCATGGGTTAAATGTATTTATCTTATGTAAATAATATTTTAGCCATGTTGCTAAAATATTAGAGGGTTGGAAAAAATTAATAACTCCTTCATGTGTCAATTAATTAAATTTTCTGGCAAAAATAAATTAAAAATCCTAAGCTAGAAATTAAATTAATTAGATTCAAAAAAAGTCTTAGGAAAAATAAATTCTCCAAATTAAAAAATTCGTGGGTTTTAGAGAAATTAATTTCTGGAGGTCCTCCACTAAGGGAATATTGAAGAAATCAAAAAAATTTGGACCCTTGGACCTTGGTGGTTAAGTCAAATTCAATTTTTTTAGGAAATTAACTCAAAATAATTAATTTTGAGTTAATTAAAAATCAATTATATGAAAAATTCGTTTTTTCCTCAAACAAATAAATAATTTCCACAGTGATGATTAAAGGTTAATTAAATCTTTATGAACGGTTGAGATTAATTTGACAAGGATCCGATCTTTTAGATCGTGTTGTAGCTCTCGAAGCTCTAGTAAACTTTTATGGAATAATACAATGCAAAGTCTTTGGGGTTCTACTTGATGGCAGTATTCCTCTCTAGTATTTTATGGTAACATGTATTTAATATTTCGCTGATCTTATTTATAAGTTGTTGGTTAATAGCTCTTGTAGATCAATTTATTGCACAGGTAAATTGCTTAAATTGTTGGGTTTTAAGATAGCATTAAGATTTTTATTTTATTACCAGGTATCTCCAATCTTTGAAGATTTAATCATTATTTTATACCTCTATTAATTTAACGGCTTATATTCCAAATGTGCAGAATCATCTTTATTCAAAATTTTGTGGGCGTTTGGGGAAGTCCTCGGTTGGACAAGCCAACTCCCGAAACTTAAGATCTGGAAAGCCTGTCGAATTAAACCCTGAGATTATCTACCGAAATATATATTGCAGCGATTTTCTGGGCTACTACCTAAATTTTAAAAATTATCTATTTTCAAAACATTGTTCTGAACAGTTAGATTTGGCTAGCAAGAGCATGAAATCTTCAGATCTGGGAGCAGAGTCAAACTCATACTCCTCAAATCTAATAGATTTGTAGATTAATTGTATAAATCTGTAATATATTGTATAGAAAATTGTATAGATATTTTTGTTTCAATTGCTAACTTGGGATTCGGGTTTCTTTTCAGATTTCTTGTATATCTGTGTGGCGTTTTGGGTTTTTGTCTGTTGTTGTGCAGGTTTGGATTAGAAGGTTTTCAAAGGAGATTCCAAGATTTGAGCAAGATCTTGTCTCATAATACAAATTTCTTGTAGGAAATTTCTATCAAGGTCGTCAAATCAAAAAAGTTCCAAATCTAGTTTTTTTCATAAAAAAATAATTCTGGGCAAAAAAATTCGATTGTTTTTTGGATTCGATCTTCGACCTTTCCCAAGCTTGCATTTCCTTTCCTCCTAGTGTCGTTCCTTTCCGCAAGTTGTTCCATTCATTCCTTGCACTCCTTCAGCTTCCATCTCCTCGAACCCTCTGTGTTTTTGAAATAGTATCACATTGCTCCTTCCTCGTTCCCTCTCCCACAACGTCTTTCTTCCTTCGCGCTACCATTCTTCACTTCTCCCTTCTCTCCCGCAATTCACATACTCTCCTCCCTGCGGCCTTAACCCCTTTACAGCTCCTCTCTCCTCGTTTGCATTCTCTTTCCCCTCAACCATCTACGTCCATCAACTCCCATCCTTCCCGCAGCCCCATACCTCAACCTCCGCTGCCTCCTCACGTCTTTCTTGTAGGTTTTAACCCTGTATAGAAATTATCTATGAACGAATCTTTAAAACCGAAAATAAACAATAGTGAGAGCATAAAACATAAAACAGATAAACACAGAGATTTTCCCTTGGATCCCAAATCAGGACGACCAGCTTGATTTTTCATTATATTCCTTTTAGTGTTACAACACATATATATACATGCCAAAGCACACATAAACCCCAATCCATTAACCCTGGATTAGAACATAAAAGTAGTTCCCTTGATTGGAACTACAAAATACTAGGGGCCAAAAACCATCATGCCCCAAAACCATGTGCAAACCCATGCACAAAACCATGGTCGGGTTCGCCCACCGAAAAATAGGGTCCAAAGAAAACTTTTCCTGGAGCGCTGTCGCCCCCCTTGTGACCCCCCTGCTACGTCCGACACAACGTACGAGGGTGGTTGTCGCCCCCCCTGTGACCCCCCTGCTACGTCCGACGCAACGTACGAGGGTGGTTGTCGCCCCCCCTGTGACCCCCTCGCGCGTGACTAGTCATGGAAAGAATATAACACATACCCAATATTTCTCTCCTCCCCTCGACCTCCATTCCCTCTGTCTCTAGCTCCTTTTCCCCTGCACCGCCTTTCCATACCTCCTCACACCTCATGTTGTTCTCTTCCAAAACCTTCGAATCCCGCTCACTTTGCCTTCGACCTAATCACATGAAACACAAAAGATCAATTTTTTTTTTAACTTTTGTTAATAAACCTAAGCCCAATCAAAACATATTTCAATTTAAATTTTTTTTTGTGCAAATCTTCGATCTTTTATTTAACTTTTAGAAAATTTCATTAACATTTAAAAAATCAAAAAATAAAAAATTTTAACTTTTTTTTAATTTTTGTTTAAAAATGTTTTTTGGGCACATTAAAAAATTAATCAAACAAAAATTGATTTTCTTTGTGTATGTTTACTTTTAACATAGGGTTTTTTGGGTCATTAATGTGCTATAATATTTTTTGGGGGGGCTTGAGAAAAATTTGATTTGTTGAAAATAAATTTTAAAAATTTCTTATAGTCAATGTGACTTAAATTTTTTAAATATCCCTCAAGTTGACTATAGGAGGAAAAATACTAATTCTTTGGGTTTCCATTACTTAAAAAAATCATTTTAATTCCATAATTATTTGAAGAAGTACTTATGTGATTAGCATCTAGATTTCATGGTATTTCCTAGTTATTAATTATCAAAATTTAAATGTTTAGGCTTTCATTCAGCTTTGAGATCATTGATGCTTGATAATTATTGAGATCGCTTATTTTTTGAAGAAAGAAATTAATTCGAAGTGTCAATCTATTAACTTGAATTATTGGATATTTCTTGAATATTTAGTTTGGAAAATTTCAAGTAATTTTTTATCATTACTTCATTAAGTACTTTATCGTGGACTTGTAATAAATTGTATATCTTTCGATTAAGTATTTTTTAAGCATTTACATAATTGGCATTTTCGCTTAAGTGCTTAGTATTTAAATCAAAATAAATTGCAATCTAAGTGCTTTGGGTTTTTCACATCACGTTTTACTAAAACATCTTCTAATTCTCCTTGCATTTTGCATTTTAAGTTGGTCTTGCATAATTAAAATTTACTTCCATGCATAATCTTGGTCGATAGAAAGATAGGTACCCATCCATCTTTGCTTGAGAAGCTTGGTCTTAATAGTACTTAAAACGGTGACCTTGCAGTCGTCAGAGCCACAGCTCTTTGCACTGTTGGAGGCACCGAGTACGTTAGATATTGTTAATCACATCTTAATGTGCTTCACCTTATCTTCTCTGTGCCACTTACTACGAAACCGGGCTCAATATAGAAAGGATTGAAGGGTTTAAACTTAGAATAGGCATTTAATTAAAATTAACCAAGTTTCCTGCATTTCATGTTAGTCTTAAGATCTGCATTACATATAAGATAGTTATTCATCCAAACAGCGGTTGCTCATCAATTACTTGGACCTAAATTCATTAGCAAGATAGTTGACTCCATAAGGCACTGGTATTAATCGTCTAAATCTAATCAAATCCTTTAAATCTTGCTAAATCTAATATGAGTATTTGGTCACTCAACTATGTCTCCCGGATTGGTTGGTTCCCAACTAGTCCTTAATTCCATTTCCATAGGGTCTACCCCCCTTAGTCTGTTGCACGGAGACAGCTTAAACGAAGAGATTAGCTCTAAAACCATGTTAGAAAATTAGAAAGGCAGAAATATTTTCTTTATGTTGATAATTACTTGTGAGGTCCTTATGTTCTTATTAACTTTCTTGTGTTCTTTTATCCTAGTTCATCAAGCAATTACCAAAACCATAGCACGAAGATCAAAGACACCAGATGTAGGCAGACAGCTAAGGAAAAATCCCTATCTAAGGGAAAACCCAGTCAACAACTCTTCCTTCAATAGTTTCACGAGATAATCCAACACTCTTTGACCTAGACACAGACTTCCTTCAATCACCAAGTCAGCCCTCCCTTCTTCTACAAATGATAAACTTTCAGCAGCAACTTTGACCTACAACTTTGACCTTGCAATAGTAGTACTTCGACCTAGTAGCGGCAAAACTTCAACCTAGAAGCAGCAGTACTTCGACCTCATAGTAGCAACATAAACTTCGACCTTGAAGCAATAGCACTTTGACCTAGAAGAAGCAGTAGAATTTCGTCCTTAATGCAGTAGCAGAAACTTCGACCTCCCAGCAGTAGCCCAGAAAATTCACATGTGGGAGAGATGGATGCCCCAAAAAATTCGATCTTGCAATCCTTTTCCTTCTCCTGCAATTTCGTACTCTTCTGCTTCTTCTGCTTGTATATTGAACTTGTGTGAGGTGTCCTCCAAATGAATCAAACTGCACTTTATTTATAGACTCTTCTATGGGTTGAATTACCCTAATGTAGGCCAACTTGGTGTGGAGGTGACAAATGACTTAGTTGACTCAATAAAAAATATTGTTACATGATTCAAAAGCCCAGTAACTTCACATGTGGGAGAGAGAGATGCCCCAGAAACTTCGATCTCGCAATCCTTCTCCTTCTCCTGCAATTTCGTACTCTTTTGCTTCTTCGGCTTGTATATCAAACTTGTGTGAGGTGTCATCCAAATGAATCGAACTGCACTTTATTTATAGCCTCTTTTGTGGGTCGAATTACCTAGATGTAGGTCGACTTGATCAGGTGAGGGCCGATTTGATCAAGTGAGGGTCGACTTGGTGTGGAGGTGACAAATGACTTATTTGACTCAATAAAAAAAAAATTTGCATGATTCAAAAGCCCAAGAAGGGTTTCATAAAATGGACAATGACTCTAATGACTGAATATAAAACCTAGAAGTCCTCAATGGGAACTTTGACCTATAAAATGATGAGCTAAGCATGAAACCCATGCTTTAATAAGTCATTGTAATAATAATAATAATTTCTTTCTCTTTCTTTTGATAAATACATTTCATTATGACTCAAATACAATTATGAAGACTGATCCTAGTTACATTCTTCAACACCCCAAGATCTAAAAATTGAGATGCCAGAAGAAAAGAGGAGAACACACAATAAACAAAACCACCAAGAAACTTTTTATTAAAAGTAGAAAGAAACTTTTTATTAATATAGAGAATAACTGTAAAAGTTACATTGTGGTGAACAATCTCCCCTTTTACAAAATGTGACTTGTTACTTAGAGCCTTTTTTTAGTTACAAGACCGCAGGTAAATTCCATGGGTGGGTAAATACCATGGGTGAATGAATACCATGGGTTGATGCCACTTACAATACCATGGGTGAATGAATACCATGGGTGGATTGCACTTACAATACTATGGGTAAATTCCATGGGTGGATGCCACTTACAATACCATGGGTAAATTCCATGGGTGGATACCATTTTCTAGTTGGATCATATGAAGATGAGGATTATTAAGATATGTAATTGTACTTGTCTTTAACTCATGTTTTATTACATTTTCAACACACAGCGACGTATAAAGGTTGACTTTGGAATATTGGAAGTATAGCCTCATCTGTAAAGGCTAATATTGGATTTTGCATCATGTAAATCATCTTTGGGAGTGGATATAGAGATAGTTTTCCTTCTAAAATGCCATTTATGTGTATCATTCTTTTTTTCTTGCAAGATAATGTGTTATATGTAAAAAAGATATGTAAGTGTGACATTTTCCCCAATGTTTTGATTTTTTTTGGGGGGGGGAAAGGAGGGGGGTCACATGTCCAGGCGTTTTCATTAAAGGAAACTTTCAAATGCTCCATGTTTCATGCAACTTAGCCCTAGACTTTCGCATGCCTATCGAATCGTGCTTTAAAGAACTATATTTCGATAGCAATGGCTCCTGTGTGTGGGATCAACTGGTCCGTCCTTGGATTAATGTTGATCATATCAGACATTGAAATCAAACATGGTGAGAGGAAAAAATGTTTAGGAGGCCACCCTAAGGATTATTCATTTTCATCCCTTCCAAATTTTTAATTGTTTGTGACCCCCCTTAGGAAGGTACTTCTAGAAGAACCACTTGAAACTGGATTCCCCTTCCATCCTGGCACAATGTCCCATGCATCATTCTTCACCATGGTTTTCCTCCAAACTTCATGATCAACTACCTCCTCAATGATGTTAGTCATTAGTGCCATGTAGTTTAAAAACCTCTTCGAAGGCTTGCTCTCCCTGAATGTGCTCCTAAGAGCCTCCAAATCCTCTCAAGTATCCCTCAATGTCTGCTCAAACCACCTAGGTCTCCTGATAGTACTGGAAGGAACTATTGACTACTCCCAACCTGAAGGTTGACTCCCTTAGCTAGAAGTATCTAAACATTGTTCTCTCTTTAGAGCCTCCTACTCCTCATCCTCTATCACTACTACTGGCAACTCGTGAGACTTCCTAGATGCCAAGTTCTACTCAAATTTAGCATAGTAGGTCACAATTGTCTTCCTCTGCTGATATGAATGATCTTGTAAGCTTTTGAGGTCTCACTACATCCAAAATATATCACCTTCTCTCCTGAAGGCTGCAACTTTGTCCTTCTCCACAAGCACATGGATGAATACATTGACCAAAAGATCCTCAAGTGTCCTATCTTTGGCTTCACTCCTCTGAACGCTTCCTCGGGAGTCTTGTTCCCCAATATCCTATGAGGACTCCTATTATGCACATATATTGCAGGGTCACACACCTCTGCCCAATGACATGTACGCAAATCCTAATCTTGTAGCGCAGCCTTGGAAAAATCAATGATGGATTGATTATTTCTCTTCGCAACCCCATTCTGCTAAGGATTGTACGAGACTAGTATCTCCCTCTTGAACACTGCCTCCTTGCAGAAATACTTGAAGTCATTGGAGGTCTACTCACCCCCATTATCTGACCTTAAGACCTTGATCTTCTTGCATGTCTTGTTCTTTACCTGGGCCTTGGAACTCCTAGAATTGATTGATGACCTCATCCTTGGTCTTCATGAAGAAGATCTTGGTTTTCCTAGAATAGTCATCAATGAACATGACATAAAGTAGTGCTCCCTGCATTGATGCCACTGACATCAATCCACACACATCCAGATGAATGAGATTCATGATCTCCTTGGACCTACTCTTGTTGCTTGGAAAAGCAGCCTTAGCACTCTTGCCAAGTGCACACACCCTACTGCTCAATACTGAAAATTGGGAGACAAGTGACAATCTCCCTCATAATCTACAACACCCTATAGTGCAAGTGTCCCAACCTTTTGTGCCACAACTCGCACAACTCGCACAAGTTGTCAATGTCTTGTACCAAAGCCTAAACAAGTTTTCCCTTCAACCTATATATGTTGCTCTCTCTAACCTTGATGGCCATTGTTGCAGTTGGGCTAGTATCCTCTGGACAAATGAGCACTTTCCCATTCCTAAACATAACCTTACATCCTCTATCCTACATCAATGAGACTAAGAGAAAGTTCTTCTTCAGCCTAGTACAAACAACATGTCCTCGGTTTCCAACATTCCTCCTATGTCAAGTTGGAACTTAATGGTTCCCTCTCCCTTCACTAAATACTTGGTATCATCACCAAGTTCCACATGAACCCTTGAGTCTTTATCTGTCCAACTGCTAAACAACTCCCATGCTTCTGTCAGATGGTGTGATGCACCACTGCCCATGTACCAAGCATGTTTGGTGATGGTGCTAGTAGATAGACTAGAGACCAATAAGAAGTCCTTCTCGATCTTCACTGCAAACTCATCAAGTCGTACCTTTGTTGATGTTGTTGTCCACTACAACTTCCCCTTCCCCTTCTTCTCTAAACATTGTGATGATTATTCACTGCAAACTCATCAAGTTGTACCTTTGTTGATGTTGTTGTCCACTACAACTTCCCCTTCCCCTTCTTCCCTAAACACTGTGATGATTAATGCCCAATCTTGTGGCAAAAGAAACATCTAAGCTTGCACAAGTCTTTCTTCTTTCCTAGATAAGAGGTTGCCCCCTCATTGTTACACTTGGAAACCTTCCCTTTACCCTTCGTGGCTTAACTAACTAGAGCCAAGTTCTCCTCTCCATTTCCCTTCATATTGGCTTTAGATTCCTCCCGAGCCTCGACCTGGACGCAATCATCTCAAAGCATCTCCCAATTGGGAAGTTTCTCTCGAGCACAAACCCCCTCGGGCCTCGACAAATAGTTCCCATGGCTTGGTGAACCCATTCAGTGCCACCTTGACAAGTTTTGTCTCATCCACTTTCTCCCCAATGGCTGCAATCTAATCTTGTATCTAGGTGATCTCCATGAAATGGTCGATAATATTCTCAGACCTCAACATATGGATGGATGTGAGCTTTTCTCAAGATCATCTTCCTGTTCATGTTATCACTCTGGAAAAGGTCCACTAGAGCCCTAAAAATATATTTGGTCGACTGCTTCTCTGCCAAGTGCAGGGTCAAATGATCCTTATTGGCATCCATGATCACTCTGTGGGCTCCAACGTCCTCATGAGCTGCCTTCAGTGTTGCATCCATTAATACAAGAACAGTCCTCTCTGCAATCTCCCACAAGTCGTGCTCCTTTAAAAGCAAGGTCACCCTCACTTTCTAGGACAGGAAATTAGATGCTCTATCCAGTCGGTCTTCAAATCTGAAACTAGTCGTTGCTATTACTAAATCTGATAAAATATGTTGTGTGCTGAGTCCTAGCACCCACAAGAACAAAAAAATGTTGTTGGTTTATAGATCTGCTAAAATCTCCTTGCAGATCTAATAGGTCTGCCACAAATATCTGTGGATCTGTGTTTTTGTCCTTTAAAACACCCACAAAAATTTAATCTGCCAAACCCTTGACTGGTATGGCCTCCCTCTTTCCCTTTAAAGACGTTCTCCACCAAATCACTGCTGTTTGATCTATGCAAAACCTAAAAATTGTCCTCCCTCTCAGAGAGTAAACTCTGATACCATGTTCATTTTCCTAACCCCAACTACTCACAATTTATTCTCCAGTAAATACCTTTCTGAAAACTAATTTACTCCAGATCTACTGAATAAAAGTAGTTCTGGAACTTTAACAAGTAAATAAAGATGAGCAGTGGAAACAAAATTACAACACCAATCTCATACACATGCATTAATAAATTCTTCCTTTCAAATCTGTTGTTTCATTAATAAATTTTCTTCAGCATACAAGAGCTCCCTCACTAGGAAAATGGCCCTCTCAAGAAAAATACAAACATTAGAAACTTCAATTATTTCCAATTGATCAAAGCCTCAAAACCTGTCCTTCGATCTCGCTGGCTGCTGGATCCTTCTCCCTTGCTGCCCCTTGTTCTTATTTCTCTAGACCGTGCACACTTGGATGAATGTCCTTGTCCACCCAATCACTGAGATTTCACTGTCTCATTATGTCTTGTGCTCACTAACATGTCTTCCCCATTTAGCCTAGCCTTCCTTTTATAAGTTGGAGTTATCAACCAATCCACAATCCTAATCTCCAAAATGATTGACGGTTGAGATTAAATCTCAACTTCAATTGAGATCAACAGTTGAGATTCATCTAATTCACTAATGCAAATAATCTTTGCATTCCATTAGATTAACTCACTTTTTCCTATAAATGTCAATTACCTCAATAATTCCTTTAACTAATTACTAAAGTAATTGCTAAGGTTAAATGTCCTTTTGGATGACATCCGCACGTCTAGACACTTGGACCTGTGTGGAAGTACCTGTCCAGTGCAACTATCATCAACACCTGGAACTTCTATGGAACATACTGCCACCTAAGTGCTAATAACTCAGAGACGCTATAAGACCCCGTTGAAGACCCTACCATGGCTGCTGACACCAATACTGGCTCTGCGGCTATAGAAAAGAAGACCTGTTGGCCCAGGTAAACCTGGAAACTGAAGCCTAAAATGGGCACTAGAATTATAGTTTTATTTTATTATCTATGTTTTGTCAAGTACTATTTTTATTATGTCAGTATCTTAAGCAGCAGTATACTGCAGACTCCTTAGTAGACTGAACTGAATACGCCTGCACACTTTTTTTCGGACAGTTTGTTTTTAGCTGTGGATTCCACACTATGGCTGCCCAGAACTATGTACGTTTTGTACTGCAGACTCCTTAGTAGACTGAACTGAATACGCCTGCACACTTTTTTTCGGACAGTTTGTTTTTAGCTGTGGATTCCACACTATGGCTGCCCAGAACTATGTACGTTTTGTAAACTTCCGCTGTACAGCACAGCTGCATCTTTTCTAAATTATACCAATTACTGTGATAAAAATATAATAAATACGTACTATTTCATCCATTACAGGTTTGCATCTCACGTTTCAACGATAGAGGTGATCATTACAAGGCCTTTTTTCAGAAAAGCATTTTGGCCTGTACATGAGTCCATAATGGGTACAATACTACAAAAGCAATAAAATTGTGGGAGGCAATTTTAGATTACATCCGACGATATGAAGGTGGTAAATACTAGATAATACAGCCTTTACGTTAACAGTCAGCATCTGATTGCTTATCTTTGTTGAAAGTCAGCCATGCTAATATTGTGACTTGACCCAAGATCACCAGTTAAAACTCGGAGGTATGTGACCTGCTCTTCTTATTAGCACCTTAATTCACTATATAGTATACTTCTTACTGGTTTGTTCTCCTCATCATCTAAAGGAATATTTCAAGTTCTATAAAATTGATTATACTAGAGCAAAGTAAAGTCTGAAGAATCATTACAAGCTATAATGAATTAAAAGAGTGGAACAAACCCCTCAAATAGAAGGCAATCCAAGGTCTATAGAACTACCTGTAAAGCCAAGGGCACTCATTACCTTACACCTTACAGTAGCTTCAACGAATATAAAATAGAAATGTACCAGGAAGTACTAGATATAGCATAACAACCAGTCCAATGGTGTCCCCTTGAGATATCAGTTTCTTTCATAGACTTGGAAGGGCAGAAATTTGGAGGACGATAGTTAAAATAGTATCTTTTCCTTTCAGATAAAGGGGAACCAACTGGGAAAATTTTCCCCTCCCCTAAATGGAGGCAACTGGGTGCAACTGGGTGCTTGGCAAGATCAATGTTATCAGAATCAGACCGGAACCAATGGAATCGGCCGGTCCAACCAGTTTGAAAGCAAAACCAGTCCAATCGGTTGCCCCAAACCAGCCTTTCTTTACCAAGCCAACTAATTCCATGCAACATCGCACAACACGATTAAGGACCCACGGAACTGAAATTTAAAAAAACAATAATTCATGAGTGGGAAACAATAATTCATGAGTGGGCAATCTAATACTCAACCCTAGGGCCCTAATAATGCTATGTAATTAATGGTAATGTTAAATTCTTAAAATAAAAGGATGAAAGTGCTGTCGAAACTGGACCAGAACTGATGGAACCAGCTGTTCCAACTAGTTTGAAGGAAAAACTGGTCCAACCATTTGCCCGAAATCAACCTTTTTTCAATAGACCAGCCGATTCTTTACAAAACCAACCAGTCCTGTACAACATGATAGGACACAACTAAAGATCCACAAAACTCAAATTTAAAGAGAAAAAAGAAAAAACAATAATTCATGAGTGGGGCAACCTAATTCTCAACCCTAGACTCTACTAATGCTATGCGATTAATCATAATGGTAATGTTAAATTCTTAAAGTAGAAGGATGATAGTGTCATCACTTTCATCCTTTTACTTAATTTTTTTAGCATCACCATTAATTGTTTCGGGATGTTTGAGAGTGGTTCCAACCATTGCATGACTCGTACTCATATAAGACTTATCTGGCTATTGACTCAACGACCCGTATAAGATAAGCCAGCGAGTAGATCGCTTTGGGTGGATCTGCCCGGATTATTACTCGTGGATGTAGCGGTCACTCAGTGACCATGAACCACAGTTGAAAAAAAAAAAATTATAGAAACCACGATATATGCAATAATTCATAACATCATCTCATAGCTATGATAGTGCAACATAACATATTCGATTTTTGTAAGCAAAACACTTAGATACTGAATAAGAAAAGGAATCATGATTCCATAATCAAAATAAAAAATTGCAACAAGTTCAAAATTCAAATACATATGTCATAAATGATAAGTCATAGTCTCATAACAATCTTGAGTCTCATCACTCATGCACAACTACGCCTAGAACAAGCCCTTGTGGAGCTAGTGCCAACATTGGAAGGCCGAAACAACTGTGAGGCAAGTGTATTTGGGGTCTCCATTTGAGATGGCAAACTCGAGAAATCCTCAATATCTTCATCAAGCCAACTCAAATCAAGGGACTCCTCCTCCACAACCCAATCAAACTCTAAATAAATACTATAAAATAAAATTGGATCTAGATCCTTTGGCTACACTTGTTTTTTGAGCATTCGAAGGTTGTAGTAGATAAAAACCAACTTCTCCAACCTCTCATGCTCCAACTTGTTTCTCTTTTTGTTGTGGATGTGCTCAAATGCTAACCAATTGCACTCACAAGCAGAAGTGTTGCAGGGCTAACTCAAAACTTTGATGGCAAATTCTTGTAATTGTGATGCCTCAAAACCACAATCTATCCACCAATGAGCTGTAAAATAATAACAACAAAGATTATCAATTTGCAACGCCGAGCATATAAAAGAGAACAAGCAAAATTACAAGCTAAGTGCTAACAATTTGCACTTACAAGGAATTTTCTTGTCCTTGAGACATTGGCTTGAGCATAATCCAAACATGCCAGATGCTTCCTTGTACATATCTCGTTGCATGTTAATTTTGTCCTGAATATCTTGATCTAGGAACATCTCCCAATGCATATCATGACACCTCTCATCGCCTCGAGATCTTTTTGAATGCTAGACCCCATATTATAGAATAAGCTCGAATTGAGATATGCTCTCGTTGCATGCAATGGCAAATGTAGTTGCTTGTCCCACCTGGAATCAATAATTTGCCATAAAGGGAGATATTTAGATTCATTTCCCTTGTAAAGTTCTAGGTTATTTTATTTTGTGATACCATAACTATAAGACGTGTGGCGCTTCAGAGTTTCGGGAGTCGACTAGCAGCACTCATTCAGGCGTTTAGAGTTTCGATCTAGAGAACAGGCTATGGTGGCACCTTTCAGAGATATCTATCCCTAAGATAAGGGGGTTTTTTTGGCATCTAGGAAGTCATTATGGCTGACCTTTCGCAATCAGAGTTGCCCAGTGAAGTCGTGGCCTTTAACAGCCTGGTCGCAAATGGGCCAAAGTTCCAAAAGGCATCCGCCTCAGTTTGTCAAGAAAATAGATGAGATCCCAAAGATTGTTATCTCTGCTCCTCAAGCTAGAGCTAGAGCTTTGCAGCTAGTAGATCAGTGGGTTGATTGGGCAGTTTACTGGTTTATAGCCTTCCCCCAAATCGGTTCATTCTTGGATTGATCATAATTGGAAGCCTAAGATGAAAGGGGAGGTGTACTCTTCCTTTGTGGGGAAAGGCTTCTTTACCTTCTACTTTGAATTAAAGATAGGGATTTGATTTTTACAAGCGGCCTCTATTTTATGGGGCCTCAGGGTTTTTTCTTGGACAGATGGAACCCCAATTTTTACCCAGCTTGTGACATCCCCATTATTGTTCCAGTCTGGGTGAAGTTGTCATATCTCCCTCTTCATTATTGGAATGATGCCACTTTTAGACTGATTGACAACTCATTAAAAGTACATCGATTGTGTTGAGCCTAGGGAGGGGTTATTCGCTTGTGCACTAATCAGTGTGGAGGTAGATCTCGAGAAGGGTCTCCTGACGGCAATCAATCTTTGTATGGACGATTGGACCCATATCCAGGAAGTGGACTACAACCAGCTCCATTTCAAGTGCAAAGTTTACCATGAATATGGTCACTTTGGCCAGAGTTGCACCAAATCTATTAGACCTCAGCAAAATCAAGGAGATCAAGGGGAACAGTGACAACAGGCTTACGAGGCATAAAGGCCCAGCCAGGCACCCTCCCTCAAATCAAGGGGCAGGCCAAACATGCTCAAGATCCAGGGGATAATAAGGCAGATCATGGAAACAAAGCAAGTTCGAGTCACACAGTCACTCAGAAAGGATCTAAGAACAAGTTTAAGGTTTTTTCATCCCTTAATAAGGAAGAAGGCCCATCCCAAGCAAATCAGGAAGGCGAAATTCAACAGCAAAAAGACTCCCCCAACAAATAGCACCCTTCTGCAAAATAATCCTTCGTGCCCTCTAAAGGTTCGTCAGAGGTAAAGGAAGAGGTGTATCATTCTTCCAAAGAAGTTGTCGGCTAAATCCCTACAATAAGTTCTGCCAACGAAAAATCAGAAGTAGAAAAAGCAAAAGAAATTGAGAGGAAGATTCAGAGATCGAGTAGGAAATCTAACAAAGAAATAAGGAAAGAGCAAACGGAGAAAGAAAAGGAATTAGGGCATCAAAGCACCATCCCTCGGTAGATCATCGAGCACAGGAATAAGGAAGGGAAAAAAGGAGGCAATGTTGGCCCCTCAAAAGGGGCACTTCACACCAAGAAGTAAGAAATGAACATCATTTCCTGGAATTATAGAGGGCTCAGATAAGATTAGTCAGAAGTAGAGGAAGAGGCATATCATTCTTCGAAAGAAGTTCTCGGCTAGATCCCTAAAGTAAGTTATGCCGATGAAAAATCATAAGTAGAAAAAGCAAAAGAACTTGAGAGGAAGATTCAGAGATCGAGTAGGAAATCTAACAGAAAAATAATGAAAGAGAAAACGAAGAAAGAAAAGGAGTTAGGGCATCAAAGCACCATCCCACAGCAGATCGTCGAGCAAGGGAATACGGAAGGGAAAAAAGGAGGCAATGTTGACCCCTCAAAAGGGGCACTTCACACCAAGAAGTAAGAAATGAACATCATTTCCTAGAATTGCAGAGGGCTCAGATAAGATTAGTCAAAAGTAGAGGAAGAGGCGTATCATTCTTCCAAAGAAGTTGTTAGCCAGATCCCTAAAGTAGGTTCCGTCGATGAAAAATCAGAAGTAGAAAAAGCAAAAGAAATTGAGAGGAAGATTCGGGGATCGAGTAGGAAATCTAACAATGAAATAAGGAAAGAGCAAACAGAGAAAGAAAAGGAGTTAGGGCATCAAAGCACCATTCCTCGGCAGATCGTCGAGCACAGGAATAAGGAAGGGAAAAAAGGAGGCGATGTTGGCCTCTCAAAAGTGGCACTTCACACCAAGAAGTAAGAAATGAACATCATTTCCTGGAATTGCGGAGGACTCAGATAAGAATAGTCAGAAGTAGAGGAAGAGGAGTATCATTCTTCCAAAGAAGCTGTCGATCAAATCCCTAAAGTAAGTTATGCCGATGAAAAATCAGAAGTAGAAAAAGCAAAAGAAATTGAGAGGAAGATTCAGAGCTCGAGTAGGAAATCTAACAAAGAAATAAGGAAAGAGCAAACGGAGAAAGAAAAGGAGTTAGGGCATCAAAGCACCATCCCTCGACAGATCATCGAGCATGGGAATAAGGAAGGGAAAAAAGGAGGAAATGTTGGCCCCACGAAAGGGGCACTTCACACCAAGTAAGAAATGAACATCATTTCCAAGAATTGTAGAGAGCTCAGATCTAGGAAAAGGATAAGCGATGCCAAATTTCTCATTGTGAAAGAGAAACCAATGGCATCCCTATTCCAAGAAACAAAGGTGGATGAGGCTAATCTCTCATCCATACACAGGAAAATTTGGAACAAAAGTTGCCAGGTCTTAGAAAGAAACAGAGGAGCTTCAGGAGGAATCTACACACTATGGGACCCGGATCAACTGAAGTTGCTACAGTATCACAAGACCAAGCACTGGATTGCTATGGTATTCCACTGTTCGGCTCTAAATCAAGTATGAACAATAATTAACATATACATGCTAGTTCATTTTCGTGAAAAGCAAGATTGTTGGCAATCACTTTTGGAAATTGTTAATTTTGCGCAACTAGGTCCAAACCCCATGTTGTACTGCTCATATGATGATGATTATACTTTTGTTGGATTCCTCTTTTGGAGAGGTGCAAGATTGATCTAAAGATCATCTTGTTTGAATGAGCAGAACATATATTTTGATTTTATTTTCCACACATGTGCAAGGTCGGCCAGATTTGTAAAGTAGGCCCACAAGCCCTACAGATGTGTCACACACCCTCATTGATGGATATAAATTGGAGAGAGATGATGTCCATTTCATCATCAACTCAACACACATTCATCTTATGATCTGATTGGTTCGTACAGCCTAAGAGAGGCTTCCCTCCTTCACACGTGTGAATCTGAACCTGAAGAAGCTATTGCAATTTTCGGACTATTTTTAGGGTTTCTCGACAACGTTGACCAACGTTGACTTTAGGTCAATGCTTGAACTTTGACTGCGTTTTTTGGGCAAAAGTTTCGATTTTTGAAGGTCGCACTGTTGGGCACAAAAATCAAGGTTGAACGTTGACTTTGACCGAAGCCCCTTTGGCTGCAACGTTGACTTTTGCATTGGCCAGCTTGGGTCGACTTGAGTTGACTTTTGGAGTTGTCTTTGAGGTGTGTGTGTGACACTTTTGGAAGGTTGATTTGGCTATTAGAGAAGTTGGTTTCACCAACTCAAGACTTTGTTGGCTGGGGCATCCTATTGACTGTTGTAACAAACATTTATCTATTCATTTGTTGGACAAGGAGAATTACAAATTCTGATATATTATTTGGCTTCTCTTCTGTTGATCTATTATTATGTTCTATCAGCATTTTACTTTCATGTTTGTGTGATTGCTAAATTGAATTGGGCCTATAAGAAAGATTGAAGTAAAACTGCATTAAGCATAGAACATTACATGGTTATCTAAATTTAACATGGAACCAGAGCCAAGTTGAAGACAAAGCCCAAGATAGTGTGAAAAGCAATCACCGAAGAAGAAATCCTATCAAGGATCAATGGCCTCCACATACAAGGGTTTCAAGTTTGATGATAATTTCACTGACAAGTCTAATTATCATGCATGGAATATGTCCTTGGATTTGGCTTTGGAAGACCAAGATATCATGGACTATGTGCAGGGGAAGATCCATGAGCCTCCATCAAATGCACCGGCTGCCACAAAAACGAAGTATAGAAAAGGGGAAATCAAAGCAAAGATGATTATCAAGGATTCAATACATAAGCACTTGGTTGCTTACATCTTCGAGCTGGGAAAATCTAAAGAGATGTATGATAAGTTGGTTAGCATGTTCAGTGCTAGCAATGTTGATCAAGTGCTTTTCTTCAAGAACAAGTTGAAGAATATCAAAAAGGGCAAAGATGAATCCATCCAATCATATTTTATGAGGCTCACAAAAATCAGGAATGATCTCCTTGCCATAGGAGAAGAAGTAGTTGATCGAGAGCTTGTCCTCATTGCTCTTGGAGGACTTCCCCGAGATTGGTATGTATTTAATACTACGATTCTTAATAATAATGTGATTCTTGATTTTGATGAATTTCTGAAGAGATGCACTCAAGAGGAGACAAGAATGATGGAGAGAGACCATCCCTCCAATGGAAATGGAGGTGACACCACTGCCTTCGTCACTCATGCAAAGAAGAATAACTATGGTGGCTCAAGAAATCAAAACCATGGAAGAACAGGGCCCAAAGGAAGGAAGGGAAGATGTTACACTTGTAACAATATTGGTCACTATGCAAGAGAGTGCCTCAATAGAAGGGACTCTCCTAGGGATGATGACAACAACAACTTCAGGGGGAATGGGAATCAAGGAACAACAGGTTCAAAGGAAAGTGGAAGCCTCCCTCTGATCAAAGTGGAAATGGGCAACCTTTCAAGAGGTCAAGAAATTCCAGGTACGATGAGTCTAATGTTGTTGATAAAAGAAAAATGAATATATTCTTGTATCTGCCCTCTCTGCTGCATCTCCTCCCGACACCCTGGATGTTCGGTTGATTGATAGTGGTGCTTCATGCACCTCACTAGTTATAAAGAAGCCCTCTCTGATTCGATTGAAAAGGATACTAATTTAGAAATTATCCTTGGAGATAATGCCACCTATATCGTGAAAGGGACAGGGACTGTGACCCTTCATTTATCTCAAGGTCAGTCCTCCGCTTACAAGATGTGTTGTACATACCTGGAAGAAGAACCTTGTGTCTATTTCGGCAATGGAAGACAAAGGATTCAAGGAGGCATTTGTTGATGGAAAGGTACACATATGGAATAAGAACTTCAAATAAGCTCTTACTATTGGTTTTAGAGTTGATACACTCTACCATGTTGGAGGAAGTCCGTTGGGAGCTATGTCATGTGATACAACTCTTCAAACCGAGCTATGGCACCAGAGGTTTCTTCATTATAAAGCCCTTCCCGAAGCAAAGAAGGTGGTGATAGGGATGCCCGAGTTTAAAGATGATCATGAAGGTATATGTTAGGGTTGTGCCGAAGGGAAGCATACAAGGGAACCATTCCCCTCAAGTGTCACAAAGACATCTGATATCTTGCAATTGATACATTCTGATTTATTCAGTATGTTGCCTGTAACATCCTTGGGAGAATGTTCCTATTACATGACGTTTATAGATGACTTATGCCGCAAGACTTGGATATATTTCTTGAAGAAGAAGGACGAAGCATTCAAATGGTTTTCTACATTCAAGGCCTTGGTGGAAAATCAAACCGGGAAGAAAATCAAAATTTTGAGGACCGATAATGGGACCGAGTATAGCCAAATGAGTTCAATGACTTTTGCAGGGAAGCTGGCATTAAGAGGGAGACCACAACTGTGTATACTCCTGATCAAAATGGTGTTGCTCAAAGAAAGAATAGAACCATTGTGGAAGTTGCCCGTGTCATGCTATATGACCAAGGTCTTCTGAAGTTTCTATGGGGAGAAGCTGCGAACACTATTGTGTACGTTCAAACTAGATGCCTGCTTTCCACTTTGGACTCCAAAACTCCCAAAGAAGTCTTCTTTGGTAAGAAGCCTGATGTCTCCCACTTCAGAGTTTTTTGGAAGTCCTGTTTATTTTCATGTGTCGAAAGAAAAGAGAAGCAAGTTGGGTGCTTCTGGAAAGAAGGGAATGTTTTTGGGCTACAGTGAAACTTCGAAGGCATATAGAATCTATGTGCCTTGTCAAAGAGAAGTGGAGATATGCCACGATGTCACCTTCGATGAAGATGTTGCCCTCAAGAAAGTAAGAAATCTTCCTAGCTCAAAGAAAGACAAAGAAGAAGAAAAAGAAGTTGGAAGGCAGAATGAATCGAAGGATGAACCTATGCCCAATGTTGAAGGAACAATGGAACCTATTGATCCACCTCCTTCAAATAAGAGGAGACCTTCATGGCTCAGGGACACTCTCGAAGATGCCGAGAGACATATTGCCCCGGGGGACATTCCGTGAAAGCAAGAAGTTGAATAGGTACCAAGGGTACCTAGCATCCATGAGTACAATTGTACAATATGAGCCTGGATCATTTGAAGAAGTCGTAAAACATAAAGTTTGGAAAGATGCTATGCACGAAGAATATGAGTCCAATATGAAGAATGATGTCTGGGAAGTGGTCCCGAAACCGAAGGACAAATCTGTTGTCACCTCGAAATGGCTCTTCAAGATCAAGCATGGAGTCGATGGAAGTGTTGAAGTACAAGGCACGATTTGTTGCTCGAGGCTTCTCTCAAAAGAAGGCATAGATTATGATGATATATTTGCACCTGTCGCTCGCTATACCACCATCTGATCTATCATTGCCCTTGCTGCAACGCAAGGATGGAGTCTCCACAAATGGATGTGAAGACTGTCTTTTTGCATGGTTCACTAAAGGAAGAGGTTTATGTGGAGCAACCTCTGGGGTTCGAAGTCCAAGATAGAGACACCTATGTATGCAAGTTGAAGAAAGCCCTCTATGGGTTGAATCAAGCCCCCAGGGCTTGGTATGAGAGGATAGATAGCTACTTGATGAAGTTGGGCTTCACTCGAAGTAATGTTGATCCAAACCTTTATTTTAAGGTTGACAAAGAAAGACCTCTCATTCTAGTTCTCTATGTGGACAATCTCTTCCTAACAGGTGTTGACCTTCTCATTCATCAATGTAAGAAGGAGCTAGCTTCTGAGTTTGAGATGAAAGACCTATGACTGATGCACTATTTCCTAGGCTTGGAGGCTAGGCGAGATTTTTCTTTCTCAAGGAAAATATGTCGTGAAGTTACTGGAGAGATTTGGAATGGTGGACTGTAAGTCTGTGTCGACACTGATGGAACTCAACTTTAAGAAGTTTTGTAGAAACGTTGTTGGGCTCGAGCTGGGAAATCCCATCGAGTATCGACAACTCGTATGGGCTGTTGAAATTTGGTTACCGGATGACAGGTGGTTACCTAAGGCTTTGATCTTTAGCCTAGGGAAAAGTGTCCAAAAGAATTTAATTTTTCTTCTAAAGTAACTTTATAAAGTTATAAAGTCAAATCTAATTTAAAAGTGACTTTAAGTGATAAAATTACTAAGTCTAATTTTAAAGTGACTTTAACAAAGTCAATGTGAAATTAGAAAGTGAAAAGTGACTTTGAAAATAAATGACTAAGTGGGTCTTTATTAAAGTGGGGTGAATTAAAAAATAGAAAGTGAGATTTAAATGAGCATTTAATCTCAGCCCTAGATCTTGTTGTACAAATCAGCCCCTCCATTCAAATTTTGGCCAGCGTCTCCTCTTTCCCTTTTATCATTATCCTGTCCGCCCAGAAATTACACTGTACAAAGGCTAAAAATCTGTGATTGAAGTTATATCGGGCCTGGCCCCTGAGGTCTCAACCCCATCTGTTTTGATTACCATGTAACCAAGCGCTGCCCCTTAGAGCGTTTATCGCAAATCGCATCCATCGCATATCGCATTTTCGTGTGTTATGCTCGTTAGATCCATCGCAAATATATGCGATCTGATCACGTCGCAAATATTTGCGATGCGATCGTCTGATCGCGCCATCGCACTTTCTCCTCATCGCATATTCCGCCAGCGCGCTTTCTGCCTTTGCGATTTGCGCACCCATCGCATATCCGCCCCATCGCAAAAGCGCAATTTCCCGTTCATGCTATTCTCCGTCATCGCACTTTTCGTTTTTGCGATCTGCGCTCAACCGGTTACGCCCATCGCATAGCGCATAGCGCAGATTCTTGTTATTCCATCGTTCCCTCCATCGCATTTTCTCCACTTGCGAATTTGCGATGTGCGCTCCGGGTCCCACTTCCAAAGCTCTCACTCCATTGTTTTGTCATGTTTTCCTTTGTAATATCTCCAAAAGTTAAACTTTGGGTCTTTAAATTGTTAGCGTTTTTCCGCCACTCTTCGTCATCTGCCCACGTGTTATCCACTTCTCCCTCCACCATCCACATATTCCGCTTAGGTGTCACATTTTAGTGTGTTTGTTTTATATCTGCGCCTTCGTCTACTCATCCATGCCTTCATCTTCACCATTTCCATCGGCTCCACCATGTTCGCCGTCTCTGTGATGGGTTTTATTTAACAGGTTTCGGTTTTTGCAGGTTTATTACAGCCAATAATTACCATGATTCATCATTTCCATTACAAAGGCCGAGGATGCATTGCAGAACTATGTTCCAGGAGGAAAATTGGTGAGGAAAGATCCGGAAGCAGCTATGATATGACCACCATTAAAGGAGGCGAGGATTTGAATCTGTAGAACCCTCCAGAGAAAATCAAAAAGGCACATTTGGGCGGATGAAAACATTAATGCAGCAGCAGATTATTAATGAAGGAGCAATGAATTCAGTGTCTGGCATGAAAAAGGTTTCAAATTTAAATTCAAAACCTGTAGATCGAAAGTACCACGTACAGAAGCAGGTGCCTCAAGGTTTAATTGCCGCAGATCTTCCTCCTCCAGCAAAGAGCCGAATATCTACATATTTTATTATTTATGTCTTGTTTGTAAGCAGATTTTCATTCCCAGCATTCATTTCCGGAAATAAATCGTAAAGTACAGTCATTTATGTTCAGTCATTCATAGTGTGGGCACGAATGTTTTCCGCCATCTGATTCAAAATAAGTCATTAAATGTCTTCCATCTACCTCCTTCTCTAGAATTCTCTATCCCTTCTATAAAAGCTAAAAAGAAAGACATTGTAAGGGTTCCAGATTTCTATCAGCAAACTATGCAGTGAAAAGGCTTTTGTATACATTTTGTGATACTTCTATATGAAGGTTCAGAGCCCGTAGGGTCTCAGTGAGGAGGAGTTATAACTGTAATGAGGATTCTGATCTTTGGTATCTCACAGTATATAATTTTCTCTTATGTGTTAATACAATATCTCCTTTCATGCTATTTATCTTCTTGTATCATGTTCTAGAATGCGAGTGGCTCACTAGTTTGCAGCAAGGATTCATCCTTGTTGATGCCCTTTCTGGAATTAGTCAAGCGCTTTAAATAGGCCTAGTCATGATATACTGTTACATGTTCATCTCTTCCATATTTTCTGCTATATTAGTTACTTGAGGAGGGTGCTTTTATATGTAATGTCATATAAGTTCTCGTCATCTTTTTCTTACTATGTGATTGTTGTGTAGTGTGGTCTCATATTGTAATATCAACATATGTTTTCCTCCTTTGCACTCACTTCACGATATTTGATTTTACTTGATATTTTATTTATTTGGCCCTCTTTTCAGTACTTCATCTCCTCTTAGTATCTGATGCCTTTGTATTGGAGTTTTACATGATGTCCCTACACTATTCTTATCTTTGTGTCAGCTTCTGAGAGAGTTTGGTCCCATTCAAAACTTATTTCCTTGTTCAAACAATAGATAGTAAGTGAGCTCTTGGACTGACAATCCAAACTATATGAAGGACTCCTTGCTATATTAAGATGTCCTAGGCACTGGTCTATGGCAACTCTAGACTGTCTCTAGGGGGTGACAAAATTGTCCACAACAAATCTAAAGCTATCTCAGCGATTGGATTTAGGGATTCCCCAAAAGTCACTCAAGGTTAGGTTAAAGGAGGAAAAGGAGAGAAAAGATCATTCATTCTTTCATGAGCAAATTCAGAGAAAGAGAAAAAGAGAGCAAAGGAGATTTCTCAACAGTGAGGAGAAGAACCTTGGCACGCATACCATGGCAGCGCTTCAGCAAATCCGTACAGCAAGGAGAGGCACACAGTTCAAGGCATTTTGGGCACGAGTTTCAAGGCAAAACCATACAGCAGCTTGGGCACGTATTCCTAGGAGGCCATATAGCGATTTTGGCACAAATTTTGAGGCGCAGTTTGTTAGTTTTGAGGCACAGTTTTCGAGGCAGTTCGTACAGTGAGCTGTTATCCCTGTGCACGCAAACTGAAGCAGAAAATAGTACAACATTTATTGTTGTCCCTCTACCCGCATTTTGAGAAGGTCGTACAGCAGCATTTATTGTTGTTCTACATGCTTTTCAAGGAGGTCGTACTTGGCACAAAATTCAAGGAAGAGCATACAGCATTTATTGTTGTTTCTGTTTTGTTGTTTGCACATTTTCCGAGGCAGTGGTTAAGCACGAAAAATGAGATAAGTTGTATTTGTTACTTGCTGAAATTTTATGAGTATTTCTCTCTCACTGTAAAAGCTAATTTATCAGAAATAAGAAGAGTTTTCGAACTAGTTTTCCCCAAGAGTTGAAAGGAGTTTTTCCAGGGTCAAGTTGACCAAAAATCAACGTCTCTATTTTCTGTGTGTGGCAGATTTATTTTTCAGAGTTTTTATTTCTGCATTTCAGCACTGTGAAATTTCCAGAATTTGTGTTTTCAGAAAATATTTATTTTTCCAGCGTGTTGAATGTATGGCTATGGCAATGGGCATTTAACTTTATGGGAGAAATAAGGAGAAACTAAAAACCGGAGTTGGGAACAGAAATTTATACATGGTATCAGAGGTAGTTTTGCTGAAAAGTGCAGTTTGGGACAGCAAGAAGAAAAATTACAGCAAGCTGATTTTACACAGAAATCAGAACCTGTACTACAGCAGTGTCATTTTCATTTATTAGGACAGCAAGCATGTCTTTGGGCTTGACGGTGGAGGATAGGTTGGATAGGCATAGCAACTACAGTGTATGGAAGGAAAGAATGCAGAGCATCTTTGAGGAGGCAGAAATCTGGGGTATAATGGTGCATACCCAACAGCGCCCTGTTAATGTGTCTACTGATGTTCAGTTGGCAGACTTTAATAAAAAAAATAACAAGGGCAAGAGGTTGATTCTGGATGGTATTAAAGACCGTGTCGTTCCTCATGTGAGAGGAAACAGATTTGTTCATGAGATGTGGACAACCTTGACCAATCTCTACCAGAGTACCAATGAGAACAGAGAAATGGTCCTAAGGGAGAAGCTGAAGACCATTAAGATGGCTAAGACTGATAGAGCTATTGGATATCTCACAAAGATCACTAATGTGAGAGATGAGTTGGCAGCAGTTGGAGAGGTCATTCCACCCACTAAGTTGGTGCGAATTGCAGTGAATGGCCTTCCCAGTTTATGGCTGAACTTTACTAATGGGGTTTGTGCACGTGAGACCCTTCCCACTTGGGAGAGGTTCTGAGATGATTGCATACAGACTGAAACCAGAAAGAGCCAGCTTGGGGCAACCAAACCTGTTGAACAAGATGAGGATGTAGCGTTGTTAGCAGGAGGCAAGAAATTTTAGTAGCTAAACAAGCACCCCCAAGTGTGAGTGGGAGCAAGGCAAAACAGTGGCAGGGGAACACGCGGAAAAGGACTATTCCAGGTGAAGTGTTGGAACATCAAAGCGATGAGAGATTCACTTTTTTATTGTGTGTGGGAAGAAGAAAAGGAGAGTGTAAGAGACCATGGCAGGCATAGTGAGAGATAGAGGAACTTTACGGATAAAAGCTTTGGCCAGGGAGTTTGGGTTCATTGCTTGTGAGTCCACTAGTGCGGGATCACACTGGAGGTTAAGAGAAGTATTATTCCCTCCACTAGCGGAGCATCTTGACTATCAGTATGTTGGTAGGGCTTCACGTCTGTGGAGTAGTGAGAGTACTTTCAGGAGACTTCAGTGGCAGTAGAGAGGTAGTACTCGGGGGAATGGCAAGCCATTGGCGATTGGTGCTGGACATTGAAAGCCCCATTTGTGATAGGGAACCCAAACCTCCCTTGAAAGTGTTAAATGTTCTATATGTGCCAAGGATGAGGAAGAACCTCATATCCGTCTCAGCATTGGAGGACAGAGGGTATGAGATATTGTTCAGGAGAGGACAGGTGCTTATATATCCCAGGGGTGCTCCAGCTGAGTCAGCTAGAGTGATTGGTATACGCCATGCAAAGGTGTACAAGTTTGCATTTCAGCCCCTTTTGGCATTGAGCAGTAGTATCGGCAGCAGAGCTAGCAGTTCAGAGCTGTGCGAGATATGGCACCGCAGGATGGGGCACATGTATCATGGAGCCTTGAGGACATTGCGGGAGATCACTATAGGTGTGCCAGATTTCAGTATTGATCACCTAGATACATGCAGAGGATGTGCGATGGGCAAGTTTTCCAAATCCCCTTTTCCCAACAGTGACAGCAGATCGAATGGGATACTTGATTTGATTCATACCGATGTGAGCGGTCGAATGTCTCATGTTTCCTTGAGTGGATATGAGTACTATGTTTTATTCATTGATGATCACTCCAGAAATACCTGGATTTATTTCTTGAAGACCAAGAGTGAAGTCTTCAAGCAGTTTTAGGAGTTCAGAGCTCTTGTAGAGACTTAGACAGGTCGGAAGGTCAAGTCCTTGAGGTCGGACAATGGAGGAGGCTACATGAGTGAGTTTAGTGATTGTGTCTGAGACGGGCGACCAGGAGAGTTCAGTTCTTATTGTGAACGGGGGTTGGGAAGAACAGATCCATCGGAGGGGCTGCCAAAGCCATGCTACATGATCAGGGGTTACCATTGTTTTTGTGGGCAAAGGCCTGCAACACTGTTGTATATTTGCAGAACAGGAGTCCGCATCGTGCCTTGGGTCATGTGACTCCGAAGGAGGCTTTTTCTGGGAAGAAGCCCGATGTTGGTCATCTTCATATCTTTGGGTGTATTGCATACTCCTACGTACCCAAGGAGAAGAGGACCAAGCTAGAGCACACCGCAGAGAAGGGTATCTTTGTGGGCTATAGTGAGACCTCGAAAGCCTTTCGGATTTATATTCCCGTTCAGAGGAGAGTTGTTGTCAAGAGAGATGTGAAGTTTGAAGAGGACAGGGCTTTCAGGAGGTCAGGGGAGTTAGAGTATCTGGATCAGCCAAACCCTCAGGAGCAGCTGAGTCAGGCACAAGGATCCAGTGAGCAGGGATTAGGAGGATTAGGAGGTACATCGATTATGGTGGCAGGTCCATCAGTGAGCAGTGGCTCGCAGAGTCAGAGGGGTGGTGCATCGGGCAGCATGCAAAGCAGTCCGCAGAGCAGTTCACTAGGGAGTCCACTGATGGACAGTTCACATGGTACTTCAACATCTACAGGTCTGTCTGCTAGAGGCTTCAAATGCATAAATGTGGAGGTCAAAGATCTGCGAGGATGAATAGGAGTTTCATTCTCCAGTGGGAGAAGTGTGCTCAGGGAAGAGGAAGCCCAAGTGGCTTCAGGATACCTTGAGAGAGGCCACATCTGTTGCTGGGCCTAAGAGGCCGATCAGAGAGAGCAGACCACCTGATAGGTTTTGTAGCTATATGGCAATGGTTGCCAACATCATTGACTCTGAGCCTTCTAGCTATGAGGAGGCAGCTAGCCAGCAGGTCTGGAGAGAGGCCATGCAGGAGGAGTATTCTTCTATCATGAAGAATGACGTTTGGGAGGTGGTGCCGAGGCCTGAGGGCAAATCCGTGGTTACTTCCAGATGGCTTTACAAGGTAAAGCATGCTGCAGATGGCAGCATTGAGAAATTCAAAGCGAGGTTTGTGGCTAGAGGGTTCTCCGAGGTAGAGGGAGTTGATTATGAGGAGACCTTCACTCCCGAGGCTCGATATACTTCGATCCGCTCCATTATATCGATAGCAGCAGAGATGGGTTGGAAGATCCACCAGATGGATGTGAAGACCGCATTTCTCAATGGCTTTTGTGGCCAGAGAGGTGTATACTGAGCGCTCACGTGGCGGAGGTGCGGGAAGCATCCCATGTGCGTGACTGAAGAAGGTCTTTGCGGCCTGGGGAAGGCGTGAAGAGCTCGAAGTACCTGCTGATGTAACATATACTCTAAAGAGATGTGGCTTCACAAAGGACAAGAGTGATGCGCATCCAAACCTATACTTTACGCGGGATAGGTGAGGAGCCTCTGATTCTGGTGCTGTATGTGGATGACTTAGTCATTACAGGTGCAGAGAGACTCATAGAGCACTGCAAGAGAGATCTTGCGGCGGAGTTTGAGATGAAGGACATCGGCTTCATGCATTACTTTTTGGGTTTGGAGGTGTGGCAGGAGGAGGGGAATTTCTTCCTGGGACAGGGGAAGTATATTGTGGACATCCTTGGCAGATTCCACATGGAGGATTGTAGACCCATGTCGACACCGATGATCACCAACTGGAAGAAGCTTCATGCTTCGGATTCCGAGTTGGTGGATCCCACATTGTACAGACAGCCGATTGGTTCCTTGATGTATTTGGTCAACACTAGACCAGATATTTGTTTTGCAGTCAACACGATGAGTCAGTTTGGCGGTGGAGCCTAGAGGGTGAATTAGTTGCTACAAACACATTGGCGGTACTTGCATGTGGATGCGTGGAGTATGGTGGTCCTGATTATAGGCAGTGAGATGGAGTGAGATTGGCAAGTCACACTGATCCCTAATGGGAAGGTGTTGTGCTTCCGATAGGAATGTACCTCAGTGGTGTTGTTTTTGGTTGGGGTTCACAAACAGGTTGGGTATTTGAGATTTAAAGTGCCTGCCATAGTCCTGAGTTCGCTATGAGTACATACAAATAAAGCTTAGCTACGAGGCTACATGGCTTCTGGCATGTTGTTTGTCTTATTGGCCCGCCGTTGAACTTCGGGCATATACGGTGATAACGCAGTTGCATTAAACTCACTGAGAATCCAGCATTTCATGACAGTTCAAAGCATATCGGGATCAAATATCATTTCATCAGAGACTATGTTCAGAAGGGAGCTGTGAAGCTTGAGTATATTCCCACTGATGAGCAGGTTGCAGATATTCTTACCAAAGCCTTACCATGGGGCAAGCATGTCTACTTCAGAGACAAGATGGGTGTGGTAGGAACACCTTCCTCGGTAAGAGGGAGTGTTGAAATTTGGTTACCGGAGGACAGGTGGTTCCCTAAGGCTTTGATCTTTGGCCTAGGGAAAAGTGTCCAAAAGAATTTAATTTTTCTCCTAAAGTGACTTTATAAAGCTATAAAGTCAAATCTAATTTAAAAGTGACTTTAAGTGATAAAGTTACTAAAGTCTAATTTTAAAGTGACTTTAATAAAGTCAATGTGAAATTAGAAAGGAAAAGTGACTTTGGAAATAAATGACTAAGTAGGTCTTTATTAAAGTGGGGTGAATTAAAAAATAGAAAGTGAGATTTAAATGAGCATTTAATCTCAGCCCTAGATCTAAAGCTATCTCAGCCATTGGATTTAGGGATTCCCCAAAAGTCACTTAGGGTTAGGTTAAAGGAGGAAAAGGAGAGAAAAGATCATTCATTCTTTCATGAACAGATTGAGAGAAGGAGAAGAAGAGAGCAAAGGAGATTTCTGAGCAGTGAGGAGAAAGAGAACAGAACCTTGGCACACATACCAAGGCAGCTCTTCAACAAATCCATACAACAAGGAGAGGCACACAGTTCAAGGCAGTTTGGGCACGAGTTTCAAGGCAAAACCGTACAACAACTTGGGCACGTATTCCTAGGAGGTCGTACAGTAGTTTTGGCACAGATTTCGAGGAGCAATTTGTTGGTTTTGAGGCACAATTTTCGAGGCAGTCCGTACAGTGAGCTGTTGTCCCTGTGCACGCAAATCGAAGCAGAAAATAGTACAACATTTATTGTTGTCCCTCTGAACGCATTTTGAGGAGGCCATAAAGCAACATTTATTGTTGTTCTACACGTTTTTCAAGGAGGCCATACAGCAGCATTTAATGCTGTGATTTCTGGGCACGAGATTCAAGGAAGACTATACAGCATTTATTGTTGTTTCTGTTTTGTTGTTTGCACATTTTCCGAGGTGGTGGTTAAGCACAGAAAACGAGATAAGTTGTATTTGTTACTTGCTGAAATTTTTTGAGTATTTCTCTCTCACTGTAAAAGCTAATTTATCAGAAATAAGAAGAGCTTTCGAACTAGTTTTCCCCAAGAGTTGTAGGGGGTTTTTCCATGGTCAAGTTGACCAAAAATCAGCGTGTCTATTTTCTATGTGTGGCTGATTTATTTTTCTGAGTTTTTATTTCTGTATTTCAGCACTGTGAAATTTCCAGAATTTGTGTTTTCAGAAAATATTTATTTTTCCAGCTTGTTGAATGTATGGCTATGGGAATGGGCATTTAACTTTATGGGAGAAATAGGAGAAACTGAAAACCGGGGTTGGGAACAAAAATTTCTACATGGGCCCTAATGTTCTTAGTGAACTCCTGTCCGGATGTATGTTTTGCAGTGAACACTTTGAGTCAACATATGGTTTATCCTCGTCACATTCACTGGATAGGTGCTAAGAATGTATTGAGATATCTTCAGGGCACAATCAACCATGGGTTGGGATACACTGCCGGGAGTTTAAGACTCTGGATATACTGAAGTCGATTGGGCTGGCAGTATGGTGGATTGTCACTGCACATCTGGATGTTGCTTCACCTTAGGTTCTGCTTCGATATCTTGGATGAGCAGGAAGAAAAAATCAGTGGCTTTGAGCACCGCTGAGGCCGAATACATTGCAGCGAGTATGGCTTGTTGTGAAGTTGTTTGGTTGAGAAAACTCTTTAGTGAGTTGTTTGCACATGTGCTAGATACCATTGTTATCCTTTGTGATAACCAGAGTGGGATTTGTCTTTCTGAGAATCCTGTGCTCCACGATCGATCCAAGCTTATTGATATTAGGTACCACTTTATCCGGGATATGGTACAACAGGTGCTGTAAGGCTCAATCATATAGGAACTGATGAGCAGGTCGCAGATATTCTCATGAAGCCCCTGGGGAATGTCAAGTTCCTAACTTTCCGTGAGAAGCTTGGAATCGTGGAAAGACCCTGCTGTGAGGGTCCTACTTGAGTTGGACAATGAGCTCTAGGAACTCCAGGGGGCTTGGGGATAGCTTCTTGGAGCTATAAACACACACGAGACTAGGCTTGTCGAACCTTGTTGTGCTTCTACCCCACCGTTATGATGATAAGTTGGTTCACCCTCTCTTTTATCTATGCCCCGCATGCATCCTACCCATGGAGTTTCGGACTCATGGGAAGTACCTCTCATTTGGCCAATGAGGTGGGAAATGTGGGTAGAGACCATAGCAAGACCGATGGACGCATCGGAGAATGTCGTACTCTCATGTCTAGGATGGATTGTGTCCAACACCTTGATCTAGGATCAAGTTTGATGAGGTTCTTAACTCTAAACTGACTTCGGGTTAGTATGGACTCTTTTGATTCTATTGAGGTTTTACCCTATAAGCTGACTTTGGGTCAGCGTAGTGTGATGTCATTATGACTCATTCTCGTTTGTTTGCCCTTAGAGCCGACAAAGCATGTTACAGCAGGATGACGCAGGAATGCATGATGATGATGATGATAGTACACGATGGTACTGATCACTGAATGGCACAAGTGGACAGATGGAATTCTCCCTAGTTGAGAGGGAGTGTTAATTTTGGGCAACTAAGTCCAAACTCCATGTTGTATTGCTCAAATGATGATGATTATATTTTTGTTGGATTCCTCTTTCAAAGAGGTGCAAGATTGATCTAAAAATCATCTAGTTTGGAGGACTAGAAAATATATTTTGATTTTATTTTCCACATGTGCAAGGTCGGCCAGATTTGTAATGTAAGCTCACGAGCCCTACAGATGTGTTACATGCCCTCATTGATGGATATAAATTGGAGAGAGATGATGTCCATTTCAACATCAACTCAACACACATTCATCTTGTGATCGGATTGGTTCATACAACCTAGGAGAGGCTTCCCTCCTTCACACGTGTGAATCTGAACCTGAAGAAGCTGCTGCAATTTTCGGACTGCTTTTAGGGTTTCTGGACAACGTTGACCAACATTGACTTTGGGTCAACGCTTGAACTTTGACTGTATTTTTTGGGCAGAAATTTCAATTTTTGAAGGCCATACTATTGGGCACAAAAATCGAGGTTGAACGTTGACTTTGACCAAAGCCCCTTTGACTGCAGCATTGACTTTTGCGTTGACCAATTTGGGTTTACTTGCGTTGACTTTTGGAACTGTCTTTGAGGTGTGCGTGTGACACTTGTGGAAGGTTGATTTGGCTATTGGAGAAGTTGGTTTCACCAACTCAAGACTTTGTTGGCTGGGGCATTCTACTAACTGTTGTAACAAACATTTATCTATTCATTTGCTGGACAAAGAGAGTTACAAATTCTTATATATTATTTGGCGTGTCTTCTGTTGATCTATTATTATGTTCTATCAACATTTTACTCTCATGTTTGTGTGATTGCTAAATTGAATTGGGCCTATAAGAAAGATTGAAGTAAAATTGCATTAAGCATAGAACATTTCATGGTTATCTAAATTTAACAGAAATCAAAGATACAAAGTTGGGGAACAATTGTATCTTTGGAGGGGACTTTAACACCACCTTAAAAAAGGGGAGGGACGATCATTCGTGGCCCCTTTCAGGAATCCATGGAGGACTTATTAAATTCTATGCAACTTCTTGATGTAAAGCCTCAGAGATTTAATTACACATGGAATAATCAAAGATATTGCCCGTGGCATGTTGCAGCCAGCTTGGACAATTTTTTAGTCTCTGACTCTTCTCTCTGTCAACTTGACGCTTCGTTCCTTCATCCTTCCCTAGTATGGTTCTGATCATAGGCCTATTAAGCTTTCCCCTTGTCCCCCCTTAAATTATGGACCCATCCCATTCCAATTCTTGGCCCTCTGGATGCAATCCCCCAGTTTTCTTGAGCTTGTTAAAAATTCTCAATGTCAATGGGTGGAGGGCAGCGCCATTGCTATTTGGGAAACTAAAATTAAGAGACTGAAAATGGATCTAAAGCAATGGCTAAAGAAAGGGAAATCAACTGTTGGGCAGTCTTCTCCCTCTTCGGAACAGAAATTAGCCCATGTTCAATTAAGGGTGGAATCAGAGGAAGTTACGCCTGATCTCCTATCATAAGAAATGCAATTGTTTCTCTTATCATTTGGGGCTTCAGGCAGGTGACAGGAATACCAATTTTTTTCAAAATCAAGCCAAAAAATAGAGAGAGAAAGAACAATTTCTCTGAGATTTAGGCTAGGGGCAAAGGTTGGATGACTTTCAGCAGATCCAAGAGGCGGTGTACAAGCACAACAATGACAAGAAGTTAGTTGAGGCTGATAACTGTATGCTAGAGAGTATTTTGGAACTAGTAACGAAGTGAATGAATGAGCAACTCAGTCCCCCCTTCGGCAAAAGAAATCTGTCAAGTTGTTTTCTCCTTCGACCCGGATGAGGCTCCGGGACCAGATGGATTTCCATCTCTCTTCTACCATAGGTTTTGGGATGTATTCAGCAAGGATGTAATAAGAATGATTGCCTATTCCTTGAAGCAAATGTGTATAGGAGGAATCAACTCTTCCTTTTTGGCATTAATTTTGAAGGAACGGAATTCCTCCTTTGACAGATTCCAGCCTATTTCCTTGTGTAATGTGTCATACAAGTTAATCACCAAAATTCTGACATCTAGGGTAAAAAAGGTTCTCCCTAGCATCATCTCTGAGAACCAAGGGGGATTCGTCCCTGGCCGACAAATTTTCGACAATATCATTATGATTCAAGAGGCAATGCACTCTAGCTGGAAAAGAGTGGATCAGGGGATTGTTTTAAAGCTAGACATGGCTAATGCATTTGATAGGGTCAATCACAATTTCTTGTTCAAAGTTATGAGGAAAATGGGCTTCCATGAGAAATATATTCAATGGGTAGCCTTATGTATTAGTTCGCCATGGATCACTCCAATAGTAAATGGTTGGGATTCAAAGTTTTTCAAGGCTACCAGAGGTCTCCAGTAAGGATGCCCCCTATCTTCATTCATCTATATCATTATGGTAGACTCGCTCAGCAAGAAATTGGAGCAAGAAAGAAATTCGGGTAGACTGCCTAGGATCTAACTCATGGAGGGCATCAAAAGCATAAATCATGGGCAGTTTGTGGATGACACGATCTTGCTGGGGGGAGCGTCATCCCTGATTGCAAAAAGGTACAGGGGAGTCTTGGACTTGTTTCTAGAGGCTTTGAGAGGCTTATTGCACGAAGCTAAATCACAAATCTATGCCTAGAACATCAGTTTGCATCGCCAAAAGAAAATTGAAGAAGCATTGGGTTGTAAAGTCATGACGGACTGGAAAGAATTCAAATATCTGGGTGTTACTATTAGCTTAAAAAAATTCTCATCCAAATCTTAAAATGGTATAATAAACAAAATGGCTAGAATGGATGATTGGGGAACAAGATGGCTAAACTTGGCTGGCAGAGTGATTCTCTCAAAAGCGGTTCTTTCAACTATCCCTCTGTTCCAGTTCCCAGTTCTTCTGGCCCCGAAATACATTTTAAAGAAATTAGGAACTCTACTTGAGAAATTTTTGTGGGAAGGTGGGAAATTCGATACGAAGAAATTTTTGTTGTGTTGTTTGTGATTACTTGGACAACATTTGCAACCCCAACTTCCTCCACAACCTCAACCAACAATGTAAAAATCAAATGTGCATCCTTTACATGTGCAAATGCATCAATGGATCTTAGGAATATAGTTCCTTTAGGGCAAGCTACAAAAAAATTCGTTATTGTTCTACCCCTCTAATCTATTCACCCATCAGACATAATTGTGCAACCTGTAAACCTCCATGAGCTTTTAATGCTCTCCAATTGTGCCTTGACACACTCAAGGTCCTCGTCTATGTCTTTCCCCCTAAGTGCATTATAAGATGGGGTTTTGTATCGAGGGTCACCACTTACAATGGCATCCACCATAGGCTAATAGAAATTAGACTTTGCATAGTTGAGTGAAAGACTATTATGGTACCAAAACCTCCTCACTACCATATTTTCCTCCTTCCTCTCCTTTTCATTAAAACTCTCCTGGAGTTGTACGAGGAGCGAAGAAAGGAGAGGTTATACTCTTGTTTGCCACAACACTTAAAAAGGAGTTAGATTTTGTGGTTCATTCTAAGATCTACCCATCCCAATAACCTCAACCTTCCTTCTCGCCCTCTTAGAACTTTCTTCTTTAATGGCTTCCAAAGTAGCTACCATTTCAACAGTGACTTCTTGAGGGCAATGTTCACAACATTCTACACCATTCCCAAGAATTCTAGCTAAGTGGTATTTTAGCCTGTTTATGCCCGCATACATTGTGGAATTACAATAATTGCACTTGACATGGTAGTCATTATCAGGAATGAGTCAGACACAATGTGTACATGTTGGATCACGAGACTTTCTACTACCCTTCGGTAGCACGGTGATAGAATCTAGAAGAATAAATAAATAGATTTTCGAAATTTACATTTTTTAATTTAATTATAATTAGGCCTTGTTTGTGGCTGAGAAACTCAACCACAATGCCTAAAGAGTCCCGAATAACAACAACAAAACATACATGAAAACAAAAAAAATCAAACAAACAATCAAGTTTCATGAATCCTACCTGGTTGTAACGAAGTTGGCTTTGATGAAGCCTCATTTAGCCTCTTGCAATAGCTCATTCACCATGAAATGGAGTCACGAAGCTCCTTCAGTCAAGACTCAACACTCATAGAAATGAGTCAAACACTCAAATGACAAGTGAATGAGAAATGGGAGGGAGTGGGGTGCCTATAAAGCATTTTCTTCCCTCCATTTTCCCTTTCCCTCCACATGATCTCCAAAAAACGAGAAAAATAAAAATTGAATTTTGAGGATCTTGACGTGACTTATGCAGGTCTTCACAAGTTTAATGTGAGTCAAATGTGGGTAGACGAATCGAATGCAAGTCAGCGCAAGTATAGGTAAGAAGCACAATTTCTATGCAAGTGACCCGTTTCGCTACAAGACCCGCGAGTCTTAACGAGTCTTATAAGGGTCGTGCTTCATGGGTTCCGACCTCATTAGACTTCAGATCCCATTGAAAATTCAACAGACATAACAGTTTCTAGGATTTCAGGATTGTTGGGATTGTAATAATTCCATTGGGTTCTATCATGTATGAGGGTGTGGAACTAACATTTAATCAAGAGCACTGACCCCTCTATGTACCTCAATGTTGGTGGCATTGATTGTTGAATTCATTTGTCTTGACACTAGTGAAATTTACCCTTCTCTCAAGCAAAATCATTGATTTGGTATATTAAGCTCTTACTATCTTATTTTAATGCTTAGAGTGACACTGATGATGGACCCCATTATAGGCAATGACTTTGATAATATGCAAATATTTGTTGTACCATGATTTTGTTTGGACTCTAAAGGCCATTTAGAGCCTCTTTGTTAATGTATTTTTGGTTCAGAGATGGATTGCAATCAGTGTTATTTTGGTTATATGCACCCTTGTTATACATATGAGAAACTTTGCATATTTGTATATAATGGTTTGGATCCATACGGATGCACATGAATCTATATATTTTTTTTTTAAATTTGAATATTTTATGAAATTTTTGGTCGACCATTTTTTCTTGGTTTTGATCCACTTCACAATTTTTGGGATCAACCAATTGAATGACTAGTCCAACTCTAATAACATTGGGCAAAATGTACACTCTGAAACAGTAGTATTGCATATTTAAAAGTAGTGGTGGCGTTCAATAACTCGCGGTTTCAGACAAGGTGGAAGCAACATGATTTAGCCTTTGTGAGGATGTGATTTAGCATTGAATTGAAACTTTGCATCCACTGCATTAAGACTCTTAAGTTACAAATCTAATCATTGTAATGTATATTAATGTTGAATCATATAATGGTCCCCTAACAAAATGCCCTTCCTTTGAGCAATGCTTTTGTTATCATGCCAATGAAAAATACGTATTATGGACCTAACTGCATAATATCCTACATGAGTTTAAAAACCCTTTTTCCATAACACCCCTTGTATCTAAACACAATTATGTGAATTATGGATGTATATAAATCTATGTGGAAATAAATTGATGATTCGCTGAAGGGAGGGACATACGGATCCAAAGCTCTGAGAGGGAAAGCCTGTGGTGGGCATGCCCATTGAGGGCCTATTACATGCTATTTTGTTTTCCCATGGTATGTCGTAAGCAGGCTCATACCAACTTCCCTTAAATTGTCATGACGACTTGCCTAAGAACAAATTGGTCTGCGCTAACAAGCATTTAAGTGGGAGTGGAGTGGAGGACGGCACCATACCGTCCCCTCTCCTCGTGGAACATGGAGAGAGAAAGAAGGTTGTGGACCGAAAAGGCTAGGAGGTACAAAAGAAGAGGAGTCGAGAAACCTCAATGTTCTAGAGTAGTGGAGAAGGAGAATGGTGGAAGAGTGCAGAGGAAGTGCAAAGCTTACTGCGCAAAGAACACACAGAGTGCCAAAAACCACAAAACAAGGGAGTTTTAGGTGAAGACATTGGAGAAGAAATCTAATTTGCGTTACTGGTATGCATGAAGGAGAAAAGATGGGCGAAAACTGAACCCTATGCTCTGTGAATTGGAAAGGTGTTCCCTGTGAGTGTGTTGAGGCCACTGGACGGTGTTTCTAAGCCTAATTGATCATTAGGGAGCTCGATGGAGGACTAGATCACTATGGTGCTTGCTATAAAGTTGGTACTTGTTGCTTGGTTGTTAAGCCATCGGGATAAGGCAATCTAGATCATTGTGGTGCTTGCCTCGAGGTTGTGAAACCCCATGGAGAATGGACTGCAGACCTTTGTGGTGCTTTCCATGAAAAGGTGATTGATAAATCACCAAAAGAAATGGATTATGTCTCCTAGAACTAAGATAGAACTCATTTGATCTTGGGTGAAGCTCTGTGTTTAAACCAAAGAGCAAATGAATCACTATGGTGCTTTCCATGAGGCTGTGAAACCATCTTGACGGTGGTCTCCTTCTCCTAGTTATGTGAATAAGCATTGAGTGTGAATTGGAACTAACTCGGGGGTGGTCAACTGCAAGAAACATAGCAATGTAGTTGGCCTACGGTTGGGTGGAGAGTTGAAGTCCCTTCTTCACTTTCCAGACATCTTTTAATACACATATGTCTAGATTGCATATGAATATTGTCTTTTGGACTATGATGAATTCTTGTTATGTATGAATGATGAAATATCTTGTGTATTATGTAAATAAAAGATTGTCGGAGTTGTTAAGCTCATTGATATGTCCATGTTTGGAGTGGTGTCCTGTACATTCGTAGAGGGTTATATGGCTAGATTATGTTATTTACTATTGTGATAATGAAGAACGTATAGTTGTGTGTTTATGGTTACATTGATGTACTTTAGTAGTATGTAAACAAATACATAGTCCCAAATACCCCCATTTTGGTTACTTTGTTTAAATTTAGAGATTGGGACCTCAAGCTTTAGGCTATAGCTCCCAAAGGTAGGCTTGCATTAAAGACTGTAAGTTGTTGGGCACAGGGAAGGCAATGGTCCTCCCCTTTACAGACATTACCCCATATCACTATTTTCTATAATCAAAGATATGTCATCAACACCAACAGGCGACAAAGGAAGACTCATGTGATTGTTGGTGGGCCAACACCGAGCGAGCACTGGTGGAACCACACCGCAACATGTTGAAAAGTGTAACTAGGATCGCTCTTCATATTGACTATGTAATTGTGAATTATGTAAAGAAGACGACAAAGATAATAGATGTATTTTGTTGCACTTGCTTCATGGGTTTCATGAGCAAGATTTTATTATAGGTCAATAGACTTCTTCTTGTTGTCTATTGGGGTTTGTCTTCGAGTATAATTAAGAGTAATGATTATGAAGTGTCTAGTCTAAAGAATGTCTCCAAGACCTTGTGGAAGAATGGCACATGATAGCCCTCTCGACTGCCAACATTAAATGTTGCAAATAAGGCTCAAAGCTTCGCTCTCAAGGCTAGAAAATATGCTCTTAAAGTCGGCCCTCTAGCAAATGTATGGTCGACCTAAAAGACAGTGAAACTGTGCCCTATATATACCTTGTTCTACGGATTTCCTGATACAGAAAAATTTTGGACATCTCTGTGATTTCCACAGTCAACAGTGAGGATTTCAGGAAGTCAGCAGTGCGGATTTCAGGAGTGAAAAATGCGGATTACAGAAGTGATGAAGTGTGGATTTCAAAGGTGAATAAGTGTTGATCTCAGAGATTAATAAGGGTGCGGATTTCAAAGCTTAAAGTTTGCGGAATTCTCTGTAATTTCCGCAGAGAAAAGTGCGGATTTCCTAAAGTAAGAAAGTGCAGATTCCCGAGGTCTATAAGTGCGGATTGTACAGAGAATATAAGTGCGGTTACCTGAGGTCTTGTACAGGATTAAGCAAAGCAAAGAACCTAAAACTTAAGCGAAGTTGAAGGGAGTGTACAAGGCACAAATGTATGCAAGGTGAAGAAGATTCAGTCTCCAATAGTTGACTAAGTAATAAGAAGTGAAAATTAGAGAACGAGTTCTCTAGTTCTAGTACAGGTCAATGCAGATTGTAGCAGAAGAGAAGGATAAGTGTTGGAGGCAGTCAAAGAAATAAAGACAAGGTCTTGGAGGCATTCATAGGTCAAGGGTCTAAGTCTTGGTCATGGTACTTGTCATTTGAAGATCTATAAGAAGAATTTCTCGTGGGTTTTCCTCTCAAAGAGGGAGAGATTTTGCCCTGGCTCGAAGAGCCTAACTTTGTGTCTTTTGTATTTTGGTAATTGACTTGATGAAAGACTAATAAGAAAAGCAAGAGAAGACATAAGTAACTCAAGTAAGCTCACAAGTAATTATCAAGAAAAGAATTTGAATTAATCTCCAACCCTCCAAATTCTCAACACAACAAAGCCCTGCTACATGTGAACAAATACCGACCATAGGCTATTGAAGGTAGTGGTCAAGTTTAAGGAATAGATGGGGACGATACACTCGATCAAACATTGTTTGATAGCATGCGAGAGGCCTAGGGTTGGGATCCAGGCATAACCTTGAGGGCAAAACCCACTTTACCACCCACCGCTCATCGCTTGTTGCCAAAGCCCTTGCACGATACAACGGATGTGAGCGCACAGATGAAGGTCGGCCGACCTAATCAGAGTTCCAAGGTGGAACCTCGAGGCCACCTTTACCAATGTTGCAAACATCGGCATCGAGATAAAATCGACAAGGGCCCAAATAACGAGAAAATCATAAAAATCGAGAAAATATCAATAAAAATCAAAAAACATCGGCAAAATTAAGATACCATCAAAATATTGGTAAAAATCGACAAACATCGACTAGGCCAAAAAATTGTGATTTCGCAATTAAATGGAGATGTTATCGGGATGTTTACAACAATGACCTTTACCATTCCCCACTCACCGCTAACCTCTCCTTGTTTGATGCCGAACACTGTGAGCAATGAACTTTTGATCTCGGAATCAGATCAAGGTAAAATTGGTATCGACGAAAAGCTCTCAATGAGTTGAACGCAATGGTGATATCATAAGTTTATTCTACAAATGAGCAAAAGCGAGAGTTTTTGCTAATCTCGTCTTCATAACAAACCTTGGGGATCAAGTTAACAATAAGTAACACCTCCTGCAGCTCAAGATAGTACAAGGGGGTGGGAGTGAGCATTACAATGAGTTATGGAAAATATTCCCTAGATCAGATGTAGATCTCATTAGTTGTAAATGAAGACACAATCCATTTAAAAGAAGATAGTGATCATGATTATCTTCATGTTTTACTAGATTAGAAACCACACAAACATCTCCCTCATTCTCAAATGCTTCAGGCTCGTAATGCCACAATCCCATAAGCAGTTAAACCAAGTCATTTTTAATCTTAACAATCTTTTCATTAACCAAATTAGTATTTTCATAATATTGGGAGGTAACTATATATTTTCACTTCCAAATAAGATAGTTCCATAGATATAATCAAAGGAAAAAAGAACTTGTAAAGTGATTGGTTACTAAAACCCTACAAACCCTCTACCGCTAGGTATTTTGGTGCATCTATGCATGGCGAGTACTACATGAGGGGGCTTGACCCCCCCCCCCCCCTCCCCGCATAGCGAAATCATGACAAGAGACAATAGCTCAACCTCCCCTTACACTCATCACAAAAGCCACAAGTGATGATGCAAAGAATCCATAAAAGCACCAACTAGAAGAGGCAAATGAAGAAAATAGGGATCAATCCTAACCCTAGAGAAATCAAAAACCCGTCTCATGAAGGAACCCTGGATGATGTTTACCAAAGGCAACAATGGATCATAAATTCAAAGTTAAATCTAGCAAGATTGCAACATACATTTTGCACATGCAAGATCATGCTTTGATCATGAAATTTATGGGGTTTTGGCCCTCTTAAAAGACCCTCAATCTGGTGGAACCATAATAAGTGGAAGTCAAAAGGGAAAATTAACTTGGAGCTTAGAGCCAAAGGCTTCTTCACCATTATTTTTGTGAATCTGGAAGATAAAAATAAGCCTTCAACTCAACAGACTTGTACCTCACATTTTGGATAGAAAGATTCAACCTTGAAAAGGAGGTTTTCCGCATAGCCCTGATATGGATTAACCTCTTCTCTCTGCTAAGGGAATTCTGAGAAGAGACACTAGAGGGTATTGAGAATGCCTTAGATGATTTAGAATGCCTTAGATGCTTCCATCAATGTCTCTTAACATGATACAATCTCAAAGCAAACCCTAAGAAATCAGCATACTCCTTTTCAATGCCAAAATACCATGAATGTGTCCATATCTTCAAGGATTGCCCTCTTAATGTAGTTCCCCAACCTCCAACTCCTGCCTCCACTTCCTCTAGCAAGGGCTTCTCCACTTGCAATAGCTTCAAATGCCTAACTCATCCAAAAGGTCTAAACCTCCCAGCCACTTCACATGCCAAAAATCCTTCTTCCCAACTGAAGCAACCTCTACTCCACAATGTGCACACTAAGACTTTGCTGCAAACTCCTAGTGCAAAAGCCAAGTTGGCCCAACATAAAGGTTCAGCTGAAATAGTCCTAAATGAAGTAATCATGACAAAAGTGGATGTGATCCAAAAGAAAGAAACAAGGGAAGATATGGATCTGGATGCCCTGAACCTACTAGCAATGGCAAAGGCTTAGAAAGGGAAGGATCTACAATTAATCCCTACAACACCAAGTTTAGATTCTGCACAAGTCCCTCACCAAATCAAAATCTCAAGCTCAATTAGAAACATTAAGTACAAATTTTGCTAACGCTCACCAAAGTGCTCATATACACTCCTTCAAAGATCCTCCTAAATCCTTGAAGGAAGAAAAAAGAAGAGAAAGAAAGAGTAATAAGCAACTATTACAAGAACTAGGGGAATTTTTTATTAACTTTGGGCGCATCATGCTAATGACAAAGGCCTTCTCCTCCGACCCAGTCATTCCTTAATGAAGATAATCTCTTGTAATATAAGAGACATGAATTGCAAGGGCAAGCAAGGGCTTCATTAAGCGTTGTTGTAACAAGGAACAACCAGCAATCATGACGATACAAGAAATTAAATGCTCCAGTGAAAAAACACTTCCATAGCCTCCAAATGTTGGACGGGTTGTCAATCAGTGGCAGTCAATGTGAATGGTCAAGCAGGTGAACTAGCACTGCTCTAGAACTACAAGGAAGTCAATATCTCAAACAAGTTAGCCACCCATATAACCATAACCATGAAGTTTCAATGGGTTGGCTCTATAGACTATGGAGATTGGCTTTCTCACAAATGTCTGTGGATCGGCCATACCCAAAGAAAAATTGGAGTTCCTTAATTCTATCACGCATTATCTAACATTGAACCCAACCCTTTCTATGGACAATAGGTGGGGATTTCAACATCATAAATTTCTAAAAGAGAAAAAAGGATAGCTTGAACATCTAGACATAGATGTTGAACACTTCAAAGAAATGCTAAGTCAACTTCGCCTAGTAGACCTGGATAATTGCAACTGCCTACACACTTAGAACAGTCGTAGGGGAGGAGCTCAACAAATAACCTCTAGGTTAGACGCATTTCTCATCTCAGAATCCTTATTGGAAAAGGACTTGTTCATAGAGGCATCCATCTTCCCATGAAATGGATCAGACCACTAGCCCATTTGTCTGGATCTAGATATTAAAGCAAGCCCCAAAAGCAGACCCTTCCATTTCAAAAGCTTCAATCTAACTCAACCATCCTTCATGGAGAATATTCAAACCTAGTGGAGCGAGGCTAATCACGTGTAAGGCTATGCTATGTTCTAATTCCAACAAAAGCTCAAATATGTCAAGGCCAAACTTAAACAACGGAACAAAGAAAAATTTGATAACAATTTTGAAGCCAAATTAGAACTGGAAGACAAGATGGGCCAAATGTAGCAATTTATAATTATGGAAGGAAAAACAAATGAAATGGTAGTCGAAGAAGCAAAAAAACTAACCCAACCAAAGGACAAAAGACAACAAAAAGAAATTATATGGCAGCATAAATTCCAAGTGCAATGGCTCAGGGAAGGTGAAAAAAACACCACTTTTTTTCACAAATCCATGCTTCAACACAAGCACAATAATTGGATGGCTTCACTAAAGGATGGGGAGGGTAATAAGCTGACAAATCACAAAGACCTAGACCAAGAACTAATACCCTATTATAGTGATCTACCAGCTAAGCCTAGGTTACGAAGAGAAGAAATTCTAGCAAACAACTAAGCACATTCCCTCTTTGTATCAGCAAATCGAAACAAAGCCCTCCTGAGAGGAATCACTTTGGAGGAAGTGGAAGCAGAAACCATGGATATGCCTGGAAATAAAGTGCCAAGGACAAACCGGTTCACAACCAACTTATTTCAGGCTTTTGGCCAATCTTAGGAAATGAAATTGTTGAAGTGGTGGAGGAATCCAGGAAAACCACTCCAATCCTACCAGCACTCAATGCAACTTTCCTAGCATTAGAGCCCAAAAACAAAAAAATGGAGGACCCAAGCAACTTCAGACCCATAGCACCCTGCAATGTGATATATAAAATAATCACAAAGGTCATCACCAATCGCCTCAAGCCCCTAGTACCTTAACTAATCTCTCCTAAAAAAATCGACTACATGGAAGGTAAGCAGATGTTGGATGGAATGCTAGTAGCCATGAGATGATTCACACCTTAAAATTGTCCAAAAAGGCAAGTATGCATTTTAAAATCAACTTCTGTAAGGCTTTTGACAAGTTAAATTGATACTTTATTCTTCAAACCTTAAAAGTTTACCGCTTTGGGGTCTAGTGGATTGGATGGATAAAGTCTCTAATATAAACCACCTTCTTCTCCATTGCACTAAATTGTTTTCCCATGGCCATCTTCTCTCCCTCTCGAGGCATCAAGCAAGGAGATCCATTGCCCCCTTTTGTCTTTATTAGCAGTTGAAGGATTGGGTAGAGTAATCATTGAGGTAGTTCCAAAAGGCAAGATAAAGGGTCTAAGAATTTTTGGTGACGATCTCCCGGTATCACACCAACAATTCTAAACATCACAATGGGTACACCCCAACAGTTAGAGAAGCTTTGGCTTTTTGTCGAGTTTTAAAAGAATTCACGGAGGCGTGGTTATTAACCAATGCGTCCAAACTCTAGTTATTCTTCTTTAGCAATCCTTTAGATGTTTAATGCCACAATACTTGTATCCTTGGTTACAAGCATAGCTCCCTTCCTTCTAAATACGTGGGGGGCACCTTAACAACAAACTCCCTTACGGTGGTCACTAATCTAATCTACTTTGCAAACTAGACACCAAGTTGGCCAACTAAACTTTTCGTTCTCTGAATATCATGAGTCATTTTGTGCTCCTTAAGGCGATCCTCCAAGCCCTTCCTATCTACCTTTACTCAACTTTAATGCCTCCCAAAAGTGTTCTCTACTCCATTCGCAACCTCCAAAGAGCCTTTTTATTAGGCGAGGGGTGCAACCACCGAAAGAAAGTGGTCCTTGGTAACCTAAGACAAGTTATGCTTTCGCAAGTTAAGAGGAGGACTAGGGTTGTGGGATCCTAAGACACTCAACACAATTCTTGGAGCCAGATTTTAGTGGCGTTGGATTTAGGGGGGACGTAATCTATGGAGAAGAATATGAAACAAGAAATATGGAACTAGAGTCACCAATCCCATTCTTGATAAAATTTGGGATAATATCAATAGCCTAGCTGAGGTGGTCATTTGGGATAAGATCAAACAAAATGTTAGGGAAATTGTCTGTCATCCATGAATGGATCAAGATTGCAAAGTGCAGGATAATGAAGCTATCATCCTTCAAAAATGGGAGCTCTCCCCTACACAACTATCACCTTTGATCAAGCATCCTCAATCCTACCCCAACATTCCAACATCTTGGTCCCCTCCCTCTCTGGATTTCATCAAGCTCAGCTTTGATGAAGCTTCTAAGGGCAACCCAAGATCAACAGGTTGCGACGAAGTCTTTAGAGACCATCTCGATGGCATCCTACACCTCTATGCAAGCTCTTTTAGCAATAACAGTAATAATGTTGCAAAACTCTTTGCCCTTTAGTGTCGGCTTCAAGTGGCATTTGCTTTCAACCAATCGGAAGCTGCAAACAAGCCCTTCTCATGTTGTAGGCATCCTCCAAAGCACATCAGTGATCATCACTACACATATTAAGCATTTAGGGAACTAATATACTTGCCAATGAAGATTACTTGCAAACCTTCAAAGACAATATCAACAACTTGGGAAGATCTTCCAAACTGTAGATAGGAGGATTGTGATCAAATAAGACAAAGAGATTTGAGATCCCTATATTGAGTGAGAGGAGATGGGACAAGTGGGGTATCAACATGCCAATCATCCCACCCAGCAATTATGGGAAGGGACATGCCAAGCAAACCCCCCAAATCTAATTAAGATAGCTAGTTGTCAAGGCCTTCACCATGCCCACTCATTATTTGGATGTCGCCAACAACTCAATTTTGCAGTTGTCATGCCATTGGGAATAAGGGAGATCAGCTCTTGAATGCAATCATGATGACATCAAATTTAACTAGTTTAATGAACATCAACTACCCGATTCTGAAGCAATTGGCATGGGAAGCCATCACTATGTGACCTTTGGGTTTCTCAAGCTAGCTTGTTGTTCCTCCCAACTGTTTCCTTTCTACCCTCTGTAGTAACACAATGGTTAGCACTTGTCTTCTCATTTCTTTTTCCTACATCCTATATTTTTCTCTTCACTCCCCTCACTTTCAATTGCATTATCCCAACAAGTTAGTTCTTGCCCCAAATCACCTTTTCTACTCCGTATTTGATGGCCATGTCATCCTTTCTGTCAATTCCTCCTACTTTGTGTTTAGTCCTAGGTTTGAGTCGATGATAATGCATTGCTAACATGCTAAATGCCAAAGCGGTGCTGCGTACTACAAGGCCAAAGGTGGGACATGAACTCGTCAGCAGTTGAATCCTATACCAGACATTACCATGACCAAACACCACAGGTAACTCAAACCAAGCCCAATGAAGCAAAACAAGATATTGCTAGGGAACATGGTCATTTATGAGATATTAATATTGTTGGGGAAGTGGTTCCCTAGATACTTGACATAGGTCACACCACAGGTAGATAAAATCAATATCTATACAAAATGCATCTACTATAGCATATGAAAACCTTACTAGGGAGAGTGTTGCTAGACAGGCACGAGGCTAAAGAGGAGATTCTTCTTATGCTTGATGAGCTCCAACTGTGCATATGGGAACATATGGGAACATATGCATTCAGAGGATTAAGGAACATATGGGCCTCCCACCAAACCCTAGAAGCTCTCTTGGCTTTGGCAAAGAGCCAATAGAAGTGGAGACCTCCAACTCATCCTAGTCCTCATGAGATGTTTCTGCTTCTCTGATTTACTCTCTATTGGTCAGACAGTATTGGTCTTTGGACCAGAACCTCAACATTTTTTGGTTTATCTTTTGAACATCTTGCTTGGAGGATTTAGAATTTATGTTTCTGCCACTAGTCCAGTTTCCCTAGTGGCAGAACAGGGCCATAAATTTTGCACTACTTTAAATGATAAACAGAGTTTTTAACCTTACCAAAAAAACTGTTGTTCGAAAGATCTTTTTATTAAATTCTTTGCAGCATCTATGAAGGGAAACCATTTCTGAAAAATCCCAATAATGTGAAGTCAGACTAAAGTCACTCTGTAAAGTATCATCACATAGACTCAGGAACAACTCACAAAGCCAAAGAGTGAGATTATGTCTTGGATTATGGGAATGACTGTAAAGCCAGGGAATATGAATATGACTTGGACTCTCAGAATGACTTTTAAAGCGAAAGAGTATGTTAAATTTGGACAACTAGGTCCAAACTCCATCTTGTGATGCTCAGATGAAGATTCCAATATTTGTATTGGATTCCTCTTTCAGAGAGGTGTAAAATTGATTTTAATCTGATGAGCAGAACATTTATTTTGAATTTATTATTTATAATAAATTTAAGTGTAGGTCAGCCTTAAGGTTTTACACCCCCAGCAGATGTGTCACGCACCTCAATGATGGATATATATACAGTCAACGTTGGAGAGCATTTCACACACTCACTCATCACACATCTTCTCCTCTGATTATATACGAGCATTTGAGAAGCAGTTTCAACTCCCACGTGAGAAGAAGGACGAAATCCACTGCAGCAAAAAAGGACGAAATTCACTGCAGCAAATTTTCTGCAGTTAGGGTTTCTGGGCAAGTTTAACCAGCATTGACTTTGGTCAACACATGGTCTGAATTAGCTGAAATTTGGTGGAGAGTTCAATTTTTGAAGGTCGTACTCATTGGCACAAAAATCAAGGTCAAAAGGTTGATCGAAGTTGGAGCTGCGTTGACTTTATTGTTGCTGCCCTGCGTTGACTTTTCTGGACTGCGTTGACTTTTCTGGGGTTGACTTTGAGTTGACTGGGTGACTGATTTGAGGACTGTTGTGACACATTCTGGGTTGGCCGACCAAGAAGACTTTGCTGGTTGAAGCATCCTGCTGACCGCCGTAACGCACCATCACATTCTCCTGTTTCTAGTTTGTCTTCTATAGATCCACTAGTATGTTCTATCAGCATTTTTACTTAACTGTGTATGTGATTGCTGTTATAAAAGTAAAGTTGCATCAAGCATAGAACATCTACAAAAATTTACATGGTATCAGAGCTGAGGTGAAGACAAGCCCTAACTTATAGCAATCACCAAACGAGAAAAATGAGTTCCACAAGTTATGGCTTCAAGGAGGATGACAAGCTGACTGGAATGGATGACTTCCATGCTTGGAAGATGATATTAGATCTCAAATTAGAAGACCATGATCTCATGGGGTATGTACTGGGTAAGATACAAGAACCTCCATCCACTGCTACTGCTGCTGCTAAAACCAAATATAAGAAGGGGGAGATCAAAGCAAAGCTAATGATCAGGGAATCCATACATAAAAGTCTGGTTGCCTACATATCTGAGCTAGGCACATCCAAAGAGATGTATGATAATCTGATACAAATGTTCAAAGTAAACAATGCAAACCAGGTGCTATTCTTCAAGAATCAATTGAAGAATCTGTAAAAAGGGAGGGATGAATCTATCCAAACATACTTTCTGAAACTGACCGAGATCAGGAACAATTTGTTGGCTATTGGGGAGACAATAGCTGATCGTGAGATGGTACTCACCGCACTTGGAGGGCTCCCATATGAATGGCAAGTATTCAACACTACCATTCTCAAAAACAATACAATTCCTAACTTTGACGAGCTACTGTCAAGATGTATGCAAGAAGAGACAAGAATGAAGGAATACGAAAATGACAGAAATGCTGCCTACGCTGCTCATTCTAGAAAGAAGAACTCTGGTGGTCCAAAGAACAAAGGAAAAGCAGGGGCCCAAGGAAAGAAGGGCAAGTGTTTCACTTGTCATAGGCCAACTCATCATGCTAGAGAATGTCCTTTCAAGAAGAATTCTCCCGATAGTGATGACAACAACAACAACCGGAGAAATGGAAATCAAAGAAACAACAAGTCCAAAGGAAAGAGGAAGGCTCCCTCTGGCAGAAACAATCAACCTTTCAAAAGGTATGGAAACTCCAGGTATGAGGAGTCAAATGTTGTTGATAAAAGAAATGAATACATTCATGTATCTGTCCTCTCCGCTGCATTCCTGCCCGACACTATGGATGTCTAGCTGATAGATAGTGGTGCCTCAAGACACATCACTGGGTTCAAGGAAGCACTCTCTGACATGGTTGAGAAGGATACTAATCTAGAAATTATCCTCGGAGATAATGCCACATATCCCGTGAAAGGGACAGGGACTGTGACCCTCCACTTGTCTCAAGGATAAGTCCTACATTTGCAGGATGTACTCTATGTACCAAAATTGAAGAAGAACCTTGTCTCTATATCAGCCATGGAAGACAAAGGTTTCAATGTGGCATTCACTAATGGAAAGGTGCGCATGTGGAAGAAGAATCTCAAGGAAGCTATCGTGATTGGTTTTAGAGTTGGAACACTCTACCAGGTTGAAGGAAGTCCACTAGGAGCTATGACATGTGATACTATCCAACAAACTGAACTATGGCACCGGAGGTTTGGACACCTTCATTACAAGGCCCTTCTCGAAGCAAGGAAGGTGGTGACAGGGATGCCCGATTCTGGGAATAATCATGAAGGTGTATGTAAGGGTTGTGCCGAAGGAAAACATACAAGGGGACCTTTTCCCTCAAGTGTCACAAAGACATCTGATATTTTGCAACTGGTCAATTCTGATCTATCTGGTATGCTACCTGTGACATCCCTGGAAGGATGTTCTTACTATATGACATTCACTGATGTCTTCTTTCGCAAAACCTGGATATACTTCTTGAAGAAGAAGGATGAGACTTTCATGTGGTTTCGTACCTTCAAAGCCTTGGTGGAAAATATGACAGGGAAGAAGATCAAGATTTTGAGGACCGACAATGGCACTGAATATGAGTCAAATGAGTTCAAGGACTTTTGCAGAGAAGCTGGCATTAAGAGGGAGACTACTACTGCCTATACTCCTGAGCAGAATGACGTTGTTGAACGAAAGAACAGGACCATTGTCGAAGCTGCCCGTGCCATGCTATGTGACCAAGGTCTACCGAAGTTTCTATGGGGAGAAGCTGCGAATACTGTGGTGTACATTCAAAACCAATGCCCTCATTCTGCCCTGGACTCCAAAACTCCCGAAGAGGTTTTCACTGGTAAGAACCCTGATGTCTCACATTTTAGAATTTTTGGATGTCCTGTTTATTTTCATGTGCCAAAAGAAAAAAGAAGTAAGCTAGATGCTTCTGGGAAGAAAGGAATGTTTGTGGGCTACAGCGAAACTTCTAAGGCCTATAGATTCTATGTACCTGGTCAAAGGGAAGTAGAGATATGCCATGATCTCACTTTTGACAAAGATGCTTCCCTGAAGAAAGTAGTAGATCTTCCGAGATCTGAGGAAAATCATGAAGCAAGACCTGGAAATCAAGAACCGCAGGATGAGACAATGCCTGATGTTGAAGGACCAATGGACCCAATCGATCCATCTCCTTCACTGAGAAAGAGACCATCATGGCTCAGGGACACTCTCGAAGATGCTGAGGGACATGCTACCCCGAGGGGGGCATTCAAAGAAAGCAAGAAGCCGTGTAGATACCAAGGGTATCTGGCTGCCATGAGTAATATTGTACAATCTGAACCTGGATCTTTTGAGGAAGCCGTAAAGCATCAAGTCTGGAAGGATGCTATGCACGAAGAATATGATTCCATAATGAAGAATGATGTCTGGGATGTTGTTCCAAGACCGAAGGACAAATCAGTTGTCACCGCGAAATGGCTCTACAAGATCAAGCATGGATATGATGGAAGTGTTGAAAAGTTCAAGGCAAGATTTGTTGCCCGTGGCTTCTCTCAAAAGGAAGAAATAGACTATGATGACATATTTGCACCTGTGGCACGATATACCACCATTCGATCAACCATAGCCCTTGCTGCTACGCAAGGATGGAGTCTTCATCAGATGGATGTCAAAACCGCTTTTCTGCATGGTGCAACAAAAGAAGAGGTGTATGTAGAACAACCTCTGGGGTTTGAAGTCCAAGATCAGGACACTCATGTCTGCAGGTTGAAGAAAGCCCTCTATGGGTTGAAGCAAGCACCCAGAGCTTGGTACGAGAGGATAGATAGCTACTTGATGAAGCTGGGCTTCACTCGAAGTAATGTTGATCTGAACCTTTACTTCAAGGTTGTCCAGGGGAAGCCTCTCATTCTGGTGCTGTATGTAGATGACCTCTTCCTAACAGGTGTTGACCCTCTCATTCATCAATGCAAGAGGGAGCTCATTGCTGAGTTCAAGATGAAGAACCTAGGACTGATGCACTGCTTCCTAGGCCTGGAGGTCTGGCAGAGACCTGGAGAGATTTTTCTTTCTCAAGGAAAATACATTGTGAAACTTTTAGAAAGATTTGGTATGGTGGACTGCAAGTCTGTGTCAACACCAATGGAACTCAACTTCAAGAAGTTGAGTGGCAACGCTGCCGGGCCCGTATTGGCAAATCCTACCGAGTATCGTCAACTCGTAGGGGCCCTGATGTTCTTAGTAAACACCCGTCCAGATATAAGTTTTGCAGTGAACACTTTGAGTCAACAAATGGTTGAACCTCATCACTTTCACTAGGTTGGTGCCAGGAATCTTCTGAGATACCTTCGGGGCACGATAAACCATGGACTGAGATACACTGCCGGGAGCGTGACACTCCTTGGATATACTGATGCCGATTGGGCTGGCAGTGTTGTGGATCGTAAGAGCACATCGGGATGTTGCTTCAATCTTGGTTCTGCTTCGATTTCATGGATGAGCAGGAAGCAGAAGTCGGTGGCTTTGAGCACCGCAGAGGCTGAATACATTGCAGCAAGTATGGCCTGTTGTGAAGCAGTTTGGTTGCGAAAGCTCTTTAGTGAGTTGTTTGGACATGTGCTAGATACCATCGTGATACTCTGTGATAACCAAATTGAGATTCGCTTGACCGAGAATCCTGTGTTCCACAACCGATCCAAGCATATTGATATCAGGTATCATTTCATCCGGGATATGGTACAGCAAGGCGCCGTAAGGCTCAATCATATAGGAACTGATGAGCAGGTCGCGGATATTCTCACTAAGCCCCTGAGGAAGGTCAAGTTCCTAACCTTTCGTGAGAGACTTGGTATTGTGGAACGACCCTATGATGTGGGTCATGTTGGACGATGAGCTCGAGGAGCTCTAAGGGGCTTTGGAGACAGCTCCTCGGAGCTATGAGCAACCACAAGGCTAGGCTTGCCAAACCTTGTTGGTGTGCTTGGACCCCACCGTTGTGATTATTGAATTGGTTCACCTCTCATTATCTGTGCCCCATATGCATCCTACCCATTGAGTTCAGCGCTCATGGGAAGTACCTCTCATTTGGCTAATGATGTGGGAAAAGCTAGAGACCAGTAGCAAAGATTGATGGACGCATCAGAGATTGTCGTACTCTCTATCTAGGATGGCACGGTCCAACCACTTGATTTGGGATCAAGTCTAGTGAGGTCTTGGACCTCCGCCTGACTTCGGGTCAGATGAACCAACTTCGGGTTGGTTGGAGACTCTTTGTGAGTCCGATAGAGGTTTTGGGCCTCTGGGCTGAATTTGTCAGCCGGGGGATGATGTCTTTGTGACTGACCCACTTCTGTTCTGAAATAAAGAGGCCAGCAAAGCAAGTTACAGCAGGATGACGCACGATGTTTGATTGCACTGGTGGATGGAGTTCTCCCTAGTTGAGAGGGTGTGTTAAATTTGGACAACTAGGTCCAAACTCCATCTTGTGATGCTCAGATGAAAATTCCAATATTTGTATTGGATTCCTCTTTCAGAGAGGTGTAAAATCGATATAAAATTGATTTTAATCTGATGACTAGAACATTTATTTTGAATTTATTATTTATAATAAATTTAAGTGCAGGTTGGCCTTAAGGTTTTACACCCCCAGCAGATGTGTCACACACCTCAATGATGGATATATATACAGTCAACGTTGAAGAGCATTTCACACACTCACTCATCACACATCTTCTCCTCTGATTATATACGAGTATCTGAGAAGTAGTTTCATCTCCCACGTGAGAAGAAGGACGAAATCTACTACAGCAAAAAAGGATGAAATTTACTACAGCAAATTTTCTGCAGTTAGGGTTTCTGGGCAAGTTTGACCAGCATTGACTTTGGTCAACGCATGGTCCGAATTGGCTGATTTTTGAAGGCCGTACTCATTGGCACAAAAATCTAGGTCAAAAAGTTGACGAAAGTTGGAGCTGCGTTGACTTTATTGTTGCTGCCCTGCATTGACTTTTTCTGAACTGCATTGACTTTTCTGGGATTGACTTTGAGTTGACTGGGTGACTGATTTGAGGACTGTTGTGACACATTCTGAGTTGGCCGACCAAAAAGACTTTGCTGGTTGAAGCATCCTGCTGACCGCCGTAACGCACCATCACATTCTCCTATTTCTGGTTTGTCTTCTATAGTTCTATCAGCATTTTTACTTAACTGTTTATGTGATTGCTGTTATAAAAGTAAAGTTGCGTCAAGCATAGAACATCTACAAAAATTTACAGACTAATACCACGATAAGGACTCCAAAAGCATTCCGCATTAAAATAAAAATAAATAAATCATTTAAAAAAACAGACCTTAAGATATACTTAAATGAATGATTGCAGACGCCTATCCGCGTAATTAGGCAGATGTATTTTTCACTGTTGCAAAGAGGCACTAAAAATTTAACCAGTATTACTAATCAATACACGGGACAGATTAATATATATTATGCAGTACGGGCAGGAACTGTGAACTACCTGGGGAAGATGTAAACGTCATTTCAATGTATTTATTTTGCAAAAAGTAATTTGTGCAAATCTTTATAAGCTCTGCCTTGCAGAATGCTAACAACCCTTCTATTCTATCGGGTACTCACAAATACCTAAAGTTGCCAGGACCCCTGAAATAAGCAGTGACCAAGCGCAAACCTAAAAATCTGCTTACTCAAAATTCCCAGAAAAACACTCAGCGAAAACACCACCGGGAACTTCGTGAACTTCCAGGCCAGAATTCCACCAGGAACCAGTACGCCAAAGAACACTCAGTAACCAGATTTCCTCCAAAGAACTCCGGAAGATGTCCACAGGAATACCATTATCGTCTCCACAAACCAATATAAACACATTTTTTGCCCTAAAACACGGCCCGTCTGACGGAATAAAGTAGATGACAATTGAGAGACAAAAACACCAAAAAAACAATGAAACCCCATCGAGACCAAACCTGCTGCATCTGCTACTCTTTCCGTCCGTTCATGGTAACGGTGATGTTCGTTGTGGACCTCGCCCGAGTCGGTATCTGGCGCAGGGCCGGCGCGGACAATTAGGCTACTGAGGCTGTTCCGGGCGGCGTAACGATGGTCATCCTTTTCTCTTTCCAAGTAAAACCCACCAACACCTCTAGACTCTCTATCTGTGTCTCTACCTCTGTCTCGGCTCTCGCTCCTAAGATCTGCTGCATTGATGTCGCCCCGCTGTTCTCGGTGGTAAGAATGAGAATGCTGGCTTTCGTGGCGACTCAGACTGGAACGCTGGCCACCATGATCCGCCATTTCGAAAGAAGGAAACTACGACACCGCGCTAAAGCCTTGCCAAACTTTATTAATACGTTTCCCAGCAGATGTACGGTCGTTTTCAAGTGCAAATACGTATCTGCCATCTTTAACGGAACCATAATAAATAAATAAATAAAAAGTGAGTTATGAAATACAATAAGTAGTACGACGCAACTCTTTGGACTTTTCTGGTTGATTTTTTTTTAAGTACGGAGAGATTGAAGTATTTCATTTTAGTATGGAAAATTATATTTATTTTTTTTAGTTATTTTTTAGATAATTTATTAAGAAGAAAAATAATAATAATTAGATGGAGAAGTAATTTGTCATATAAACCATTTTTAGTCTGGTACACTTTAAAATAATTTATTTTTTTCTTTAACATTTTGATTTAGTTAAAATAAAATGAAATAACATATTTTTTGGTTTGAATTTTTTTGGTGGTATTTTTAACTTATTGTATTTTTAGTTATAGTTTTTCCTTATTGTATATTTTTGGCCTATCCAAAGACAATAAATAAACCAACTTAAATCTCTCTTAACTCCATATCTATCAAGCTTCTAGAGGGATCAAATCTATTTTCACAGGCTTGCACCTCAAGAGAGAGATTTGATCCCTCTTAGTCGTTGGAGTTAAGATTAATCTAAGTTGGTTTAATATTTGCCCAAAAAGACACTTTCCACCCCATTATGGAAGTATGGAAGAGATGTTGTAATGTCATAAATTTCAATAAATTTTCCTTTTTCCAAATAAAAAAAATTGATTGAGCCTTTGAATATTATTTACCAATGCAAGTCAAAAAATCAAGCGATCAAAGAAAACCTTCAAATTACCTATTTGTAATTTTAATTTACCACTGCCATCCCCAAAAGATTATCTATAGAATGTTTCAAATTACCAATTTGTAATTTTAGTTTACTACCATTATTTTGAGAAGATATAAATCAATAAAAAATATTTAATACATTTTTAAATATATAAATATATATTTTAAAGAAAATTTTATAAAATAAAATATAAAATATAAATTAGAAAGCAAATAATGTAAACATATCATAATAGTTTTAATAAAACTAATAATTAAACGAGTCTAAATTCATTTCAACCTCTTCCAAATTGAGAAAGATCAAATCTTTTTTACTCTAAAAAATATTTGCATTTCAAAAAAATTGATCTCTTTCATATCTTGATATCCCAAATTAAAATGAATCTAAAATAAAAGATAATATTTTAATAAATTGTTTAAATATATTAAAAACCAATAAAAATCACTTTATTAAGTTATACCTATAATATAACTAAAAAGAAAATAAAAACTTTCTTGCATTATATTATAGAATTACATTGAAACTAAGATTTAGTCTCATGTAACTAAAGAGAAAATTAAAAACTTTCTTGTATTATATTATAGAATTACATTGAAACTAAGATTTAGTCTCATGTAAGAGATTAATGCTATACCCTCCTTGAAAACACATGTTCTCTTTAATGATAGTCCCAATAATGACTACTTTCTTAACTTTCTTACAAATAGTATTTATACTAAAACCATCTTTTCCCTCGAGGGTAAAAAGGATAAAGTGCTTTGGGCTAATGGTCTATAATTCCAACTTGATAACCCGCTTTGGGCTAATTGTCTATAATTCCAATCCAATTAATTAGAATTATATACAAAAACCATATTTTCCCTTAAGGGTAAAAGGATCCTAAATAGATCATTCTAGAGGAGCGATTTTTTTTGTTAAGCCCAATAATGCAACTTTCATCGAGTCCCACCAATAGGCCGACTAAAAAATGGGTTAGCCATTTGTATTAAGGTACACAAAGTTTTTCATTAATTGGAAAAATAAAAGGAGAGAGCATAAGGGAAATCAGAACAATTGATCCATAACTAATACTGTGAATAGGGATTTTTATTTGGGAGCGCTAGGGTTTCTGGCTATGGTGGACCAGTAACGCTGCAGGCTGGGCCTGCCTCAGGCCACGCGGATGGGTGATGGGACAAGGGTCCTTTTCTGTCAGGGTTCCGCCCATCCCACAGTTTTCCTCCGTGCAAAGTTACTGTGTGGTTTTACCGCAATAGGTTTTTGTTTTTCAACCATTTTCTGTAAGCTGGTTCTTTTCCGTTAGTTTTTTCACCGGATCGGAGAAGTCACGGGTTTCTAGCTTCTGGGCGACGGGTTAGGGTTTGTGTTTTTAATTTGCAGGAATGGGTCTTGAAAGCGAATTGGTTGATCTGGAGCCGGCACCTGAGGACCTGCTAACCGTTTGGGGCCATGATGTCTCGGTCCAAAACCTGGAGCGTTCCTTCCCTCTGAGATTTGTGAAGCAAGAGGTTAAACCCTTTGAACATGAGGCGGCCGTTTCTTCTATCAGATCTGCTCCTCTCGAAGGGGTAAAGTCTAAAAAGGGCGACTGTGTCGCTTTTCCCTCTCAGGGGTTTCGCTCTGTAGGTGAAAGTTCCGTGAGGAACGCTTCTGAAGCAACCGGGCCCTTTTTCTCAAACTCGGGGCCAGATTTCTCTAATCTTATAGGGTTTCCGCCTCTATCTGGAGGGCTTGCGGACGTGGTGGCCAATTGCGGCTTGCATGGCTCGAAAGGGCCTCGAACAGTGATTGATAAGACGGAGAATAGGCCTGCCTCAGAAGTAGTTTTCCCATGGGCTCTTGAAAGTGCAACCAGGGTCCCAGTTCAAAGGAAATTCTTGGATCTAAGTCCCAAAAATGACATTGGGCTCTCGGCGACGAAGAGCTGCGCTCTACCTCTGACCGACTCCTCGGTTGGTGTGTTGGGCGACGGAGGAGAGCACACAAAGGAGTCGGTATTGCTGGATAAGGGGTGGAAGGGGTGCCCGCAAAAGGAGATTGTTTCTGGAGGTGTCAGGGAAGAAGAGAAGGCTCAGCCTGAAAAGCTTTCAACGGTTGAGAGTCAGAAATTTTGCGATCCTGGTGTTCTCAGGGGGTCGGAGGAGAGGAGTCAGGGCCCGTCAGGGGGAGGGGCGCCTGAAGATCGACACCACTCTGATTCTGGAGAAGGCGCGGTGCTGGTCATTAAGGTGGGTGGGAAGCGAAAGAAGCAGGGCCCCATAAAAAAAGAAGGAGCCCCAGCCTTGTTGCATCGTAGGAGTGGACATACGAGTTGAAGAGGCTATGGCAGCCTCGGAGACAAGGCTTGTAGGCAGAGTGCGAGGTCGGAAATTTTCGGCAGATTACATTCGGAGATGGGTTCTTTTGGAATGGGAAAATGCACCAGGGAAGCCTGTGGAGATCAAAGAACTGGAGAGAGGATGGTTCACCCTGCGTTTTGCCCATAAAGACCATGTAAACTGGGTGCTCGATAGGAACTGGAGTTTTGGAAAGCGACCACTCTTTCTACAGCGATGGACGCCCTTGTTTGACGCTCAGACTGAGAAGCTGAACGAATCTCCAGTTTGGGTAAAATTGCCAGGTTTACCCCTTCAGTTTTGGTTTGATTCGGTGTTTAAGTCTATTGGAGATACTCTGGGGAAGTTCTTGGATTTTGATAATTCCTTTGAGCAAACAGATGATATGAGTGTGGTGAGGATTTTAGTTAGTCTAAACCCCCGTGAAGGGCTTGCAGAGGCAATGACCTTAAAGTACAGGGAGCTGGAGTTCGTGCAAAAACTGGACTACGAAAATCTGCCTTTTCGATGCCATCGCTGCCATACTTATGGGCATCTGGCCAAAGAATGCCCTTTGGGCTACCGCCGCCGAAGGAACCCTCTCAAGATGGCCCGAAAGACGGTGGTTGCTCCTGTGTCAAATTCTGGTTCGGATCCCTCACATGAACCAATGGAGGAGGAGGCAAAGGATGGGTCGGAGGAGGTGATGTCTGAAGCCCCTTCGCAGCAGATCAACCCCGCCCGGTCCATCGAGCAACCCTATGTGCAGATTGCCCCTCACATTACTCTGACTGCTGGGTTTGCGGTGGAGCCACACGAGCAACACCTTGTACAGGCAGCCTCTCAGGTTACTTCGACTGTTGGGTTTGTGGCGGAGCCACAGACGGGTATGCCAGAATTATCCCCCTCTTCTTTATGTTTTTCATATATGGAATCTGTCTCTGCTATTATGATGTCTTGTACTTCTGGGCTTCTTCAGAAGGAATTTTCATGCTTAAATTTGAACCCTCATCAGGTAGATAGTCTTGTGGTTTCGGTTCCCTCGCCCTCTGGAGATCCTCCGCCCTCCTTGCTTGTTTCGAATCACCCCTGCTTTTCTTTGGACCCTGCTCCTCCTCCGACTGCTCCCCCCTATAACTTGAGATCTCTGGCTTTTCGTAATGGGAAAGAGACTGTTCCTAGAGGTCTTGAGCAGGACTTAGTGCCTATAGGGCCTAGGAAATCCAGAGGTAGGAAATCCAGTATGTCTAAGGCCAAGCAGAAGGCAATCATTGATATAGTTGATGGGAAGAAAAAATCCTTGACTGGGGTGCTTAGAGCAGCAAAGCCACCCTCTGTATCGCTGAAATGATTCTGCTTTCTTTCAACTGTAGAGGGTTAGCTAGTCAACCCAAAAAACTAGCCTTCAGGAGCTTAATCAGGCAGTATAGTCCGGATATTCTTATGCTTCAAGAAACCCTTGGTAAAGGGGAGGAAATTATAGCTTTTCTTTCAAAATCGCTGCCTGGTTGGCTCTTTCGGGCCATAGATGCAGATGGTCGATCTGGTGGCTTGGTCACCGGATATAGAGCTGGAAACTTTAAAGAAATTTCCTCCTGGGGCTTCGAACACTCTTTGGCGGTGGAGCTCTACTCCAAGGAATTCTGTTTTCCCTTACTTCTCATGAACGTTTACGGGCCCTGTCAGGAAAGGGAGCAGTTCTGGTCCTCTTTCTTCCAAAAGTCTTTTCTGACCCACCAAAACTTGATCATTGGAGGCGATCTAAATTTCTCTCTTGGGGTTTCGGAATCGTGGGGAGCAAATGCCAGACCGGACCCTTTAACTGATTTTTTTATCTCACAGATTGCCTCATCCCATTTGATAGACCTCTCTCTTCTCAAGGCTAGGCCTACTTGGCGCAATAAAAGAGTTGGTGATGACTGGGTTGGGAAGAAATTGGACCGCTTTCTCTTGGGAGAAGCCCTATCTGAGAAACTATCTATTTTTCGACACTGGGTGGGGGAAGGGGGCCTGTCCGATCACTTCCCGATTCTGCTGGAGGCAAAGGGAACTCTCAAAAAACCAGGGTCCCCCTTCAAATTCAATGCCTCTTGGCTGTCCGATGATTCCTTCGTTTCCTTGGTACATTCCACTTGGAGGAGGGATGAACTAAGGGAGGAGGGGGTATTAAGTCGAAGTAAGGCTTTTATGGATAATCTGAAGGCTTTGAAAGCTGAAACAAAAATCTGGGCTTCCCACAAGGCATCTCTCGAAGATGAAAATCTAAGGGCCATAAACTCTGAACTTGAGCTACTGGAAGCCCCGGATGGGAGGGGATATGCCACAGTGGAATCTCGTGACAGAATTCGGGGTTTGGAGGCAGCCAGAAGGAAGTTCCTTCAAGTAAAGGAGGAAAGCTGGCGATTGAAGAGTAGAGCCATATGGCTTCAGGCGGGGGATGACAACACAAAGTTTTTTCAAAATTATGCTAAAGGGAGGAAAAATCTAAATACCATATGGGAACTGCCTAAAGAAAATGGGGAAAAGGCTCAGTCCTTCGAAGAGCTTGCATCCCTTGGAGTTGATTATTTCAAAGACCTTTTTAAGGCTCCTGCAGAAGTTTCAATTGCTGAAGTCATAAGAGTAGCCCAATTTTTCCCAAGGTACATTGAAGATGAAGGAAACGACCTTTTGATGGCTCCGGTGTCCAAGGATGAGGTGGAAGCAACCCTAAAATCGATGCAAAAAGAGAAAAGCCCAGGCCCTGATGGCTGGACTGTGGAATTTTTTCTACATTTCTTTGAATTATTGGGTGATGACCTGACAGCGGTGGTGGAAGAATCAAGGGTCACAGGCTTGGTCTACCAGCCCTTTAATGCCACTTTCCTGGCTCTCATACCAAAGTCGGACCAACCTTCATCTTTCAATGATTTTCGCCCCATCTCTCTTTGCACTTGTTTATACAAGGTTATTGCCAAGATAGTTGCTTCCAGGCTGAAACCTTTCCTCTCCAAAAGCATATCCGAGGAACAGTTCGGTTTCTTGGATGGGAGACAAATTCATGAGGCTGTGGGAGTGGCCCAGGAAACCCTTCACAGTTTAAAAAGAAGTCGGAAAAAAGGGGCTATCATTAAAATTGATCTCTCAAAGGCTTTTGACAGAATCAGTTGGATATATCTAAGGCTTCTCTTAACTCATTTGGGGTTCAGGCATGATTTTGTAAGGTGGATCATGGCGTGTGTCACCTCTACCTCGATTGCAGTTCTGATAAATGGTGCTGCCTCGGCCTTTTTTAAACCGCAGAGGGGTCTTCGCCAGGGGTGCCCTCTTTCCCCCCTTCTCTTTCTGCTAGCAGCTGAAGGACTAAGTTTACTGATCAAAACGGCGAAGAGACAGGGTGAATTGAAAGGAATAGAAGTAGGCCTGAACCTATGGGTGACACATCTCCTCTTTGTTGATGACATTCTTATTTTTAGTGATGGAAGCCGGGAGGACTGCTGCTGTCTTAAAAGGCTCCTTGACCTCTTCCTGAAAGCTACGGTACTGGCCATAAATGATCAGAAATCTTCCGTTACAACTGCAGGGCTCTCCCCTATTGAAGCTAATAGAGTAAAGGAGATTCTCTCTTTTGATCTAAAGTCTCTTTCGGATCTGTTCAAATACCTTGGCTTTAAGCTGAAACCTGACTCCTACAGGGTTCAAGACTGGAATTGGCTTTTGGCGAAAATTGAGGACAGAATAAAACATTGGAGTTTTAAATGGTTGTCAAGGGCAGGCAGGCTTGTGCTGATTAAATCTGTGATTTTAGCCATCCCAGTGTACTGGGCCAGCCTCATATGGGTGCCTAAATGTATCTTGATGAAAATAAAGAAAATCTGTAGCAGATTTTTATGGGCTGGACAGAAGAAGGATTATGTTGCTCCTTGGGTTGCCTGGGAGAAAATTGCCCGTCCGAAAAAATGGGGGGGGGGGGTGGGGGTTAAAGGATTTGTTCCCTTTCTCTCAGTCTTTAGCAGCTAAACTTGCGTGGAGGCTGATTGTTTCTGATAACCTTTGGACCGCTGTGACTAGGAGGAAGTATATTGACCCAGCCACGCCTCTTGAATGGATAAGACAGCCTATAAAATCTACAAGGAATTCCTCAGTGGTCTGGAAAGCATTGGTGGCAGCAGTTCAGATTATCAAAAAAGGATTGGCTTGGAGAGTGGGAGATGGGAGTTCAATAAGGTTAGGAAGGGACCCGTGGGTGGGCTGCTCGGACTCTTTCGCTCTCTCAAGAGGCCTGCTTGAGCATTTAAACACCAGAGGCTTTTTCTCACTCAGTCAAATCGCTGATAGTGCAAATTCTACAATTTGGAGACAGGAGTGGCTCACAGCGACTGATCTGGCCCTAGAAGAGAGGTGGCACGATGAATGGGGGACCTTTCGCGCAGGACTGTTGCACTCCCATATCCGTATAACAAATGAGTCAGATGAGCTGCGGTGGGTGTATGCCCAAACAGGTTTCTACTCTCCTAAGACGGGATATGAATGGCTTATGTTACAAAAGGGGTGGGGGGAACCAATCTGGTGGGCAAAGTCTTTGTGGAAGCTGAAAGGACCAGCAAAGACCCGGCTGTTCTTCTGGTGTGTTCTACAAAGAAAAGTACCTACCTGGGATGCACTCTAAAAAAGGGGGAAGATAGGTCCAGGCTGGTGCTCCTTATGTAAAGAGAGTGAGGAAACACCCCAGCATCTTTTCCTTGCCTGTCCTTTCTCTAAAAGTCTCTGGAATGAAATGCTAAGACTCTCAAAGGTCCCCCAATGTTGGGGAGGGGAGGATATAGCCGAAGCCTGGAACAATTGGTGGCAGCAGGCCCCAAATGACAAAGTCAGAATGTTGCCCCTGCTGGTTGTCTGGGGAGTATGGCTAGCTAGGAACCACCAAATTTTCAAGGACTCTCTCTTTCCCATTGCCAGACTAGTAGCCGAAGGAGTAGCCATTTTTGAAAGCATTCCACAGCCTTCAAATGCTAGGAGTGAAAGACCGGTGCAGGTAGAAGAAATAAAGGGGTCCATTCTGTGGGCTTATTTTGATGGAGCCTCAGACTTAAACAAAAATTGCGGAGCTGGTTTGGTTATTAACTACCCCACAGGACTTTCGCTCAAAGCCTCCATTGGACTGGGTACTGGATCAAATAAATTTGCCGAGCTCAAAGCACTACATTTACTGCTGTGCTGGCTATTGCAGCGAAACGAGAGGGAGGTTCAGATATTTGGGGATTCTCTGAATACAATCAAGTGGGCTAATGGATCACATCATTGCAGAAATTTTCTCTTACTTCCTTTGCTGTCTGAAATTATACGTCTTAAAAGTAGTTTTGCTGATCTGATTATATCTCACATCTACAGGGAAAGAAATGCAGAAGCAGACAACCTTTCTAAAAAAGGCATTGAGCAGGTTTTGGACCAATGGTCAGTTGAAGAAGTAGCTGAAGGGAGAGTAAGGAGACTCCCTCCCCCTGTTTTTGTCTAGTCCGGGAGCTGCCAACAGCTCGGTTTCTTTCACTGCTTTATTTCATTTATATACTTTCCAGTTTTTGTAATCCTTTTTGTATATGTTTTTAAAAAGAAAAACTAGAGAAAAAAAAAACAAAAAAAACAAAAAGAAGGTAAAACTGTAAAATCCTCAGCGCTGTTTTCCGTTTTCGGAGGCCTGAGATGATGTATTTTTTTGACAAAACAGCACTTTCAGCCAGCACAGTATTTACTAGCTGGTATGTGGACAGTTGTGGTGGTGATCAAATCCTGTTTCGGTGTTTTTCCTTAATGGAAGCCGGGGATTGCTTACACCAGATTTTGGTTTTTTGTTTTCAGCTTTTGTGGACAGAGCTGTTGGGTGGTTCTTGTTTAAAAATAACAAACAATCACACAGCAGCGTAGTTTTTTCCCTGGAAAAGGGAAAGGAATGCAATGCATATGCTATGTAACCCTCTTTTTAATAGAAGGTTCGATTTTTTTCTGTGGAAAAAAAAACTAATACTGTGAATAAAATAAAAGTATTCAAAATTATAAATTATTTCAAAAGTCCACTTCAATATTTGTCAAATAACTGTTAAATCTTTTTTTGTTGACAGTGATCTAACTTCATGAGGTTAAGCATCTTCCTTCTCTCACACATAAGGGCTTCACAATTGTTAAGGTTAAGGTTTTACACATAAGGGCTTCACAATTGTTAGGGTTTTAATTTACTTTGTTTGCATGGCCAATAAATGCAATAAAAATGTGAAAGTACCCCAATTAAGAAAAGGAGGATGTAAAATATAGTGATTGTTGAATGGTTGTAAGGTGAATATTCTTGTTTGCTTTGTCGTTTTTTTTGGTGAAACATATTGTGTGGGCATGTGAAAGAATATTGAGATATATTTATTTGTAGTATTTTGCAATAATTTTTATAATTATAAAATTTTCATTAATTTTTTTTTAAATTACTTAAAAGAATACAAAAGTCGCTCAAAAAAATATAAAGAATACACAAAAAATATGTTAAAGGAATGTTAAAAAAAATTATACAACCCATTATGCAAATTAGAGTACATTGGCATTGTTGTGTGGACGCTCTACAGCCCAGTATGGGGGTAGATCTTACGTAAACATGTAAAAGTAAAAATGAACATAAACATTTAGCTTGTATGGAGGTAGATTTCACGTAAACATGTAAATTTAAACATGAACATAAACATTTAGCATGTATGGAGGTAAACATGAACATAAATATTTAGCATGTATGGAGCTAGGTCTCACGTAAACATAAACTTAAACATTTAACATTTTTAATCTAATGTTCACCCTATTTAAAAATCAATCTAATTATTATTATGTATAAACACAATATAAATTTAAAATATAAAGAGATTTGCGAACACTAAAAAAAGAGGTGTGGTAAATAAATAAAAATATAAATAAACTAAAGGTATGGTAAATAAATAAAACCTTTTTATATTTACGAAAACTCAAAAAAGAGATTTTATTTAAGTGAAACTTATGAGCCAAATACCATATTTATAACAGAGGTATGGTAAATAAATAAATATAGAATAGGTATAAAGAGGGATGGTAAATAAATAAAAATATATATATCAAATAAGATTAGAAATCAACATGGAATTTTTTTGGCGCGCTGCTGGAGAGCCCGATGCTCTGTGCGTGAGATCGTGGAGCAGGCCTGCGCAGGCCTTACTTGGGCGCTGCCCACAGCCCCCCCTTCCTGCTGTCTCGGCCCTCTTGGCCTTTGGGGTCCCCGATATTGGACGGATCTGATTGGATCCCCTCTCAGATCTGGATTGGACAATACAGATCTGCGTCCTTCTGTTGCCCAGATCTTGAGCTGCATCTCAGATCTGTACTGCTGATCGATTTTGGCGATGTCTGGAGCAGGTCGGGTGAGCCGCTGAAACCTTCTGCTGACCATGGAGACACAAGGATCGCCTCTAGGTCCCTCTCAGTCTCCGCCTCCGGATGCCTCCGCTGCCTTTTCAAGCCTGATCGCCTCGCTACCCAAGAAGAAGAAATCAGATGCCTCCAAGTTCGTGAAGAAGATCGAAGATGTTCCGGAGGTAACCCTACCTCCTGAGGGACCGATCCAGGTCACCTTGTCTCTTTCAGATCGCGCCCTGGTGGGTCAATTCACGGGCCTCTGGCCCTCACCTAAATCAACGGAAAACTAGGTTGTTAAGAATTGGATTCCGCTGATCAAGAATAAAGTTACCTCGTACTTTCTTGGAAGAGGCTACTTCCTGTTCGAATTCAACACCAAGGAGGATAAAGACCTGATCTTCAGGAATGGGCCCTATTTCATGGGACCACAAGGTCTCTATCTCAATAAATGGACTCCCGACTTTGATCCCGCTGTGGATGTGCCATCGGCTGTCCCTGTTTGGGTTCGGCTCCCCAATCTTCCGGTTCACTGTTGGAACTGGGACTCCCTTAAACATATTGGCAACACATTGGGCAAGTTCATCGACAGAGCCAACAACAATGACCAATATGATTGCGCCCGGATCTGTGTCGAAGTAGATTTAGAGGTAGGTCTTCCCGAGGCCATCAAATTAAAGGTCGGCAGCTGGACGCATGTTCAAGTGCTGGATTACGAGCAACTTCCTTTCAAATGTCGTAAATGCCACATCTACGGCCACTTCGCCAGAGGATGCCCGAACAAAAGCGAAACAGAAAAAGGGAAGGACGAAGGATGGAACCAAGTTAAGAGATCAAAGATAAACCATAAGAAGTCCGGGGCACAAGGAACTCTTACTGCCGCTGCTCAAAATGTATCCTCGTCAAGAAGTCAAGAAAATAGGTTCGAGATCCTAAGCTCAGCGGAAGAAACTCCCAGAGAAGAGGAAAGGACTGTCAAGCCAGCAGAGAAATCGAACTCAGCAGGAATAAGACCTGAAGAGAGTAACATGGCAAGGGACAAGGAAAAGCAAACAGAAGCCTCCGAGGAGGAACAGGACTCAGAGGAGTCCGAAGAAGATGGAGAAATCGGAGATACGCAGACGTCGGTTAGAAGATCTGCAAGCGGCCGAAAATCTGCAAGAGAAAAGAGAGATCGGGAAACCTACAAAGACAAGCTTCAAGGTAGCCAGCCTACGCTGGAAAAACTCCTTGGCAAGAATCCGAGGGCAGATAAAAATCAAGCTCATGGCTCCAGGGGAGCCCCACATCAAAGAATCAAATGATGAAGACCATCTCCTGGAATTGCAGAGGAATGGGGAGTACAGTAAAAGAAGAAGCAGTAAGAAGTCTGATTAGAAGGGAAACCCCGGACATTCTTCTGATCCAGGAGACCAAAATGGAGGAAACTGAATTTCTCCAAATCAGCAAAAAGATCTGGAAAGGAAGTAGTGGACTAGCAGTATCTTCAAGGGGAGCCTCTGGGGGACTGGGCTCTCTCTGGAACCCCCTCAAGTTCAGCCTGGTCCTGGAGGCACATAATAGCCATTGGCTATTCCTGAAATTACACTCAGTAGAAACAAGGGAGACTATCTGTCTGTTCAATGTTTATGTTCCTAATAACATAGGGGGGAAAAAGGAGTGCTGGGTCACCATAAGACAGCTGGCAGAGACCGAGAATCTAGAAAACATTATTATTGCAGGGGACCTAAATCTCACTCTACGCTCTGATGAAAAGCGAGGAGGCACAATCGTAAGGGACCCAGCAAGGGAGTGGGTGGAAGATCTCATGCAGGACTGGGATCTGCTTGATACCCCTCCAGATAACGGTAAGTACACCTGGACCAATAAGAGAATAGGTCCTAGTCATATTGCTGCTAGACTTGATAGATGTTTAGTGCAGAGTTCCTTTCTTTTGCTAGGTTTAGAATCCAGATTGCACATCCTTCCTTGCAGTGTATCAGATCATAAGCCCATTTTGCTAGAGATGTCAGGCCACAAGGATCTCGGTCCCATCCCATTCAGGTTCAATGCTCTTTGGGTTAAGGAGCCTGAGTTCTTGAATGTGGTCCAGGACAGCTGCAAATTGTCAGTGAAGGGTTCTCCCTTCTTCATATGGGAGGAAAAACTTAGAAGATTGAAAGCTGCCCTCAAATCATGGGCCAAAGGCCTTCCCACTCCTGCAAAAGAAAGAAAGCAGGCCCAAGATAACCTTACACAGCATCAAGCCCATTGTGAAGATTTAGAAATCACTACAGAGGTTATAAACAAGGAGGTGGAGCTTCAACAAATCTTCCATAAATCCTGCCTTGCAGAGGAAGAGCATTGGAGACAAAAATCTAGGAGCCTATGGCTTAAAGCGGGAGATAGAAATTCTGCCTTTTTTCATAAACAAGCCCAAGCAAGAAAAAGCTTTAACTCCATAGCAGAAATCAAAGAGGGCAACTTGATCCACAAAGACTTTGAGAGTATAAAGAAATCAGCCTACAACCACTTTAAAAACTTGTATAAAGAAGAGGGTGAGACTGATCCAAATTCCAAATTCCTGGAGGTGATACCTACAAGGATCTCCCCTCTTATTAACAAGCAGCTCGAAGAGAAGATTTCCATCCAAGAAATAAAAGATGCTCTCGACAGTATGGAGCCTGACAAAGCCCCAGGCCCGGATGGCTTCACAGCCAGATTCATTCAAACATGCTGGCAGATCGTGGAGAAAGATCTCTGCAAGATGATTCAGAAATCACAAAATTGTCAAAAAATAGGGGGCAGCACCAACTCTGCCTTTCTCGCTCTTATCCCCAAGGAAAAGGGGGCAAAGGATTTCAACCGGTTCCACCCAATCTCTCTTTGCAACATTGGATACAAATTAATCACAAAGGTAATTGCAAATAGGCTAAAAGGCATCCTTCCAGCGATCATACCTGAGAATGAAGGTGGATTTGTTCAGGGGAGACAGATTATTGACAATTACATCCTGGTTCAAGAGGCGATCCATTCAAGTCAACTTCGCAAAGAGAAGGGTATGGTGATTAAATTAGACCTGGCAAATGCCTTCGATCGTGTCAGGCAAAGTTTCCTTTGGGAAGTTCTGAAAAAGTTTGGCTTTGGGTTGGGGTTTGTGAATTTGATCCGAGCAAGTATTGCTGACCCATGGATCGCCCCCTTGGTAAATGGAAGAGCAGCTGGATTTTTCAAAGCCTCAAGAGGGCTCAGGCAAGGCTGCCCCCTCTCTCCGCTGCTATTTGTTCTTCAAGTCTCCGCCCTAAGTTTCTTCCTTGATCAGAAATTGGTAGAACAGGAGATCATGGGGCTTAATATAGCCAGAGGGGTGAAAAATGTAAATCACACCCTTTTTGCAGACGACACTCTTCTGTTGGGAGCTGCCTCAGCTAGATCAGCCGCAAGGTTTAAAGAGGTCTTAGATGATTTCAGTGAAGCATCAGGAAGCAGTTTAAATAAAGGGAAATGTAAAGCATTCTGCTGGAATACTTCTGCTCTCACTCTGTCTGCCATCTCCAGAATTCTGGGGTTCACTGCTATCACAAACTGGTCCTCCTTCATTTACCTAGGACTGCCCATCTTTCGCAAGCTGGCTTATAGTAGAGATTGGGCTCCCCTTTTGGAAAAATTCAAAGCAAAATTCCAGGCCTGGGGCTTTTCTTGGTTGAACCTTGCAGGCAAGCTCATACTAATCAAATCAGTCCTCAACAGCCTTCCCATATTCCAATTTTCTGTGCTTCTAGCACCTGTAGGCATCATTAAAAAATTGGAAGGCTTCATCAGAAATTTTTTTTGGAAAGGAGGCAAACTCAATAACAGAAAAATTCCTCTGGTCAGTTGGGAGAAACTGTGTAAGCCTCTGCTGGAAGGAGGTCTTAATTTCAAAGACTTTGGCTTTCAAAACATCGCAATGGGGGCCAAGCTACTCTGGCGCGTCATTGCTCCTCATCCTGGCTGGGCTCAACGCGCTATTTGGAGGAAATACCTCACAGGGAGCAGAAAAAGAGCGTTGGACAACTTTCATCCCACGACAGGATCACATTGGGTCAAACACAGTCATAAAGCAATCAATCTCATTAACGACGGGGCGTTCTGGATTCCGGGCAATGGGAAATGCATTCAGATTTGGGACGACAGTATAATGCAGCAGCCCCCATTAGCGTTGAACAGAGCTCTGCATCCGTTGAGAAATTGGCTGGATAGCGCAGGGTTCACCACGCTGTGGGATATTTCACAGTGGTCCGATGGTGTTTGGCAGCAATGGTGCCTGCCTCCAACGCCACCAGAACTTGCGCATGCCAAACAACTGCTGCTCGAGCTCTTAAATGGAAAGGCGCCATTACGCACAGGTAAGAGAGATGTCAGGGGTTGGGGGCCAGCCACAGGAGAATATACAGTTGCGCAGGGGTACATCCGCCTCCAAGAACGTCCTTATGTTGCCCCAGACCCTGCTGTTTGGAAAACTCTGTGGAAATATAAATCATTGCCAAAGGTTGACATATTCTGTTGGCTGCTTTGCCACAGAGGAATACTAACAGATGACAAGTTGAAGAAAAAAGGTTTCCAAGGTCCATCAAGATGCCACCTTTGTTGCGAAAACGAAGAGAGTGCCCAGCACATTATGTTAGAATGTAAATTTTCAAGAAGAATCTGGCAGACTCTTATGAATTACTGGAAGACCGAGTTCACTCTCCCTGTGAACATTACTGACTTATTTTCCAAGTGGCACACTTGTTATACAGGAACCCTTCCAAAAAATGAAAGATTTAAAGCAGCTTGGTTCTCCTTACCAAAATTCATATGCTGGCAAATCTGGCTCGAGCGGAATAGAAGAATTTTTAGGGATGAAAAACTGAATCCTCAGCTCATCATCAGCAAAATCAAAAGCCTCTGGAAAGAAACTTTGGGTGAACAGCTATCGGAAGTCAACTTAAATCCAAATGATTTAGGTTGGGGAGACTCGTTGGGCCTTCAGTTCACTGGTGAATTAAGGCAGTCCAAGAGCATGAAAGAGTGGCAATTCAGAGGAAATGAGCAAGAGCTGTCAGACTTGCTACTCAGACAAGACAGATCCTGTTTATTCTTTGATGGGGCTGCAAAAGGCAATCCCGGTTGGGCTGGGGCAGGAGGAATTATTAAAAATGAGGAGGGCATAACAGTGAGAAAATATGCTTGGGGTCTTGGGCACTCCACCAGCATCCAAGCAGAAGCCTTGGCACTCCTGCAGGGTCTTAAGCAAGCAAAGGCAACAGGTATTTCAGATATAAGTGTAATAGGAGATTCCCAGTCCATCATTAAAGTTTTAGTGGAGGATACCAATCCAGCAGATCTTAGATTGGCTAGAGTAATCTTAAGAATAAGAAACATGTTGAAATATTTCAGAATAGCAAGTTTCCTCCATGTACTGAGAGCAAATAATAAAGAAGCAGATTTGGAAGCCAACAGGGCGGTGTCCCTCTCAGAAGGTTCCCTCCTGGTAGACGAAAAGGAGGAGTGGGACTCTATCCCATAACGCTGAAATGTTTTTCCGCATCATCTTACAACAGTTTGTGTGTCTTTATAAGTTAGGAAAAATAACAAAGATAGACTTTCTAGCCCAATGTAAAATCTGTGGATTTCCAAATTTTGGGGTCTACGATCAGACCATAGCTGAAAGACTAAGGGCTAGTCCCGACAATTTGTAACCGATGAAGGCTTTCGCCACTCTTTAATAGAAAATCATACCCGTTCTTGTAAAAAAAAAAAAAAAAAAGAGATTAGAAATCAACATCTAATTATATACCAAGCCTATGAGCCAAATACCATGGGCCAAATGATTATTAATATCATGTAAAAAAAGATATTATTAACTCTAATATTAATATTAAAATATTAACATTATTATTGTTATTAAATCTAATATTCATATTAATATATTATGATATTAATATTATTAAATTTAATAACTTTGGGTCAATGTAATATTTTTTTTGGTAAACTTAGTAGAGCCTTACTATTTTCTATTCATAAAAATAAAATGCAGGTTATAAAAATTTACAGCGTTGGTCGTCTTAAAGAGTTATAGGCCATCCAAAACTTAAACAACTTAAAGTGGTCTCTTACTGTCTTTAAGGGACTATTATCTATCTTTTCTTCCACAGACATGTGAAAAAAGTAAATGCTATCTGTTATTATATCAAAAACATAATATAGGAAAATCAATCATCATAGGACTCTATAGGAGCTGGATCTTTAACACTTGATCCCGGCATATCAACATGGTGCATGATTTGTAATTGTCTGTCAATACGTCTGATTCGGACGCTCTGATGATGCTATTGCAAGTTTATCTCCTGGATGTCTCTGCGAACATCTGCCAGAGTTGAGGTTACATGCAAGTCTCCCCTATCTCTTGAACTGAGACAATTGCCTTCACTAGGAGACATTTCAAGATCCAGTAGGTGCAGATCAAGTGATGGAACAGAGACAATCTATTACAAGTATTACTTGGGTCAGTTACAATAGGGTCCAATTCTTCTTCAGCCAGTTCAGCTTTTGCTTCCTCTTTAGCCCTTGCATCCTGTTCCCACAGATGAATCAAAGACTTGATATAACAGGGAGTACCGTCTGAATAGGCCTGAAATAAGTTCTCCATTACCTCTTTACCAAACTTCCGACCTCGTTTGGCTAGATCAACTTTGGGAGCTTTGGCTTTCCCCTTAGCCTTTCCTTCCTTCTTAATCGACCAGGCTTTCACCATTGTCTTCAGACCCTAGTCTTCCAGCAATTTTTTGTGCAGGTGAGAATTGTTAGGAAGACCTCCAATAGTACAAAGCATGGAAATATTAAAGCTACCTGAGATAGAAAGACGATCATGGTGTTGTCTGGGAGGAATCAGAAACTAGTTGTCTTTACCAGGAGAATACCAGCTTGCACTGGACCCAACCTTGAAAGACAAGGAGGACACAACCTTACAACAATTGACAGCGCCCTGACAAACCAGCAGGACACAACATATATCTTCAATTTGTTGACCATAAACCTAAAACAGTAGACCGGACTCATCTGAACCACAGAGCTAGCCCCGACTGCAGAGAAAACTCCCCTTTTTAATAAGATAATCCCACCATAACAACTAACAATAGACAATATAACCACAGCAATGGAATATTTAATAAGTTTAACCAACCAATGAACTAAACTAACCCACTGACCATCCGAACCATTGTAGCTGAACTTTACAGACTCACCGCCCACAGGAAAATTGTTGTATTCCATACGGTCAATATCACATAACTGATAACTACAATACGAACTAGTGACATGCAAAGGCCAGGATAAAGAGGGGTGCCTGAGAAGGTCAGAATAGAAGCCCTCCAAAGCAAGAGACGGACATGCAAGATCATGAAGACGCCATGCAGGGCCATTGCGACACCATGCAGAGCCAATACAACACCAAGTGAAAAAACTGACAGGCAGATGGTACAGCCATGCAAAGCCGAAAAAGAAATCAGAATAGACAAAATCAACAAAGACGACCACAAAATGAGGAAGGTGGCTCTGAATTTCTCCCTTTGTAGGAAGGTAAGTGGTCAATATTCCCACCAAAACCCCATCACTAAAATGTAGAACAGAAAAGTCACTATCTTCTTCCAAAAGCAGGTTATCCAAGATGACATTATTAAAAGCAAAGTAATCCAGAAAGACCAAGACCTTGTTTTCCATAGACTGAGCTATACATTGCAAAAGAAACAGGTAATCCAGAAAGACTAGAACCTTTTTTTCCACAGACTGAGAATCAGAATCACGTTTCATGGCAAAGGTAAGAGGAGAATTTGATACATACCCTCACAGACGACACACTGAATATGGCAGAGCTCTCCCCCGACTACACAACTGCCTTCTGCTGCTCTACGCTTGGTCGATTACCATACACTAGAAAATGGCAAGGATAATGTTCATATGCCGCTTCCACCTCACATGTCGGCTCTTTCCCCCAAATTTTCCTAACAACCACCTATCATGCCTTGTTGTTCAGCATTCATCATTAATGTCTTCATTAAGCTCTGTGGGTGGAGCCACCCACCGTTGTCAGCTCGCATCATCATTGATGTGGGTTTGACAGTTTTCGCGTGCGCCCTCCACGTCCACACATAAGACTCCTTGCGACTCCAGTTGGCACCCCAATCGGGGGTTGGATCAATACAATATTAAATTTTTTATATTATAATATATATTAATAAATCATGATATATATTAACTATAGATATACATGGGAGGGAATAACAAAAACATAGAGTGACAATGGTGGAGATATAGGGGGAGTCACAAGGGAGAGATGGAGATAAATTGAAGGAGAGAGAGAGAGAGAGAGGCAGAGAAGGGTAAGAGAGGGAGAGGGAGACACAAAGATGGAAGAGGTATAAAGAGAAGGAGAGAGGGGGGAGATAGAGAGGATTTGAGGGTAGAGAGAGAGAGAGAGAGAGAGAGAGAGATTGGGGGGGAGAGAGGGAGGTAGGAGAGAAAGGGAGAGAGAGGAAGGATGAGAGAGAGGGATATAGAGATGGAGTTGGAGGGGTAGAGAGGGAGGGAAGAAGAAAGATGTAGATAGTGATAATTAGAGAGACACAGAGTGAAAAGGGAGAGGTTGAGAGAGAGAGTGTATGTTTAGGGGTGAGATAAAGAGACAAAGAAGGAGAGATGGAGATAAGGGGGGAGGGAAGGAGAGAGGGAGGTATATAGTAACATAGTTGGGGAGATAGAGAGAGTGTGATGGGGGGAGAGAGAGGATTGGATGACAAAGAGATAGAGAGAGAGAGAGAGAGGATTGGAGGAAAAAGACACAGATGTTTACGTTTACATTTAAATAGAAAAAGAATGAGAGATGGAGAGAAGGGGGGGAGAAGGAGAGAGGTAAGGATATAGTAATTGAGTTTAAGGGTGAAGAGAGAGAGGGAGAGAGGGAGAGAGACAGTGAGGTGGGAAAGAAAGGGAGAGAGAGGAAGGAAGAGAGAGGATGTGAGAGAGTGGAGAGCGGGAGGGAAAGCGAGATGAAGTTGGAGGGGGAGAGAGAGGGAGGTAAGAAGAAAGGCATAGGGAGAGAAAGGTGGAGAGAGAGGGAGGGAGTGATAATGAAGATGGAGAGATAGGGAAAGAGGACAACAAGAGGAAAGAGAGAGAAGCAGGGGATAGGGAGAGAAGGGGAAGAGAGCAAGAGAGAGAGAGAGAGGAGGAGGGAGGGATTGATAGATAGATTGGAGAAAGAGAGTGTATGTTTTGGGGGTGATATAGAGAGACAAAGAGATAGAGATATTGATGGAAGGTGAAGAGGTGGAAGAAGAGAGAGAAGGAGAAATGGAGGGAGGGACAAAGAGATTGATATATATGGAGTGAGAGAGTGTGTGTGTTTGGGGGGGTGAGATAGAGATATAAATAAGGAGATATGGAGGGAGATATAGATATAGATGGAGGGAGGAGAGAGGAAATAAGATTTCTTACACTAGATGCATTGATTTTAGTGTAGATGGTGATTTCTAATCCTATTTGATTGCTTGCACTAGATGCATTAATTTTAGTGTAGATGTTGATTTCTTATGCTATTTGATTGCTTGCATTAGATGCATTGATTTAAATGTAGGTGAATTCTAATCCTATTTGATTGATTGCACTAAATGCATTGATTTCAGTGTAGATGGTGATTACTAATCATATTTGATTGCTCGTGCTAGATGCATTGATTTCAATGTAAATGTTGATTTCTAATTATATTTCTTTGTTTGCACTAGATGCATTGATTTCAATGTAGATGATTTAAAATCATATTTTATTTCATGCACTAAATGCATTGATTTGAGTGTAAATGGTGATTTCTAATCCTATTTGATTGCTTGCACTAGATACATCAATTTCAGTGTAGATGTTGGTTTTTAATCGTATTTGATTGCTTGCACTAAATGCATTGATTTCAATGTAGATGGTGACTTCTAATCCTATTTAATTGTTTGCACTGGATGCATTGAATTCAATGTAGATGTTGATTTCTAATTGTATTTGATTGCTTGCACTAGATGCATTGATTTCAATGTAGATGATTTCTAATCCTATTTAATTGATTGCACTAAATGCATTGATTTCAGTGTAGATGGTGATTTATAATCTTATTTGAATGTTTGCACTAAATACATTGATTTTAGCATAGATGTTGATTTCTAATCCTATTTGCTTACTTGCACTAGATGCATTGATTTGAGTGTAGATGTTGATTTCTAATCTTATTAATTGCTTGCATTAGATGCATTGATTTAAGCGTAGAAGTTGTTTTCTAATCTTATTTAATTGTTTGCATTAGATGCATTGATTTCAGTGTAGATGTTGATTTATGATTTGATGTAATTGGATGTATGATGGTACATTAATTTTAAAGTGATTGGATTAACAATGCACATTGATTTTAGTGTAAGCGAAGAAAAAAAATATTGGCAATGTACATTGATTTTTGTGTTATAGTAATTTCAACATATTAATATTAGAGAGCAAGAGAGACAATGTATGATGTTTACTACAACAACTTGAGCCAAAGATTTAAATGGTTTATGATTTCAACTGTCCTTTTCATATAATCGATATGAAAAGATGACAAAACTAACAAGGGTGACAATAAGGATAATAGAAGAAAAATAGTTTGAGATTGATCACAATGAAAACTATTTGTAATTGAATACATTTTTATTATTCACATTTTCTATCATTCAACACTATTACATTGTCACTTTGCATTCAAAAAATTTATTTTGTCATTTTTCATAATTAAAGTTATTAACAATATTTATCATCTCAGCAAACTGAAGTAACTAAGAACAAATAAAATTAAAATGACCAGATTAATCTCAGACATATTTAGCATATTTAAAATGATTATATTAATATTAGATGTATTTACATATTATTGATATAATTATTCATATCTTCGATAGATTTTCCTTGGTCGCATACTACTAAAACCAACCTAGATCCAACTTAACTTTGGATCTATCAAACCGAGAGGGATCAAATCTCTCAAGGTGCAAACCTTTCCTCAATTTTTGCACTCAAAAAAGAGGTTTGCACCTGTTGTGCGATACAGCAACTCCCATTTATTTTCACTAAATGGGGACCCTTAAAAAAAAAAGGAAATTTATTTGTTTGATTTTATCTTAGCCTAAGTCTAAAAAAGCTTTAGGAAATAAATCTCTTTCCCTTTTTGCTTTGATTTCTTAGCACACATCACAAATCGCATAGCTTACAAGCTTAAAAACTTAAAACATATTAAGTCTTGCGAGCTACGATATGTGTTAAACCTTTATGAAGTCATATAAAACCCCCATTACAAAAGCTTTAAACACCGCTATAAAAGGAAAATTGTATCGCACCTTGTAAAATGATCAATTATAAACAATTCGGTAAGAGTTGCGATGAAAAGGACTCGATGAATCAATAAAGCAACAAACATAAAAATTCAAGTACCTGATAAAGCACATCAGCATGATTCCTTAAGCACACTTTGCATTTCACAGAAGATAACTAAATGCAAGTTTTATTACCGTATGGAAATTGCGATGTGCGATTTGCGCAGATCGCAATTCACAAAATTTATCGGTAACATAACTAATAGAAATAGTCTTGAGTTGCGATATGTGATAATTGATAGTTATTGCTCAAGTGTGTGAAATGATTCATATCTAATCAACCAGATATAAAATCTAACATCTTAAATTGATCGATAGACATTTCACGTGAAGTTGTGTAAGAGATTTGATTGAAATAATTATGGGTGATTAACGACATTTAATTGGAGTAAGGTTTCAAAGATTCACATCTACTTTGAGTGTGTCTTGAATGATTAAACGCTAGATTTATGATTATATCACTTTAATTCTATCTGTCTCTCTATTCTCTCTATTTCTAAAAGTTTGTTCTGTTCACTTAAATTCAGGAAACCACTTAACGGAGCAAGGATAATAGGGATGAGAAAGAAAGGCAAGGAAATTGCTTGAGCATCATCTATTGATTAAGGATTATTCTCATATACCACATGCAATAAGGATTGCGGCAGTTCCTTGTGGGAGGAAATGTATCAGTTATTTGAGAATGAATAGCCAAGGGTAATAATCAAAGTTGCTACAGCAGGCGCGTAAGTTCCTTCAAATCTGACCTATTTTGATGTTGGATGCTCATTCACCCATAAAGTAGCAGCAAGGCCAAATATTCTCCCCTATACAGACATGGTTAAGTGGGTAATTGACAACTTGAACATAGAAGATAGAACATTTAAGAATTCAAATGACAAGAATATCGATTCATTCAGGGCAGAATATTTGAGGACGATGTACCACTTACTTGTCCCGCAACAAAACTATGACAAAGTTTTTGTCCAAGGCTTTACAAAGAAACATACAGACCTAATGAAAGTTATAAAGGAATGGAAGGATGACCAAGGCAAGCTTAAACGAGACAAACTCGATACGTAACCAATAGCACAAATTCCTTCCCCTTATTGTTATTCTGCCAGTTTGTTGTGTAGATTGTTTGCAAAGCCTGATACTACTAGGTTTTCCATAGATTGGGTCCCATTAATTGACGCAATCGTCAATTCTCTAATTCTGAATTGGGAAAATATCTGATCTGATTATTTGGCTAGAAGTATCATGGAATATAGAAGCAAAATAAGTATTTCTTCTAAGGAAATACTCCTCTTTTACATGAGTGCCTATGTCATAGACACAATTTATTTTTGTTCGATTTTTCCAACCATGGGATGGAAATGGACGACCCAAGGCCCTACTCCAATCCACATTTACCACAGAGCCCTTTGGGAGTTATATTTTCATCTACATTTATATAAAATTTTCCATAGAGCCATACTACCTATGCACCAGATTATATTCAACGAGAAAGCCCCTAGGATTTCCAAAGAGGCCAGCACAAACATTTTTCCTGTTACCAGATGGTTTGGTGAAGAAAGTTTCACATATGTCAGAGTTTTCGAGAGTTATACTTCTCCCCATGTCCTGCCATATTATGTTCCTGACAAGTTACTTGATAGAGAGATTGCCTACCAACTTGTGGTAAATGGTATTTCAAAACAACTCAAATATGCTAAGAAGGCCATTTGGCCTAATTTCCCTTTACAATGCGGTACTTTTTCACTTTTTGATATTGGTCATGCCTTTAAGGAAGTTTCAAATGTTAATTTGTTGAATTTGGCTGTAATGCCAAAATGGCCATATGACCCCAATGATGTAATTAAGAACTTCATCACAGAGCTCAAAGTAAAGCCTTTTATGAAAGAGATAGATAGATTTGATGATTTCTTTCAAGGTATTGAAAATTTGTTAGATGTACTAAAGTTTGCATCCAGTCAGCTCAATCAAGATGACTTGGAAGCCTTCCAAGCATACAGAAACAAGAGACTAGAAAGGATTCCTCTGGATTTATTGATTATTGAAGATGTAGATAGACCGACTCCAAGTATTAGCTTAGATAATGAAGCTGAAGACATGTCTGAAGATGAGTCAGGGCAATAAAAACATCAATCTCATAAGTCAAATCATTCTAATAATGAATCTGAAAACAAAAATGAGAGCCCACAAAAGGTAATTGATAAAGTAATCAAAGAGATTGAAATGCAAGAGAAAGTGGGAATTAATGGAACTGAATCCTCTTCTCACGAAGTTCAACACAACCAAAATACACCTCATCAGTCAGAAAAATCTTAGCCAAAGGATTTGAAGAATGAATGTGAAAATTTTTCTAAGGCACTAGAAACATCACAACCAAATCCTAATACTGATCAATCTACCCATTTTCAAACACCAGAATATTCTCAGAAATTAGTGGAAACTGCAACTCTGCTACAACAGGTACCTGAAACTCATGATCGAGAGATCATTCCGGCCTACCCTATAGAGCAGATAATTTTACAAATTGAGGAAATTCCTTCACTGGATGTCTTCTACAGTCCTAATCATAAGGTTGTAGTCAACAGAACAAAAAGGAAAAGAATTGTTGATACAATCTCAAATCTTAAAAATGAATGTATTCATGTTCTATGGAAAGATCCTCTAGATGATTATATTGAACATTTAGCCAAGCTATCACAGTTTGCAGGGGCATATGCTACTGCCACTATTGATAAGGCCACTGAAGTTCAAATGTTACTAAATCAAAGAGAAGACGAAATACAAGATTTAGAGAGACTGTTAGAGCAAGAAAAGTCTAACCCCAACAGGCAAATGGAATTGAAAATATCTCAATTTCATAAGGATTTTGAAAAATTAGCTTTACAACATCAATTGCAAGTTATAGAAAAGGAAATGCAATTGGAAGCAATAATAAACAAATTACAAAGCTAACCACAGATAGAGCAATTCATAAGGGAATCATTGGAAGTGACTGCTAAGCTAAAGTAGCAACAAGAAGTATTTTTCCAACAAGCTTCTATTACTAGCTCTTATTATGATTCAAGTGAAATCCTGATCCAACAAGTGGCTATCCGGAAACTTGAGTATGAGAAACTTGAGAAGAAAATCAATGAATACGTTCAATGGCAAGCATCAGACTCATGAAAAGAATCTGATCTACCCTAGGTAGATAAATTTCAGAAGGAAATTCTATTTAGGGATTGGGAAGCACAGATAAGGCAAGCATACAAAGCAGCAGCAAAAGCATCAAAGTTAACAAAAGGAAATACTGAATCTGTATGTGAACAACTTTTGAAAGTTGAGCTTATCAAGGAGTCTGTTATCACTCCAATAATTCTCAAAAGTTGTGAGATTTTTTATCTTAGTTTCAAGAATATTAGAGGTAACCACAAACCTACTTTTAAGCCTTAGGATCTAGCCTTCCTAATGCTCAGATATGACTCTCTCTATATGATTTAACTTTGTTGATTATGTTTGATTTTAGGCTAGTTATATAGGGAAAATTGGTTTTGGTTTTTGGATTTGATTTGGTGGTGAAATCACTTACTTAGATGGATAGCTATAGATCTGTATCCCATTGGGAAAATGGAGTCAATGTGTCAAGCAGTCAGATCAGGATCAAGGTCTAAAGGTAAATGTTTACAGGGCAAGATAGCAGAGTCACTTCAGATCTTCAAGGTTGATGATGAAATGGTTTTGATTGGGATAAAAGAGCATTTAAGGGTTCTTAAATCCAGATTATGAGTGAAAAGGTAGAGGTCATTCGAAATCAGGGAGCAATTAAGGGTTCCCTAATCTAGATATTAGTAGAAAACATATAAATGATAATCAATCAAAAGATAGTGATTTTAACATATTCTGAAATACAATTTCTGATTTATCATTTAGATTTAGAACACATTTAAGAATAGATGGAAAACATAAGAAAATTGACAAGATAACAAGTGAAAATACTTCACTGCAGTGGCCCAACACATGAATCCTGTAATATGACGCTTTATTTCTTGTGATCCAGTCTACTGACTTGAAATTGATACAAAAAACCCTTATGATCAGAATAGTATAACTATAGAAATGTTCAGCAATTCATCCACACTCAATACTTCCTAACGAGAAATATTTATACAAAAACTTGTACAAAATATCCTAGAATAAAATTAGGATTTTTTTATGGAAAAGAAATATCTTCATGCAAGAAGATAATGACATCTCCTTAACTAATGCTAGCTGTCATTTTTTATTGAAATAAAATAGCTTGCTCTTTTGAATTTATCACTGCTTTCTCTCTTAGTTTGTTTGACGAATACTACAGCTGGACAATGAGGTGTCCTTCACACTGGCAGATTCAGCTTAGCTCTGATTTTGTCTTTAGCCTTTCATATGATACACTTTCATCCTGATACTCTTTACTGCAAAAAACTGTTACTGCTGGTGTAAAAACAACAAACTTTGTTTTTTACCTTTACTGCTCTATGATCACTGTAATCTGATCTTACAGTAAACCAGTCAAATTCTCCCATAACTCAGCTTCTGGAAATTTTAACTTCATAAGCCTTCTGAAGTTTTCATCAGCTTCAGTATATATTGAAAATGTTGGTTTGTTCACAAATAGGTGTTTTACTTCATGCTGCAAGTAAAACAAATTTTCAAAATTCTTATATAACACTTTTTCTGTTGGGATTCCCTGCAAAGCTGATTTATTCAGCTGCTCTTTAGAAAATTCTCCTATCTTTTTGTCATAATACTCCTGTTTCATTAATATGTCATTAATCACTAGAGGATTAGGAAGACATTTTTGCCTCAGAACATCAAATTAATCATGAATCTTGTAATTGCAATTTCCATGTTCTTGCACTTTTCCTCTAATTGTGTCATCAAGTTCTTTTTGGATATTACCTTCCTAACTTCTAGGATGGTTTTAGTTCTATCTATAATTCCAATTTCCTCCAGCTCTTGTTTATTTTTGGAATTGAGAAATTTTATGATTCCTAGAGCCTCTTCAGGTTTTTTATCTAGCTCTTATTTTGTCTTCTATATTGTTTCTCTTGCTAATTTTAATAAATATTTCTGCTCATAGATTACCTGTATGGATGGCCAAATATCATTGACCGCTTCAATGATATTGGACCACAATTGCTGCTTAACATGTGCCATAGGTTCCTTCAAAGTTAATTCTTTTTCCAACTTCTTCAGTTGTTCATTCAACCTATTGGATTTTTGTTCTTCATTCTTGGCATTTATTTGTGAAACTTTCTTAGCATCTTCAAGATTCTTAATCTGTTCTTTTAACCTGTTTATCTCATTTGTCTAGATAGACATGTCTTGCGTTGCCTTTACTAATTTACTTGCCTCATCTTATTGTTGGCCTGCTGCTGTTGAAGATTCAGTGGCTGAGGTTGTTGATGAAGTAACTGGAACTGTTGTGGCCATTGGAACATTAGGAACCAGTGTTTCTGCCAAAGTAGATGGTACTGCTGTTGTAACTATAGGAATCACAGTGGCAGGAACTTCCTATACTTTTTTGGCTTCTTTCTCTTGGACCAATTTGTCCATTTCAAGTTCCATTTCTTTAATTTGGGCTGTTAGCTGTAGAATGAGACTCATCATCTCATCTTTTTTATTGGAATCCTGTAAAACCTCCTTGGCTTGAGGATACTCTGTAGACTAAGAATATATTTCATCTTTTATTTCTTCATTTTTAGCCTTAATTTCCTTGTATCTTTCCTTTATGTCCATGTCTTTTTCAGTTATTTTCTTGGATGAAGATACTTTTATACTATGTTGTTTTTGAATTAACTGTGTATTAGAAGTGGTTGGTTGTTGCTCCTCTTCAACTATTGTAGGAGGTACAATGTCTTTTTCTACAACTTCTGTGTCAATAATCTCTACTGTCTCCTTTTCTTTACTGGCAGGATTAATCTTTGGCTTTTTGTTGTATCTTAGTTTGAATTTTGTCTCTGTAGTAGTCTCAGCTGTGTAAGACCCTTCTTCCCTATTTCTTTTTATACTTCTGTCTTCTTGGGATGGTGTTTGCAAAGTTTGAATAATATCACTTTGCTTCTCAGCCTCTACCAATGTATTCTCTAACCATTCAGATCGGTTTGAGAATTTATCAATTTCTAGCTTCTTCTCATGTATGTATGGAGTTAATTTGAACTTAACTCTCATTTTGCTGATAATACCAAGGGGATCATAATACCAAAGAAAACTATGACTGAATTTGAACTCTTGCAACTGTTTTTCTGCCTCTGGACCTGTTTCTCTATTATTACAGATGAATGGACCAACTTGGTTCTTTAACTTGAATTGTGTTTTCTCCTTTGCAATTAAGAAATTGACAACATCTGAATTTAAAATCTGCCTTATATACTCCAGAGAAAATAACCTCATAGGGAGGTATTTTGGCAGTTTGTAAGGGATAAGGTTTGACCCGTAGACTCTGATTTCAGTGTGATTTTAGTACAAGTACCAATCACTTGTCCTGTTATGTTCAGATAGTTGCAAAACTTTCTTGATTTCATTACTAATTCTAGGTTACACAGTGTTGTTTAGAAAATTGATCAAGGGATGGATGAAAGAATCTGTGAGCTCTGAATAGGTAAACTCATTTGACTCCTTCCTTATCAAGGAAGTCTAGAATATGACAGATTGTGGATTTTCTTCCACATCAAGCTTCTGAAGAATTATAGGAAACTTTTCTGACTGAAAATAAAGAAACACGTGGAATAGAAATGAAGAATATCTAAAAACACCTTCAGAAGGCAATTTGACTAATTGCTCATGGATATTGTCAGCAATATATTTGGAAAAGTTAAAGATGACAGCAGGAGGTTGACCAGGTACAAAAATGGATAAAAACCAAGAACTGCAACATCATCATGTTCATCTGTGAAATAGCCAAGGATAAAAGATAACATGGAAATAATATGTCTAGTCCTTTCTGAGAATTTAGCAGAGGAGTAAGGAGGGTTGAGCTTGGGAATTTCCACATAGGATGGCATGAAGGTCTGAAAAATCTGGAATCTTTTGGGAAAATCCAAATCCAAGTAGAACTTAGTGAGGGCTTTCAATAGATAAAGGAACTTCATTTGGCCCAGGCTGTAACTGAAGCATTTGGTTGATAGACTCAGCTGTAATGGTAAACAAAAATTCCTTTTCAGGGTTCACAATGGCTCTTTGATCAGGAGAGTAGCATGATTGGCATAGTATGATGGCTTCTGGGCATTGGTGAGTACAAGGAACAACATATTTAGGCAAGTTTGATTCCCAAATAAATACTTCATCAACCTAATCTAGGGATTTCTCTTGGCTCTAGCAGTGGAGCTCAAGAAGGTTGAATTCAGTTATAGTATCAGTGATTTTGAAGTCTACATCTGCCAGGGGAATATGCTCTACATCTACAACAAGGGGTTGTAGAGGGTTGATCAAAAGAGTGCTTTTGGATGCCATAAATTTGTTTGATTTATTAATTTCAATACTTTTTACCTTTTAAAACAATGATTTAGGCCTGTAAAAAACTTCTGTAAGCTTAAACAGTTTGCAGAAGGATTTTGATATATGACAGGGGTTCAATCATTGTCTGTAAAGGGGTAATTCTAATCAATTTGACTCAAACTATAATTTATTTATCAAAAGAGCAACTTCATGACCTTATAGCCTCAACAAATGATATCTAGGGTTTACAATGCACTTATGTGATAAAAAAATCCTAAGAAATCAATTTTATGAAAAAGGGGATGCCTAAGTACTGTAGGAAAGGTTTTGAAGGTCTCATAGGGTTTCTCAGGTCTGCAGATGGCTAAACTCAATCAAAATTTGTGTTTAAAACGGGTTAAGGCTTTAGAATCTGTGAGTAATGCTCAGGGTTTACAGAATCAATGAATTTATGAAGCAACAGGGGTTTCTTTTAGGTATACAGGCTCCAAACTGATTCAATTAACTGTAAAACTCTTTTAAATTTGATGAACGAGTCTTTTTCCTCTGAAGAATACCTGGGAAATTTGGAATTTAGCTGTGTAGAAGGGTTTCTGGGTTGGAAAGCTTTCAGGAGCTTTGTTTGGTTTTTATAGGCGCTCTGATAGCTTCTGCAGTGTTTGTAGCAGTTGAAATTGGTGAGTTCTGTTTGTTTTTTGGGTTAAAACAGAGTCGGCAACTGTCTAACTCAGTCTAGAATGCTCTTCTGTGTGGAAAACGGTAACATAAAGGTATGAATGAATGCATTTGGGCGTTTTTATAAACAATTTTAATGAATAGTGAACGCATTAAATGGAGGCTCAATTCAAATAGGAGGGTGGTTTAGGCACGAGGGAGGAAAAATCATCAGGCGGTTTTCGCAACGTTCAAAGGTGATAAGCAGAATTGGAACGATTGATGCGATCCAATGGAATTAAGACGCGTGGAGGTGAGAGAAGACCCGAAAAATGCATTTATCGTAAGCTTTGGGTTTGTTTAATCATTGTGCTGAGAAATGTGCGATATGGGATCTCCACCGTTGGATATGGGAGATGGAGAGCGAACAGTGCGGATCATGCGATAAAGCTGCGGGGTGAAATGACGTGGGGGCCCAAGTTTTTAATTCAGCAGGAAGTGAAATATGTATTTAAACATAGAGTTTAATACATAGTTTGGAATTTATATGATAGGCGGATATATGTTTTATTTAACAAATGAAATGTATATAAGTGTAACTTTAGCATTGGCGGGGTTATTATATAGTGGGACCAGTATAATTAATAGTTTTTAACCTATGGGGTGAGGGGTTTATATATCACGTGGAAGAAAAAAACCATAGGTTAAATTAAAATATGGGTGGGAATAATATTTAAAAGGAAATAATCTAATACGGGCTAAAAGGTGAATATAGGAGTTAATATATAAATTAATGTGTTAGTAATGAAATGACATGAGGGAGATAAAATACATTAAACCTAGTGTAAGACATGATATAGGGATAAATTCCTTTGTTGTGGGTCCTGACATAATGTTTTTACACTTAGGATAAAGTATTTTTTTGGGTTTTTGGGTATTTTTGGATAAAAGGGGAATTAGTTAAAGGGTTTTACTTTCCTTAAGTATAATGGGTTTTAAACTTAGGAAAAGGGGATTTTTGCAAAGGAAACTGAATGATAATGGGAAAAGGAAAAGTGAAGGGGAAAGAATGAAAAAATGGAGGGGATGAAGTATTTTTACAAGGGGATGATTTTTTGAAGGAAGTTAGTGACTGAAATGACCAAATTTCTGCTTATCCGTGAATTGTAAAAATTGCTTTTGCCTACCGATATGCTACCCTAACATTTTTTCTTCATTTACCTTGGTGCATTTGAGCTTGCAAACCCTGGTTCATTTTTCTTTTAAAACAACAAAACTAACTAATTCTATCCTTATCTCTTCTAAGGGCTCAAATTCAACTGTTGAGCTCCTTATTATTCTCTACCTAACTGCTGATCTACCAAGATTAAATTGTTTGGCTAGATCTTATTCTCTATCTAATAACATGAAATTTAAAGCTTGAGAGGTTAAGATTAAGTTGTTTAACCTTCATGGATTGTGGCATTGTAACAAGCTGCACACAATCTTTATTTTGCAGAAAAAGTATATAGTAGTGGCATTTGGATTTGCATCACTTTCATGTTTTATTTTTATCTCTTTTTTGTTTGGGGTCCATTTTTCTATTCTTTTTTATATTTTTTCTTTCAAGTCCTTTGATTTTTCTTTTAGGATTTTTACCCCCTTTTTTTTTTTTTTGGGAAAACAATTTGCAGAAAGCAAAGTATGTACATATTACAAGACTAATCAAAGTCAATTCAAAAATTATAAATCCTATTATTATAGGACCCTAACAGTGGCTCCACATGGGGATGGCATTTCCTGGTGAAATGCCAAAAACTTTGAGGTTGGTAGCTTTTGAATTTTGACTGTGCTGTCCTTGGAATTTTTTTATGAGCTCTGCATTATTCATACTTATGATATTTTATCCTTCAAAGCTTAGGGCCTTCTCTCCGGGCTTCAACTTTGCTAGAAAAATATTCAGTCAAATCTAAAATATGCAATGTTATGTAGAATGAGTAAAGTAAACAAAGTGAACTATTTGTTATCTCGAGGAATGGTAATGCTTCAACTTTCTACCATTGACAGGTCCACCTGATAGATTTGATCCATCCAACTCCTTCAAAAAAAAAGCATTGTTACCTTTGTAACCATAAATAACATAAGGGCCTTTCCATAAGAAATCAAATTTCCCATGTTTACCTTTCTCTTCTCTCCTTGAATCCCACTTTAGAACTTTGTTACCTATATAAAAATCATCTTCCTTAGTCTTCTTGTCAAATATCATTTTAATATTTTCTTTAACAACTTGAGACTTAAGATAGACATCTTCTCTGGTTTGTTGCAAGTGTATGGTTTGGTTAATCCTTCTTTGAATATCATTGGTTTCAACTTGCAGTTCTTGGATTATCTTCATTACTGGTACTCCTAAAGAAGATGGAAAAACAACATCCATCCCATAAACAAGCTGGTAAGGGGATGTACCAATATATTTCTTTGTGGTAAGTCTATCTACCCATAGGGCATTCACTAACCTTTTTTTCCATGTTTTCTTATTGTCTTATAGTAGTTTCTTGATGATATTCACAAGGATTTTATTGGAGGACTCAGCAAGGCCATTACCTTGAGGGTAATAAGCAGTAGAATGGCCAAGGGTAATGTGGTATTTATTACAAAAGTCAATCATCTTTTTGGACTTGAATGCTGCTGCATTATCAGTGATGATCTTTTGGGGGCATCCAAATCTTGAGAGTATGTTGTTTTCTAAAAATGAGATTATGACAGTATCAGTGGCTTGCCTGGAAGGTATGGCTTCTATCCACTTAGTGAAATAGTCTGTGGTTGTCAAAATCCACTTGTGTTGGGTTGAGGATGGGGTGTGAATTTCACCAATGAAGTCAAGACCCCATTGTTGAAAAGGCATTTATGTGGAGATGGGTTTTAAAGGCAAAGGTAGCAATTTTTTCTTTCCTTCAAAGATTTGGCACTTGTGATAGGAGGTCACATAATTTTTTACATCTGTAAACAAGGTAGGCCAGTAAAAACCAGCTCTCAAGATTTTATCTGCAATAGTCTTCCAGTAAAGATGTCCTCCACAGTCACCTGCATGAAACTCTTCCAAAACTTTATCAACTTTTTCTTTAAGCAAACAATTCAATAAAATTCCACCATGATCTTTCCAAAACATTGCATTGTCTATGATACAAAATCTTATTGCTTTTAACTTTAAAAATCTAGCTTTAGTTCTTGATAATCCAGGAGGAGCTTGTAAATTTAGTAATACAAATATAATATTTGCATACCATAGTGATTCTGAAAAGGCTTCACTGATCTCTGGAGTTTCCATCTCTTCCTAATCATCTATTTGGGCAATAAAATTAATATCTAAAGCATGACAATTTGATTCAACCATGAGTTTGGCTAAACCTTGACCTTTTATGAGTTTGATGGGCTTAATCTCTATGTCATATTCCAAAATGGCAGCAATCCACTTGCCTCTTTTACCATCAGGCCCATTCTGTGTTAGAATTTCCTTTACAACTGCATTTGGAACATAAGCAATGATATGTGAATAAAGGATGTACACTCTAAAGACTTTAATAGCCTTCACTAAAGCTAGTACCTGCTTTTCCATTATGTGGTACTTTAAAGTGGCATCTCTAAGTGATTTGTTGAAAAAAGCAATGGGATGCTCATAGCCCTGATCATTTTTCTGCAGTGAAACTGCAGCAATAGTATGTTGTGAAGCAAAGGAAAAAATAATGAAATATTTTTTGAAATCAGGACTTATGAGGACTAGTGTTTTTGTCAACGCTTGTTTAATTGATTCAAATGATTGCTTGGCCTCTAAAGTCCATTCAAGTACTGAGTATTTTTTCGACATATTGTTAAGTTCTCTAATTATTTCAGCTAGGTTTGAGATGAAGCTTTTGAGAAAATTGATTTTACCTAAGAAAGCTTGCAATTCTTTAATATTCCTAGGATGACTAATGTTTAGAATGGCTTCTATTCTTGCTGGGTCTATCCTAATTCCCTCTTTAGATATGATATGTCGTAATAATTTACCTTCTTCTAGTCCAAATAGAGTCTTTTTAGGATTTAGAGAGATGCCAAATTTCCTGCATTTGATAAATACTTGTCTGAGGTGATCTAGATGTTCATTATCAGTCTTAGAAAATACAATAATATCATTTAGATAAATCACAAGTAATTCATGAATGTCTTTAGCAAAATATATATCCATAACTCTTTGAAAAGTGGCTCATGCATTCATTAATCCAAAAGGCATTTTCACTTACATGAAAGTGCCCCATGGAGTAGTAAAAGAAGTTTTGGGTTGGTCTTATGGTTGAACTAAAATCTGGTTATATCCAGAGAATCCATCAAGTAATAAAATTCCGGAAGAACCAACCATCCTCTGTAAATGTGATCCATCTTGGGGAGAGAGTAGTTTTATTTTAAGGACACTTTATTTAAATTCCGGAAATCAACACACAATCTGATTTCCCCTGTCTTTTTCCTAATGGGAACTAGATTTGAAACCCAATCAGAATATCTAATTGGTGCAGTTATTTGGGCTTTATACATTCTCTTAACCTCTTTTTCAATTAAAGGCGTCAAAACTGGGTTGATCCTTCTAAGCTTTTGTTTGAAAGGTTTTTGATCTTCTTTTATGGGTATTTTGTGTTGTATTATGCTAGTGTCATAGGATTTTAAATCTTTATAACTCCATGCAAATACATCCTGAAATTCCTTAAACAGAGGTATGTATTTTACTTTTTCTTCTTGAGGTAAGGCTTTTGAAAGTTTTATCATCTTAGGCTTTAATTATGTTCCTATATTGCACTCTTCAATATCAGATCTTAATGGTTCCATTTTAGGTTTCCTTGCAACATCATTAGAATAAAAAAGATCTTCTAAAGGGGCTAATCTCTTAGGTAAAAAGTTGTTCTTGAGGTTTAAAATGTCAGTCATCATCTGCTAACTCTTCAATCTCTAATTTCTCTAAATTATCTATTTCTACTAAAGCAAATTTAGTGGGTTTAGCAAAATCCAAGTTATTTACATCTACATTGTTTAAATCAATCTCACAATCTATGTTTTGATCTATTATACAATCTGTGTCTATATTACAATTTTGAAATTCTCCTTCATTATTCATGAAATGATAAATTTGTTCATCCTGTGAAAATATTTGCCAATATTTAAGATTATCTGGTATTGTAGGCCTGTGTTTAACTTCTGTTGTATATCTATGATTTGGTTGAAATGGCAGATTACAGGTACTAGCAAAAGTTGCTAAGTTGTGTGCCTGTATGTTCTGTTTTCTAAGAATTGCAGCAAAGTCAAATTCAAGCAGTTCCTTAATTAGATTTAAAACAATATGTCTATATTGGCTTAATCTTGGATCATATACAAAATATTCTCCTGTTATCTGTTTCACAATTAACTAAGAGTCTCCCATGATTGATAATCTTTTGGCTCCTAAATTCTTAACTATATGCAGTCCTAAAATAAGAATATTTAGCCATGTTGTTTGTACATTTGAACTTTAATCTAAAAGCATGACCTTCTACATGATTGTTTTCCACATTATGTATCCAAACTCCTGCTCCTGCTCCTAATTTGTTAGTTGATCCATCAAAATCTAGGTGCCACATTGATTCATGAAAATTTTTGTCATTGTTTGGTGCTTTCTTTTTCTATTTTAGTTCAATATTGTTCTCAATGCCAGTTTCAAAATTACATAAAATGAATGAGTCCATATCAGTAGGTGTAGAGTAAATAGGATAGTTTCTAGGTCTTTCTACACTACTAACCATGTACTTCATTAATGTTTCTCTGTAAAGTTTCTTGGGTTGGCCAAAAACTAATATTGTTGCATAAGACATATCAAGTTGTAGAGATCCCTGCAGTTTAGCTCCCCATGAGCGAGATAACAACATTCCATATTTAGGAGGGATGTCAGCTACTACAATATCCATGACTATGCTTTTTCCAGGTTATTGAACTAAAGTAACGCATAAATCTTTTATCAAGCCTAAACATTTCACTTTACTGGAGTCAAATGAGAAGAGATATTTATAAGGTCTAGTGATGTCTAGATTCAAGGTTTTCATTATTGATTTTGGCATCAAACTGTGTGAAGCCCTTGAATCTAGCATTGCATTATTTAAAATCTGATTATGAACAGTTAAGTTAATGTAGAAAGGTGGAACTGCTCCATCTTGGTGTTTCCCAATAACATCAGGACCAAAGGTTAGTTTTGGTTGATCATCACTCAAATTTACTGAATCTTCTCCATCATTCATATTTAAAGTCTCAATGATATGTGTTTTGTATAGGTCATGTTTTACCAACTCTATCAAAGGAATTGGTATCTTCAATTTGGCAATTTCAGCTTGGATATTAAATGGTGCTTGTGATTTTCCTAGCTGAATTATTTCTTCTTCTGTAACTGTAGTTTAGGTAGGTTTGTCTTCTTTTTCTACAGTTGGTTTTTCATTCTCTATTTGTATTTCCACTGTCTTACTGATTTTAATTTTCTTTTCAGGAACAGTTTGAGATGTAGTGGAAATCTTTGCAGATTTTGTGGTTTCAACAACTGTTTTAGCAGTGGCTGCTTTAGGATCAGCTGATTTTGGATCAACAATAGATGTTTTTGGGTCTGAAATTGTTGTTTTAGCAGAAATTATTGTCTTGGCAGCAACATATTTTTGAGAATTTGTTGACGTTTAGATAACATCACCTGTGATGTCAACAATTTTAGGACTAGGTGAAATTTTGGGACTTGAAATTTTCTTAGTTGAACTAGAGTTTTGCTTGGTTTCCCTAGGGAGAATTTGTAGAAATTTAGTGGTAGGAGCCTCTACTGTTTTCTTTGTTTGTGTTTGGGCAGATTTCTTAATAGAAGGCTCTACATTTCTCTTGCTCCTAAGGTTATATTGCTTATGAACTTCATTAATTGCAAACTCATAACCTTGCTTGTAATCAAAAGACTCAGAAGAATCTAATTGTAGTTGTTGTAATTCATATAACTCATGTTCTTCTTGTTTAAGAAAAATAGTGTTATCATCATTAATGCCCATTAGACTAATGGTGTCTTCATCAACTTCGTTTTGATGAGAACTTTCAGCATAGTTCTCTTGGAAAGGTAGTCTTATTGTTTGGTCAGGTGTTGATTCTCTAGATTTTCCAGTGTTAGTGTTTTTCTTGAAATTGGGATTTCTAATTTGAGGTCCTTGTTGTTGGTTATCCCACTGTGGCTTCCTTTCCATATTTGTCTAACCTATCCATCATTATCTCTAATGTTTTTTCTAATTGATCTATTTTCAAATCTGAAGTGGATGTTTCCTCTTTTATTGTCACTCTCCTTTCATTTCTTAATCTAGCTTTCTTTGCTAAAAAAGTTGCCTCTACACTAACATCATTACTTTGCATCTATTCTAGGGTTTCTATATTTCTCTCTCTCACTTGATAAGCTATATTTGTATCAAATCCATCTGGGAATTTGATAAGGACAGGGTCTGGAGGAGGTTTAAGATTAGCAGGAATTGCATTATACATATTGTTATATCTAGTACAATAATCTTGGATTGTTTCATTTGGTGCTCTTTTTATGCTTTCAAATTCAGATAATATTTGTAGTAGATTTTTCTTCTTTTCCCATCTATTAAGAGACATTCTATGAAAAACTGCTAAATCAGCAATACTGCCAGCATTCAAACCTTTAAACCACTATTTTACCTCACCAATTAAAGTTTGAGAAAAAAGTCTCATTTGGACATCATCATCATCAATTTCATGAAGTTCAAAATAATCTATCACTTTATTAACATATTGTTGTGCAGTGTAATGAGTGGTTCCATCAAATTGAGGGATTTTGCATTGATAATCCTGAGGCATGTCATGTAACTGTGCTGGTAGGACCAAGGGAGCATATCTAGCAACCATGGCTTGAATTCTAGTTTAGCTAGGAGGTAAGTTTGAAGTAATTTGTGAAGAAATATAAGTACTTGCTGATGTAGTTAAAAAAATTGCAGATGAGATTGGAATATAAGAAGATCTATTGGAAAATGTGGTTGAGATACTAGAAGGTGAAGTTGGGATGCTAGAAGAAGTGCTTGGGAATGAGAATGATGTATTGGAAAATGAAGTAGAAATATTAGGGGATGAACTTGAGGTGGTGGAAGATGGAAATAAAATTCTAGGTTGAAATGGTTGCTTAGGAAAAAATGAATCTGTGGAATGAAGTGTGGTGGTAATAATGGATGAAGTGGTAGTGAATAGGGATGAACCTACAGATTCTAAAAGGTTGGTGTCTAAGTGGTTGGTAGAAGTCTTAGGGGTATAGGCTGATAAAGCACTCAATTCAACTGAATGTTGCAAATAAGCTTCATCAATTTCTTCAATCAATGTTGTAGTTATGGCATCAAGTTTATCATAAACTTCAAAAATCTTTTGATCAGAATCAATTGAAACAGTTTCCTTCTTAGTTTCAATGAATGAAATAAAATCAGGATCTATTATAGTATTATGTAAGTCACTTTCTGATTTGGTTCTAAATAAATATTGTTCAAAATTTAAATCAAATTCTATGTCTTGTAAACTTGATAGTTGTTTTGGAAGGGAATTTTCTTTGACTAATGAAATCTTATTACCTAAATCTTCTACTCCTTTGTTTTTCTTTCCAATTATATCAGGATTATCTACTATGAGAACAGGTTGTGGATCTGGATTTGACCTGGTATAGTAGACTCTTTTGGAAGCCAGAATTACAATTTTTTATGAAAATATACTCACAACTTATTTAAAAAAATCTTAAGGTGAAAGGATAATGGAAAATGTTTCCTTTAAGATCTATTTAAAAACTGAGGATTGGTTAGATCTCTAGTATGGTCGCCAGTATGTTATCACTCCAATAATTCTCAAAAGTTGTGGGATTTTTTATTTTAGTTTAAATAATATTAGAGGTAACCACAAACCTACTTTTAAGCCTTGGGATCTATCCTTCCTAATGCTCAGAGAGGGCTCTCTCTATATGATTTAACTTTGTTGATTATATTTGATTTTAGGCTAGTTATATAGGGCAAATTGGTTTTGGGTTTTGGATTTGATTTGGTGGTGAAATCACTTACTTGGATGGATAGCTATAGATCTGTATCCCATTGGGAAAATGGAGTCAATGTGTCAAGCAGTCAGATCAGGATCAAGGTCTAAAGGTAAATGTTTACAGGGCAAGATAGCAAAGTCACTTCAGATCTTCAAGGTTGATGATGAAATGGTTTTGATCGGGATTTAAGAACATTTAAGGGTTCTTAAATCCGGATTATGAGTGAAAAGGTAGAGGTCAATCGAAATCAGGGAGCAATTAAGGGTTCCCTAATCTGGATATCAGTAGAAAACATATAAATGATAATCAGTCAAAACATAGTGCTTTTAACATATTCTAATATAAAATTCCTGATTTATCATTTAGATTTAGAACACATTTAAGAATAGATGGAAAACATAACAAAATTGACAAGATAACAAGTGAAAATACTTCAATGCAGTGGCCCAACACATGAATCCTATAATATGATGCTTTATTTCCTGTGATCCAGTCTACTGACTTGAAATTGATACAAAAAACTCTTTAGGTTCAGAATAGTATAACTACATAAATGTTCAGCAATTCATCCACATTCAACACTTCCTAATGAGAAGTATTTATACAAAAACTTGTACAAAATATCCTAGAAAAAACTTAGGAATTTTTTATGGAAAAGAAATATCTTCATGCAAGAAGATAGTGACATCTCCCTAACTAATGCTAGTTGTCCTTTTTTATTGAAATAAAATAGCTTCTTCTTTTTTTTTAATCATTGCTTTCTCTCTTAGTTTGTTCAATGAAAACTACAGCTGGATAATGAGGTGTCCTTCATGCTGGCAGATTCATCTTAGCTCTAATTTTGTCTTTAATCTTTCATCTGATACACTTTCATCCTGATACTCTTTACTGCAAAAAATTGTTACTGTTGGTGTAAAAACAACAAACTCTGTTTTTTACCTTTACTGATCTGTTATCACTGTAATATGATCTTACAGTAGATCAGTCAACTTCTCCCACAACTCAGCTTCTGGAAATTTTATCTTCATAAGCCTTCTGAATTTTTAATCAGCTTCAGTATATTTTGAAAATGTTGGTTTGTTCACAAACAGGTGTTTTACTTCATGCTACAAGTAAAACAAATTTTCAATATTCTTATATAGCACTGCCCCTGTTGGGATTCCCTACAAAGCTGATTTATTCACCTACTCTTTAGCAAATTCTCTTATCTTTTTGTCATAATCCTCCTATTCCATTAATTTGTCATTAATCACTAGAGGATTAAGAAGGCCTTTTTGCCTCGGAACATCAAACTTAATCATGAATCTTGTAATTGCAATTTCCATGTTCTGGCACTTTTCCTCTAATTGTGTCATCAAGTTATTTTTGGATATTACCTTCCTAACTTCTAAGATGGTTTCATTTTTTTCTGTAATTCCAATTTCCTCCAGCTCTTGTTTATTTTTGGAATTGAGAAATTTTATGATTTCTAGAGCCTCTTCAGGTTTTTTATATAGCTTTTATTTTGTCTTCTGTATTGCTTCTCCTACTCATTTCAATAAATCTTTTTGTTCATCGATTACCTTTATGGATGGAAAAATATCATTGACTGCTTCAATGATATTGGACCATAATTGTTGCTTAACATGTGCCATAGGTTCCTTCAAAGTTAATTATTTTTCCAACTTCTTCAGTTGTTCGTTCAACCTATTGTCTTTTTGTTCTTCATTCTTGGCATTTATTTGTGCAAGTTTCTTAGCATCTTCAAGATTCTTAATATGTTCTTTTAACCTGTTTATCTCATTTGT